>CM077244.1:26414148-26511648 GCA_039654775.1 Spinibarbus caldwelli
AAAATTGCAATGTGAAATAGGAGAAATGGAAAAGATGATGTTGGACAATGAAGAAGGGATTAACAAAAGTGATGAATTAAGTGAGAAGAAGTTAGAATTGAAACATCTTTTACAAGAACAAGTTAAAAATGCTTTAATAAGGTCACGTTTTTGTTCTATTAAGGATATGGATGCTCCCAGTGCTTATTTTTTTAAACTGGAAAGAAATGTGGTGCAGCATAATCCTATGCTTCATTTAAGACGTTCAGATGGGACAATTATAGACAATCCAAATGAAATGAGAAAACTTGCTGTTGATATTTATTCTGGTCTTTTTAATGCTGAACAATGTGATAAGGAGAGTGCTGCGGACCTTTATCAAGATCTTCCTATGTTGCAACTTAAACAGAGAGAAAATTTGGACAGTGATATTACTTTACAAGAGCTCACAGATGCAGTTAAACAACTTTCATTGGGACGTTCGCCTGAGATTGATGGAATAACCAAAGATTTTTATCAGTATTTCTGGAACATTTTGGGACAAGATTTCTATGAAGTAACAAAAGAGTGTTTTGAGAATGGCTTTCTTCTAAGTAGCTGCCGAAGAGCGGTATTATCCTTGTTACCTATAAAAGGTGATTTAGGATTTTTGAAGAACTGGAGACCGGTTTCACTTTTGTGTACGGATTATAAAATTTTGGCAAAATGTTTAGCAAAATAGGTTGAAATGTTATCTGGACACAATTATTCACAGTGATCAGACGTATTGTATACCTGAACGATCTATTATGGACAATCTTTTTCTTTTAAGAGATGCTGTTGATTTGAGTTTCAAAGAGAATATTAATATGGGGTTTTTATCAATAGACCAAGAAAAAGCCTTTGATAGGGTTGATCATGGATATCTTTTCAGTGCTTTGAGTTCTTTTGGTTTTGGTGAAAGGTTTATTTCTTGAGTAAAACTGTTATATCAAGATGTTTCTGTATTGGTGAAGGTGGGAGGAGGGTTGAGTGCATCAGTCCCTGTAAAAAGAGGAATTAGGCAAGGATGCCCACTCTCTGGACAATTATATAGCATTGCCATTGAAACACTATTAAGAAGAATTAGAAGAGATCTTAAAGGGTTTTCAGTACCAAATGATTTTAATTGTAATAAAATTGTATTATCTGCTTATGCTGATGACATAACAGTTTTTATAAATGGACAAGAAGATGTCATCAAACTTACAAAGAGTATAGAGGTATATGAAAGGGCATCTACTGCAAAAGTTAATTGGAGTAAGAGTGAAGGATATGCAGTAGGTCAATGGATAAATCAAAGGCTTCCAGATTTATAGGGAGGGTTAAAGTGGGGGAGAGAAGGTTTTAAACTTTGGGTGTTTTTATGGGTTCTTCTTGGTTTCAGGAAAAAAAATTGGGAGGGACTGCTGGAGAAGGTGGTGGCCCGATTACCTAGATGGCGATGGCTATTAAAACAAATGTCTTACAAGGGGAGAGTTTTGGTCATTAATAATTTGGCTGTGTCCATGTTATGGCATAAGTTAATGGTGGTTGAACCACCAGAAGAATTGGTGACTTCTCTACAAAAGAGACTAGTTGATTTCTTCTGGGATGGCAAACACTGGATTCGTGATGCACAACTTTATTTGCCTCCTTGTGAAGGAGGGCAAGGACTAATAGACATTAAGAGCAGAATTCAAGCTTTCAGATTGCTTTCAGCCCAAAAACTTTTTTGTAGAAAAGACTTGGTATGGACTCGTACCGCTGGTGCAATCCTGCGAAGAGCAGAAGGGTTGGACTATGATCTGCATCTTTTTTGGATACAAATTCAAGAGATGGACTTAGCAGAGATCACATCTTTTTATAAATCAGTGTTACAAGCATGGGCTAAAACTTTTAAGATTAAAAGAGTCTTTAAAATCCCTAAATACTTGGTGTTGGAGGAGCCACTCTTTCATAATCCAGTAGTTCATGGTACACTGATGTATTCAAAGAGTGTACAGGAGAACATGCTGAGAAGAAACTGTACAAAGTTAAATGATTTGGTCAGTTCGGATGGATGGAAGTCTGTGGAGGATATAATGTTATTCACGAGACTGCGATCTCGACACCTGGCTATTCATTTTTTGGAGGAAATATGTTCTTTTTTGCTGGGACAATATAGAGAACTTATACAAAGAGAAGATCTTAACGAACAGATTGAAGTTTTACCTCAGAAACTGTTAATTTCTTCAACTTGTGACATCAGTGTGTTAGAAGACCATCCTATAGAGGGTTCTGACACGTCTGAGACATGGACAGTTGATGAAATGTCTAAAAAGGTTTTATATAACCTATGTTCACAAGGAGGCACTGAAGGAGCGGCAGCCGTTGAAGTGGACAAGGAGGTTTGGGCCAAACTTCCCCTTGAGAGATCAGTGGAGGTCCCTGTATAAGTTTCCACTAGAGAAGCGAACTGGGGATTTGCATTGGAGGCTTATTAACAGGGCAATAGCTACAAACAGATATGTATCTCACCTTAATCCAGCAGTTAGAGGGGAGTGTGAGTTTTGTGGTGAAGAAGAGACTGCGGAACATTTGTTTTTGGATTGTAAACGATTGGAAGAGCTTTTTAAAGTTTTGATGGAATGGTTTAGAGGTTTTGGTGAAATGTTTTCAGAATGTGTTTTTATAGGGGGTGTAAAGTATAGAATGTCAAAAAAAAAAACAATATTTGGTCTCTTAAACTATGTTTTAGGTACAGCAAAACTCTCAATTTAGAAGACCAGAAAAAATAAACTACTGAGTATTGGTGGAATGGACCCACTGAAAATGTTGAAGGGTTTAATTGCAAGTCGATTGAAAATTGAATGTTCTTATGTTTTGGTGGGATATTTAATAACTTTCAGAGAAAAGTGGTGTGTAGGGGAAATTTTATGTTGTATTTATGAAGAACAGCTTATTCTTAATTTTTTAAAAGACTGTTGTTGTTGTTGTTGTATGTATGTTTTGGTTTTATATTTGACTAAAAGTTTAAGGGATGATGTTATGAATGAGGATTTAATGATATACTGAAGAAAGACTGTATTTAATAAAGTTGTGTTAAACCTCTCTTCTCTTCTCGTCTCGTCTCGTCTCGTCTCGTCTCGTCTCGTCTCGTCTCCCCTCCCCTCCCCTCCCCTCCCCTCCCCTCCCCTCCCCTCCCCTCCTCCTCCTCTCCTCTCTCCTCCTCTCTCCTCCTCTCCTCTCCTCTCTCCTCCTCCTCTCCTCTCCTCTCCTCTCCTCTCTCCTCCTCTCCTCTCCTCTCCTCTCTCCTCTCCTCTCCTCTCTCCTCTCCTCTCCTCTCCTCTCTCCTCCTCCTCTCCTCTCCTCTCCTCTCCTCTCTCCTCTCCTCTCCTCTCTCCTGTCCTCTCCTCTCCTCTCTCCTCCTCCTCTCCTCTCCTCTCCTCTCTCCTCCTCCTCTCCTCTCCTCTCCTCTCCTCTCTCCTGTCCTCTCCTCTCCTCTCTCCTCCTCCTCTCCTCTCCTCTCCTCTCCTCTCTCCTCCTCCTCTCCTCTCCTCTCCTCTCCTCTCTCCTGTCCTCTCCTCTCCTCTCTCCTCCTCCTCTCCTCTCCTCTCCTCTCCTCTCCTCTCTCCTCTCCTCTCCTCTCCTCTCCTCTCCTCTCTCCAGTCCTCTCCTCTCCTCTCTCCTCCTCCTCTCCTCTCCTCTCCTCTCCTCTCCTCTCCTCTCCTCTCCTCTCCTCTCCTCTCCTATTAAAGAATCTGTGACATTTGGTGCTGTTATTTTGGGATGACCCAATGCATCCATGATAGTTTCTGTGTCTGCCGGGCTGCACGTGTGTGTGTGCACACGTGTGTTTGTGTAGTAAAGTGGGGCTGCATCCGGAGCAGCTTCTGCTTTTTTAGGTCACAGTAAAGGACTGGCTGCCCTCCCTCTGGTCCTGTGAGGACACCTGGACCTCATCTGACCGTTCACCCCATCCACCCTGACTTCAAATGCTCTCTACACTTTAAAAAAATAATATGTGCAGTTGTTACCTCAAAGAGCTTCTACCTGATATGAACCTCAAAATTACTTTTGTTCTTAATACAGACAGCTTGATTTAGTCATTTATTCAAGTTAAGTTAGATGTTATCACATGAAACACATTTTAGTTTACCAATAACAATATCTCTGAATCACTTGAAAAATCAGTTCAGTCACTGTTGTTGAGACATTATGGATGGATGGTGGATGGGTGATGGATACATTGATACATAGACAGATACAGCAGATAGAAGGACCGATGGCAGATAGAAAGGCAAATAGATATATAGACAGACAGTTATATAGATAGAGAGAGAGATAGATAGACAGACAGACAGACAGACAGATATATAGATAGATAGGCAGACAGATAGATAGATAGATAGATAGATAGATAGATAGATAGATAGATAGATAGATAGATAGATAGATAGATAGATAGATAGATAGACAGGCAGTTAGACAGATAGATAGATAGATAGATAGATAGATAGATAGATAGATAGATAGATAGATAGATAGATAGATAGATAGATAGATAGATAGACAGACAGACAGACAAATAGATAGACAGACAGACAGATAAATAGATAGACAGACAGAAAAACAGATAAATAGATAGATAGATAGATAGATAGATAGATAGATAGATAGATAGATAGATAGATAGATAGATAGACAGACAGACAGACAGGCAGGCAGGCAGGCAGGCCGATAGACAGACAGACAGACAGACAGACAAACAGGATGAACAAAATGTTGAGATAATAACATGAGGAGGTTGTTGTGTGGTAGAGAAGGGGAACGGTGAGCGTTCTATTCATGTGGAAAACTCACAGTTCTAGGAATTGTCATAATCAGTGTAACACTGTGCAGTCTTGATGAAGTGAGCTTTACGCTTCCAGGAAAGGTCAGGGAGAAAAAGTCCCTTTAATTATTTGCAGATTGTGTAGCTTTTATATAATGATACTTTCTATTATTGCAGCATTAGTACAACTAACAGCTTTGAACCATAACCATATAATCTCATGTTGCTTTCATTAAATCGTTGTTATTGGCTACTAAGCTAACTTCTTGGTCAGCTGCAGTTCAATAGCGTATCTTTGAGGCCTTTGGTAAATGCTTTTATTTAGTAATTTCTGCAAATGATATGAAATTACATTTTTCATATAGGAGCCATACTATGTGCGGTGTATAAAGCCAAATGAGGTGAAGTCCCCCTTGCTGTTTGATGATGGTCGCTGCCAGCACCAAGTGGCGTACCTGGGACTGCTGGAGAATGTACGTGTGCGTCGAGCTGGATTTGCTTACAGACAGCCTTATGCACGCTTTCTCCAGAGGTGAGACATCACAGTTTAGATCACAACCTTTTTGATTCCAAGGGTCTTCACAAGACAATATCTTCCAAGACAATATTTAGAGGCGCCCATAATATTCCTGGTTCTTCTGCTGTAATGACAACAATGTTTGTATTTTAGTATATATTATATTTTAAGTATTTTTTTTAATTTCATATTTTCAGTTTTCATTTTAGTTTAAGTTTTGGTAATTTTTTTGTCACTGTTAGTAGGTTTTTTTTTTTATGTTTACATTTTTTTTTTTTTTTTTACTTTACTTTTTTTTTTTGAGTTCAGTAAATCAAGTTAAACTAAATCAAAATTAGAAATGTTGCCTTGGCAAATGGCTGAAATAAAAAATAAGTTTACAATTTTTATATTTTATTTCAGTTAACGTTTATTTTATGGAAAATTGTTTTTAAGGTTTTAGTTTCGGTTTTAGTTGACTATGATAACCCTGGTAGAAGTTGCTGAGAAATTTTTATTTGGGAGTAAAAAATAATTGTAAAAATTTAAAAAGTGAATTTAACTAATATTAATATTAATATATTCTGTAAAATAATCGTTCTAATAATATTTCTACCTGATAAATTATATTAGATCTTTACATAACTATAAAAATGTGTATTCATTCTAGAAATATCCATGAGTTCTTAATGCTTCTTAATGTTACTTTCCGTGACTCCAAGTCAACACTTTTAAAATTCCCTCATTAATGCAGGTTTTCCAAGAATGTGGGAGCCCTGGTTTTTAATTAAAAATGACATAAAAAAATGACAATAAAAAAGTTTTTGAGGTAAAAAAGAAATATGATGATAGTTAACATTTATAGCTATTTTACCTTATTTAAAAAGCATAATTTGTCTTATTTTAAAGAATTTTAAGCCATCTTTTAGCCCCTTGGAATTGTGCTGAGGCCTCCTACTGAGTCCCAGACCCCTGCTTGAAAACCATTGGTTTAGATGCATAGTTTATGCTGGTAAATGTTGATTTAGTGCTTGTAGCTGGTGAACCAAAATTAAAATATTGTATTAAATTAGTATTTCTATAAAGATTCACTAAACAATGGTACCACATAGGATGTGCTATTTCAGTCAAAAATGCAATATTGTTCGCTAGGCAGCTACAATTAAAAGTAGGTGCTAAATGCACTGAAACATCTGACAAATGTATAATGTAATAATTGTAATTCTTTTTGAGTAAATTCTGATTTATCTTCATGCTCAGGTATAAGATGACCTGTGAATACACCTGGCCTAATCACCTGATGAGCTCTGATCAGGAGGCTGTGGAGGCCATCGTGAACCAGCACGGTTTTGAGGACGATGTAGCGTACGGCCTCACCAAGCTCTTCGTGAGAACACCTCGCACACTCTTTACACTGGAGCAAGAGAGAGCCGCACTCATCCCCATACTAGTGCTCTTCTTACAGAAGGTGACAGACACTCTCTTTTCACTTCTCCCTCTCTATCTGTCAGTTTCCTGGGGCGCTTTAGGTCTCTGTCTATCAACATTGTGTATTGTTGTCCCTGAGACTGTACCTCTGCTGCTTCCTGTCTTTCTCCTCCTCCTCTTTCATTTCACTGTTTTCTTGCTCTCTGTAGCTGCCTCACTTAATCATTCCTGACTCCTTAAGGTTTTTTTTTATTTTATTTTTTTTTATGTGTTCAGAGGTGACATGACAGTGGAGTGGGATCATAACACCTAGACAGCAGCTCCCTCTGCACCTCCGCTTCAGTCGGTCTTTACAACCTCATACATTTGATCTTGCAGAGCAGAAATCTATATTTACGTTCTTGTCTACATGTTTTATTGTTTATGGGAACCCATTCCTACTCAAAGCTGATATAAATATATCTGTATATATGTAAAGCAATGTTTATTTGCACTTATGAATGTTATAAACTAATATTTATCTGTACACGTTGATTCAAATCTGCTTTGAACAATTATAGTTGGCTCATACATGAGGATATGGATGTAAATATAGATCTGCTCATTGTTTCTAGGTTTTCCCACTCACTCATCCGGTGTGTAGGCTGTATGTGACTCTAATAACAGTGATTGTGATAATGATTATGATTGGTGGATTATTCTTGTTGCATTCAATTATTCATCTGCATTGCGAGTTGCCCTGATTTCACTTCTGTCCCACTTAATGCTGCCTGACTTAAACTAAAGGACAACTTAGTCAAAACTCAGCAGGGAAACTCAGTCCTGCACAGCAGATGAGACGACACAGCAGGTGCCATGTTTCTGTCCTCCTGACCGTCTCACTTACTCACTCACTCACTCACTCACTCACTCATTTATTCACTGAATCATTCGATCTCTCACTTATTTATTCACTGAATCATTCGATAATTCACTCACTCACTCATTTATTCACTGAATCATTTGATCATTCACTCACTCACTCACTCACTCAATTATTCACTGAATCATTTGATCCTTTACTCACTCACTCACTCACTCATATTCACTAAATCATTAAGTCACTTACTCACTTATTAACTGAATCTTTTAATCATTCACTCACTCATTCGCTTGATTATTTACTGAATCATTCAATCTTTCACTCATTTATTCACTAAAACATTAGATCATTCATTCACTTATTTCATTCATTTGATCATTCACTCACTCACTTGTTCACTGAATCTTCTAATCATTCACTCACTCACTCATTTATTCACTGTATCATTTGATCATTCACTCAGTAATTTATTCACTGAATCAACTGATTGTTCACTCATTTGTTCACTGAATCATTTGATCATTGACTCACACATTCACTTAACCATTTAATCACTCACTCATTTATTCATTGAATCATTTGATCATTCACTCACACATTCACTTAACCATTTAATCACTCACTCATTTATTCATTGAATCATTTGATTATTCACTCACACATTCACTTAACCATTTAATCACTCACTCATTTATTCATTGAATCATTTGATTATTCACTCACACATTCACTTAACCATTTAATCACTCACTCATTTATTCATTGAATCATTTGATTATTCACTCACACATTCACTTAACCGTTTAATCACTCACTCATTTATTCATTGAAGCATTTGATCATTCACTCACACATTCACTTAACCGTTTAATCACTCACTCATTTATTCATTGAATTATTTGATCATTCACTCAGTCATTGGTTCACCAAATCACTCACTCACTCATTTATTCAATAATTCATTCTGTCATTCACTCATTGTACTCATATATTCAATCAGTCGTGAATAAGCAGATCTTATCTTTCTCACTCTGCCATATAACTCATTGCGCCTTGTAAACTTCACTCTATCAGCTGTCATATCTTTCATAGTTGTTAATTTGAGTTACTGTATATTAGTCACACTTCAATACTCCTAAACCCAATTTGCATTCTTTTTTTTCCCTTTTATTTTCCTTATGACTGCTAAATAGTATGTTAGATATAATAAAACTCTTCTCAACAATATATAGCTGCCTCTGTGCCCACTGCCTGCATCATTCTATCCAAAATAAGTGACTAATTTGGTTGCTCACACAATATTATTGGGTGAAATTGAATATTTGTGTATTTTAAATGAGATGGAACTATTTTACTGAATAAAATGGGCATATTTTATATTAATATATAAATTAAACTTTGAAATTACAGTATCTTCAAAGTGTTTTGCTCACATTCATTCAACCTGTATATTTGTTTTTCTGCAGGTTTGGAGAGGTGCATTAGCACGTATGCGATGTAGGAAAATAAGGGCTATATATACCATAATGGCATATTATAAATGCTATAAGGTGAAGGCTCACTTCTGGGAAGTGGAGAGACGGTTTGCCAACGTTCGAAACATGGCTGACTATGGGAAGAGTGTGGAGTGGCCGACACCGCCTGCGGCTCTGGTGCAGTTCCACAGAATCACACAACACCTCTACCGCCGGTATTACCATGACTTCATGATTTAGTTTTTTTCTTAATCGTTTGGCCTTCCTCTCATGCTTTCACTGCCTCTCTCTTAGATGGTGGGCCCGGCAGCTGATTAAAAACATCCCCCCGTCTGACATGGCGGAGGTGAGGGCAAAAGTAGCTGCTCTGTCAGCTCTGAGCGGGGAGAGAGTGGACTGGGGCTACAGCCGTGCCTGGGAGAGAGACTACTTGGCCAATGTGAGTTTTTCATTAGGTTACTCATTTAGAACTCTCACTTTGCATAGTGTGCAGGATTTTTACATTGATTAAGCTTATTAAAGTTTGCAGTTTAATAAAGCTTTAAGCCCAGTGGTATATGCAGAAATATTTGGCGGTCTTAAAGGAACAGTTCACCCAAAAATGAAAATAGTTGATATACCACCATATCAAACCATATGACTTTCTTTTTCTTTTGTGGAACACAGAAGATGTTTAGAAGAACGTTCATGCTGCTTTTTCCATGTATCAAAAGTGAGCTTTCAAGCTCCAAAAATGATGAAAAGCATGATAAAAATTCCATAAAATCCCAACAAATGTGCTATATTCTAATCTGAATTAATTTCCATGTATATTCTAATCTGAACTCATGTTCATGTATATTCTAACGTGAACAAAATCTGTTTGCTCACATTGAACAAAATTAATGTATAGTGTAATCATTCATGTAATTTGTAAATTAGATTTTGCTGATGTACAATTACTTTTTACATTCACAAACCTTTCTCTGTGGGGAAGCAGTCATTTTTAATATGTTCCTTGTTGTATGTAACATGCTATTAAAAAATTATATGGCCAAGAATAACATTCGTTCCCATGATTTAGTAATTCATAGTCATGTTTTATTAATTAGTTTGCTTGTTTTAATTAAATCGTGGTCACATTAATTTGTTAATCGTGGCAATGAGGGAACAGATTAGTATAATGTAGCCACAGTTTACCTAAAATAGGGAACAAATTAAGTCATGGACAAAAATTCTTGATTTTTATTTTCCCCCGCATGTCTCTGTAGTAGGCTATATATAATTATCCTGGGGATTTCACTAATGCCAAGTTCACACTGCACGGTTTTAGCCCGATTTTTCACTCGCCGACAGGTTTTGATAAATCGTCAACAAATGCCCGAAATCGGAGGCAAATCAGTGCTCGTTCACGTGAGTGACAATCACACAGTGTGAATTATCAAAGACGTGATCTGAGAGAATCTCCGATGCGACTCCGACGCCCGTGAAATATTTGGCGTGCTAAATATCTGTAGCTGTCGGCGCTTCACAATCCTGCTGTGTGAAATGAGTTCTGACTGAAAAATACATCGGCGATGACCTACAGCCAATGAGAGAGCAAGATACAGGGCAGCGGGAAGTTGGGGGAGGACTTTTTTTTCTTTCTTTTTATTAAGCAATACAAACAGCGTGGCAATATCAGTACATTTTTGCATTAGAATATACAGAACAGGTACAAGAAGATATATAGGCTATAAATAGCCTATATATCTATAAATAGCCTATCTACACACACACACACACACATATATAATATAATATAAAAAAATAAAAAATAAAATTAAACATAAAAGGGGGTTAGGGTTTTTCCAGTAAATAATATTCTTCTATAAATTACAAAAGATTTATTGCATTTTTCTTTTCTTTTTTTATCACTTTGAGGGCTTTTGTAGGTTATAAGAAATAAACTCATTATAAAATGCACAAAACATTTGTTTCACTTTAAAGTACACTCTAAAAAATGCTGGGTTGTTTCAACCCAACTTTGGGTCAAATATGGACTAACCCAGCTGTTGGGTTAATGTTGGGATAGTCCATATTTGACCCAAAGTTGGGTTGAAACAACGCAGCATTTTTTAGAGTGTACTTTAAAGTGAAACAAATGTTTTGTGCATAATATCAGCGTGATCTTGCGTTATTCTCGAGTGCGTTTGGCTGCAGTTTGCGGATCAGACAGAGTTGTCGTCGGCGATTCTTCCTATTGTAAAGTCATGCAGTGTGTAACCTCTTGTCGCCGATCCATCATGCAATGTGAACACAGCAGCAACTGAATGCTACCCCAGATAGTCGTGCAGTGTGAAAACAACGGTGATCAGAAAATCATGCAGTGTGAACTCGGCATAAAAACCTGCATGATCTTCTTGACATCTAAAGATTAAGCCCATTATCATTAAGTCCCACTTTATAGTTTAGTCATCATTTTGTCCAAACCAATCTCTTGTTGTTATGCCTAAACAAACGGCATTGACATTTTGAGCTGTTGACACCATGCACATGACTATTGGTGACTCAAAAACAGATCAACAGATTGCATCTACTGCTTGTTGCGATTTAATCAAACATAAGCCTATTTAGATCCTCATAGATCCCACCTGTGTGTTTGTTTCCAGCAGTGTTTGTTTTACTGTCTATTAAACAAATAAATCTGTTCGACTGATGTAGTCTCATATATGTCTTTGGCACATGGCCGCCGCACGTGAAGGTGTTAAATTTAGCTGTTGTTTTTTGGGTGAGAGACATCTCTCCCTAACCAAAGGGTTAACCAAAAAATGTACTCATGCTCATTTTGTTCCAAAGCTTTATTTCTTCTGGAGAACTTTTTTATTATTATTATTATTTTAGACTTTTCTCTATCTAAACTATCTTATCTGTTTTTTTTTGTTTGTTTTGTTTTTGTTTTTTGTTTTACATTTTTCTTTGCATTTCCTGTGGCATTTTCAAGGACGAGCAAAAAAATCTCTCTTGAACTAAAATCAAAATCCCTGTGGCTCCAACTAATTCTCACTCCAGTGGTGTGAAATGAAGAGCAAGTCCATGTGCTCAATACAGTATTCCAGGTCTTCCGGAAGCTTTCTTTTCTTTCAAAGAATTCTGTAGGATTTTTTCTCAGCAACATGAGACTTATTGTGACTTCTTTATGTCACAACACATGTTTTTTGAGCTCACAAAATACATGATGAATGCTCGTTCCTGTCGTCGCAGTTTATATCGGCTATAACAGATGCACTTTCAAAGACCTTTGAAGTTTTCAGATCATCTAAATGAGTCAAAAGCTTATTCATGAAGTGCTGTTGAGAATCTGTTGTTGCAGATAAGGTGTTATGTCTGTTTGACGCATTAGTGGAGTGGGCTGGTGACGATGATGACAGTGTTATTAAATCCGTCATGCATTGATTTGAATTGATATCAAGGAAACCATGGAAGCATAAGTGTGCTTGTTGTTTGTGTTGCTTGTGTGACTAAGCTTCTCAGAATTTAGTGTCATAAATCCAGTAATGTGTCTCTCCACTGCAGGCAAAAGACTCTCCTTTGATGAGCACCAACTTTGTGCGCATCACTAAAGAGCTGAAGAACAAAGACCAGTACAGCCAGGTCCTCTTTTCATGCTCTGTCAGGATGGTAGGCTTTTTGCATTTCAATTTCACTGTTATTAAATGACAAAAACTGTGCGTTTGTATTGCTAAAGCATTTACAGGGTATAGCTGAACTAAGGAATAATGTAAAATAACAATGGCGAAAAAGGAGTAAATGGTGAAAAAGCAAACAGAAATAAAATAATCTAAAATAACTGAGCAAAGTAAATAAGTAATATTGACAAAATAAAATAACAATAGTGCAAGTGGAGTAAATAAGCAATATTATCTAAAAAATAAAATAACAATAGTGCGAATGGAGTAAACAAGCAATATTATCAAATTAAATAAAATAGCAATAGTGTGACGAGTAAATAAGCAATATTATCATATAAAATAAAATAACAATAGTGTAAATTGAGTAAATAAGCAATATTATCAAATAAAATGAAATAACAATAGTGTGAAGGGAGTAAACAAGCAATATTATCATATAAAATAAAATAACAATAGTGTAAATAGAGTAAATAAGCAATATTATCAAATAAAATAAAATAACAATAGTGTGAATGGAGTAAACTAGCAATGTTAACAAATAAAGTAAAATTCCAACAGTGAGATTATACAAGCAATGTTATAAATAAAATAAAATAAAAATAATTAAATTAAATTAAATTAAATTAAATGTTTAAAAAATGTGTAATAGTGTGAATTATATAATCAAGCAATATTAGCAAATAAAACAAAATAGCAATAGTGCAAAAGGAATAAAGAAGCAATATTATCAGATAAAATAAAATAATAGCTGGATTGAGTTAACAACCAATGTTAACAAATAAATTAAAATTCCAACAGTGAGATTATATTATCAAAGCAATGTTATAAAATAAAATAAATGATTAATACTGTGAATGAAACAATCAAGCAATATTAGCAAATAAAACAAAATAACAATGGTGTGAAGGATTGAGCAAACAATCCTATAAAAAATAAAATAATGTATGAATGGAGTTAATAAGTATTATTAACAGAAATACATAAATAGAAATGCAAAATAAAATAAGATTATATTATGAAGCGTGAACCAACACACACACACACACACACACACACACACACACACACACACTCTCTCTTTCAACAAACTCCAAGTCACCAAGTCTTATTCACTTTCTCATTTTCTCACTCATGTCATGAGCGCCTCTGACCATAGCCAGCGTGGAGATCACAAGCACAGCCGAGTGCTCAGTGTTTGACTGCCTTGAGCAAAAACTGTAAAACACACTCTCTATCATACCACTGCCGCTATAGATGCTGCTACCATTGGTCCAGTTTATCTTCCCTTCCCAGCAAGACTCAACCACACAACCAACCCAATTTCACAAGCTATTTTTAAAGGCAGGAACATGCAGTACAACAGAGGAGCAGTACGTAAACATACCAACAATGCTGATGCAAAGGTTGCTCATGAATTTCAATAAGCCCTGAATATCGTTGTAACTTATAATTGTAGCCAAGCTCAGACAGAGGAAGCTATTTCACCTCATTTCTGCTTTTTCTCTCTCCTGATCTCTCTTTTCTCCAGCTCAACTGGTTCAACAACACAAAGGACAGAGCTCTACTCATCACAGACAAGCATATCTACAGGCTGGAGCCCAAAAAACACTTTAAAGTGCAAAAACGAATATCACTTGATTCAGTAAGTATTTCATGCATATGAACACCCAGTCACACACACTTTAACATGCATATCACTATTAGAAATAAAGGGTCTCAAAAAGGGGGGTTTCGGAGCAATTTTATGCAAGATCCATTTTTGGTTTCCCAAAGAACCTTTCAGTGGTCCGTTCTTAAAGGAATAGTTCACTCAAAAATGAAAACTTGCTTAAAATTGATTCACCCTCAGACCATCCAAGATGTAAATGGGTTTGTTTGTTCATGGGATCAGATTTGGAGAAATGTCGCATTACATCACTTTCTCACCAATGGATCCTCTGCAGTGAATGGGTGCCGTCAGAATGAGAGTCCAAACAGCTGATAAAAACATCACAATAATCCACACGTAATCCACACCGCTCCAGTACATCAATTAACATCTTGTGAAGTGAAAAACTGTGTGTTTGTAAGAAACAAATCCATCATCAAGACGTCATACTTCAAACTGTTGCTTCCGTCTATCGATTTTATCGTCTATCGATAATATTGCTTTCTCTAGTAAAACACTTGTTTTGTCTGAATCAGGTGAGAAATATGCACAGGTCAAGCACCGTTTACAAGCGAAAATGGTTTTAAACAAATATGAGGGTGGATTTTGATGTGAGAGGACAACAGGGGATGGACATTTTCACTGGAGGAAGCATTATTATGGATATGGACGGTTTTAGGTTAAAACGCCTTGATGGATTTGTTTCTTACGAACATGCAGTTTATCACTTCGCAAGATGTTAAGTGATGGACTGGACTGGTGTGGATTACTTGAGGATTATTGTGATGTTTTTATCAGCTGTTTGAACTCTCATTCTGACGGCACCCATTCACTGCAGAGGATCCATTGGTGAACAAGTGATGTACGTCCAAATCTTTTCCCATGAAGAAACAAACTCATCTACATCTTGGATAGACTGAGGGTGAGTACATTTTCAGCAAATTTTAATTTTTGGACGAACTATTACTTAAAAAGAAACATTTCTTAGTGTGAAGATCATTTTAAAGATCTAAAGAACCCTTTTCTACTATAAAGAACCTTTTGTGCAATAGAAAGGTTCTATGGATGTTAAAAGTTCTTCATGGAACATCAGTTCCAGTTTAGAACCTTTATTCTTAAGAGTGTGAAATGAAGCCTCAAAAACAATGCAGACATGTCTTGGTATCTGTCATTGTCTGGGTTTTGTTTTTGTTTTATGTAACTGTGCAATGTGGGTCAATGCATCTGTCTGCTGCAGTCTCGCTGTCTCCCGACTCTCCGTAGCGCGTATCCCTTGTCTTTAGCTTATGGATTTTTGTCTACAACTACCAACTGGTCTCTCTTATTAGATGACAGCACTAATACTCCATATGACCAGCCACGTCAGATGGTTTAACAGGGTCATTCACAAACTTCTGGCTGCGTCGGAGTGAATTCAGTGACCAGAACAGTCTGTGTGTGAGGTGTCTGACCTACATTCTGTCTACGTTCTCAGATGCGATACAGTGAGAGAGGGATTTGGACACACACTGCAGCACTGCAGTCTGAGCTCTCCCTCACAATCACATACACGCACATTAAACCTGCAATTTTTACCATATCTGTATGTTTCACACGTCTCTAGCGGAAGCAGTACCAGACGTCTCAGAGAGCGAGAGATAGAGATAAGCGATTGGGCATTTCAGCAAGAGCTGCAGTATAGCACTGAATCATGCCAATTATGCACACATACTCTTTAACACATAATTTCCATGCTACAGCTGTCATTATAATGTTTACAGATTTGAATATTCAAAAGATACCAGAATAGCGCAAGCAAAAAAAAAAAAGTTTGTATACTGCTAAATCAATCTCACAAAAATCCTATTTCATCCCAAATTCTAAGAAAGATAATACATAAAAATGCACAAAGAAATAAAGCTTATTTTAAGGAGCATCATGATTATTTGCAATTTACACATTATTTTGATGACAATTAAGCACATTTATCCCTATAATTCTCATTAGTGTAATGCATCAGGACATTTCACTTTTTTAATTCTTTTTTTTTAATTTTCATTATTCTCAGTGGTGATTCTCAAATAATGTGTTGTATCAATCAACCAACCACATGCAATTTAGTATATGGATGTAACTGTCGTAGTTTTTAGTATTATTATTATTATTTTTCTAAAGCCAGGATAAATAAAGGCTGCACAACAAATACTATTAAAATTATTGAATATATAAATTATGAACTATTATAGTTTTTATTAATATTTTGAATTAGATTACATTTAAATTTTTTTTTTTTTATGTATTTTCTCTTTTCATTTACATTTTTTAGGTAAAGTTTTATTAATTTTGTTTTGTGTTTTTGTCAGTTTTTTAAAAGTCTATCGTTTTTAAGTTTTTAGTTTTAGTTTATTTAATTTTTGTTATTTTTGTACTTACTAAATAAAAATGAGAAATGTTGAGAAACTCAATAAAATATTTAAATGTTATATATATTATATATTTTATTTATATATTTCAGGAATATTTATAAATTGTGTTGTTGATTTATATAAATATTTATTTATTTATTCTATCAATGTTTATTTTATACGAAGAAATGACATTTTTATTGTTTTAGTCTTAGTTAACTACAATAACCCTAGTACTACCATAAAGTATAAATGCTTTACAATTTAATACAATTTAAATAATGAGAATAAGGATGGGATTGTGCTTAATTGTCATGAAAATAATGTCACAGTGCAAAAGACATCTTAAAGGTCCTAAAATAGACTGCAATTTTTCAAAGCAAATTATCTTATTTTTTCTTTTGATTTTGCACTGCAGTATGACCTGGACATGTCCTGACAGATTTTATGAGATTTGCTCTACTATAATCTCGCAGCCTCGCCAGCAGCCCTGCACCTAATGGGTCACTATCCAAGAGCATATTATGAACTTTCACAAGCCTCTCTGGTCAGGCCAGACCACACTGGACGGGCTCAGGCAGTCCCAGACAAGGATATTGTTTTGTGACAGCCCAGTACATTGTGGTTTTAATCTCATTTCACCACAGACTGACGCATTACGGCTCTGTATGGCACAGGGGGCTGATCGTGTCAGCTGATATTCTAGAACAGCAGACACAGACAGGGCAACCCTACAGCCCGTTCACAGTTATTATGATAACTATAACCATAACTATATTAGTGTCTGCTGTACACCAACAGACCATAATGTTCAGAGCTACGTTTCCCAAAAGCAAAAGTTTATTGTAGCTCCATTGGTGACAAGAGTTCTACGATCAATTTAAGATTACGATGCTTTTGGGAAAAGCAGCCCTGTTTATAATCACATCTGCAATTAAATGCATTATTAAAACATAATACTTATACACTACCATTCAAAGGTTTGCAGTAAGTAATATCAATGTTGTTATACAGAAAGGATGCATTAAATTGATCTGTTTATTAAATAAATCAATCCTGAAAAAATATATATAACATTTCCAAAAAAAAAATATGAAGCAGCACAACTGTTTTCAACATTGATAATAGTCAGAACTGTTTCATGAGCAGCAAATCAGCATATTAGAATGATTTCTGAAGGATCATGTGACACTGAAGACTGGAGTAATGATGCTGAAAATTCAGCTTTGCCGTCACAGGAATAAATTATATTATTAAAATATATTAAAATAGTAGTGGGTTATTTTAAACTTAAAAATATTTCACAGTTTCATTGCTGTTTTACTCTATTTTTGATCAAATAAATGCAGCCTTGGTGAGACTTCTTTCAAAAATATAAAAAAAAAATCTTACCGACCCCAAACTTTTGAACGTTATTTTATTTTATTTTATTTCATTTTATTTTATTTTATTTTATTTTATTTTATTTTATTTTATTTTATTTTAGTTTAGTTTAGTTTAGTTTAGTTTAGTTTAGTTTAGTTTAGTTTCGAGGGAGAGGTACAGCTGGAACTCTGTATTGACCAATCAGCATCTAGAACCACAGCTATCCATTTTATCCATTCCATAATTATTCTATCATTTATCACAGTTAATCATGTGTTACATCTTTGAAATCCACAGGATTTCATATTGTTTGAAAGTGACTGCAGAAATGCTATTTAGGTCTTTGTGTGTGTGTGTGTGTCTGTTTGAATGGAACACAGTGCAGGAAGCCCACCCTCATTTCTCAAAATCTCAGACAGCAAGGTCAGCCGCATGTACTGCAGGGCACAGAGCGATTAACCTGTGTGTGTGTGTGTGTGTGTGTGTGTGTGTATGCGCGCATGTGTGTCTGCTAATGTGTGTCCATCCAAGTGGCAGTAAAGAGGCTTAACACTGCCTGATCACTCTGTTTCTTGCAGGCACAACGGTGACGCACCTACTGCTGTTCATAATGTACACTCAGAACAACACACTGGCCTTTAATGAACCTCAAAGACCCCTTCAACATAAAGAAGGCCTGTTTTTTAAATAGCCAAGAGGCTTTAGTTTTGTCACAGCCATACTGTGCACATACAGTGCACAATATGCAAGTATTATTTTATGTAGGGATATAATGCAGTAAGCTTGATGTTTTGACTAAACAAGAAATAATGTTCTATTATTTTTAAAATCTCTTTCCTAACTTTCTTGTTTGATTGGACCTCCAAATATCAAGACATTTTACAACCAATTGGGTAAAAAAAAAAAATTATTGTGGAATAATACCTACTGTTTCACATACTATTTTAAAAAAGTAATATACTGTGCAGTATGAAAACAATAGTAAGCTAGTATTGCATTCTGAACATAGCCTGTGATTTTTTTTTTTTTTTTTTACGCAATGCTTATTGTTAACTAAAATTAAAAAAAATAATAAATAAATAAAAAATAAAAAATTGTTTTTGGTAATTTAAATAAATCTGAAATATATATATATATATATATATATATATATATATATATTAGATGAAACTTGAACTTTAAAAAAAAACTTGAAAATTAGAAAATGTAAATTAGAAATGCTGCCTTGGCAGCTATCTGAAATAAGTTGAAGTTGATTTACTAAAACTGAAATAAAAATAAATTCAAGCTATATTTAAAAGGCTAATAAAATGGCAAAAACACAACTTAAAAAGAAAATTGAAAATATAAAAATAAACATTAACTCAGTATTAAAAAACGTTGTAATAGTATATACTGTGGTGAGAAAAAAGTATGTGAACCCATTGGAATTTATTGGTTTTCTGCATTAATTGGTCATAAAATGTCATACCGTCATTGCTGTAAAAGGTCAAATATGCAGAATATGCTGGAAAACCAAAGAATGTGCAGGATCTGGATGATTTTTTTTTTTTTTCTGAAGAATAGTGACAAACAAGGGACTCAATAACTAGGTAGGCATCTAGGTAAAGTTCACTTACTTTCTCCACAGTACCGTTTAATGTTCAATAAAGACATAAAATATTTTAATTGTTTGCGTTTGATGAAGATCATATGACATTTTATTACTAATTAATGCAGAAAAACAACCAATACCAATAGGTTCACATACTTTCTCTTGCCTCTGTAAATATTAAAGTGGCACTCGCAAGTTGGCTGCTGGCGATATTACTGGGAACTTTATTTTTCTTAGGGACCGTTTAATTGGACAAAAATATGTGCAGTGCAGGATGAATCATCATTGTTTTTCCTACAAGAGACTGTTACAGTTAGGGCATGATTTCATGGGATTTTAAAGCATACATAGACATAACGCACATGGGTGTGCATGCTCATGCAACAGCATCCCCAGGACCATTTCTAATCTCAGAATCATGCGTACCAGCCAGGCACGCATTTCACTGACGCACAATGTCGATTGGTCACACTCTTTGAGTAATTGCAACAATCAAGTCATTCATTCACGATTATTTCCAGCATATTACTCATTCTCAAGGTTACTGAGTCAATCATGTGCTGAAGCGCAGGAAGTGATTGTGTTGTGAATGCTTTGATTGCAAAGCCAGAGGTTGACTGAATGCCAGTGGTTGGTGGAAAAATGGATCTGTTGGATTCAGGAAAGATGGATTTATTGGACGCACATACTTCATTGTGCAGCAACACATGCTATGCAACGTGTTAATATGTTTTCATTTGTATTGCTGTTTTACACTCTCTTCAATCCCACAGGTGGTTGGTATGAGCGTAACAAGTGGTAGTGATCAGATGGTGGCGCTACATACTGCCTCTCAGGAAGACTTTCTAGTGCACCTACAGAGGGGTCAACTCAACCCAAATCAGGACCGTGTAGGGGAGTTGGTGGGCAGCCTCACAGACCACTTTACACGGTAAGAGTCCATGCCAATAACCTCCAGCTTCAACATTTTGTGGGTACTGTGGAAGAATTTCTGCTACTAAGGCAAGCATAGCTATTGCTATTGTTCATTCTTCATGTTGAGCATTTAAACAGGCCTGTAGCCCATAGTATTAGGATCTAATCATTTTTTTTTTTCAAAACATACAGATTCATATAGAGGATTGATTGAATATACAGCTTCCATGATTAACATGTCTGTGGTTTCAAATTCTGAATTAAAATTCAGATCAAAAATTATTTAAAAATCTTACCCTAAATTTTGAATGGAGGTGTACAAAGAGTCTCTGACACACCTCACTTGGACATTTATAAGTATTTACATCATGATTTGATTTTAAAGAGACCCACTTATTCCATCATAACGTTTTGGTGTATAGCAGCCTGGAGGACTGTTTTGTTGTAATCGCATCCACACATATGCATCCATGTTGTGAGATGCTCATGCATGCGATGGCATTTCCAGGTTCCTCACATAACCGGCCCTGAGGGAGGCAATATTCGATCCTGGGGCAGACAGCAGCCCGGTTGTGTATACATTGTTTGTGTGTGTGTGGCAGGTGTGGGATGTGTGTGTCCATCAGTGTGGGTTTGTAGTCACTGCTCTTGCACGTCTTCTTTAAAGCCATTGTGCTGCCATCTGCGAGTCAATGCGTGGGGTCATGCCCCCTTTACGACATCATCAAAAGGAGACGTCACAGGGGCCTGAGGAAGTGTGGAGGAAGGCAAATAGTGTGTGAGCATGTGTGTGTGTGTGGAGGGGGTGGGCAGGAGAACAGATGACAAAGCACACACGTGCAGTTCACTCGATCCCCACAGCGGAGACGCAGCACCACTTTCATTGCTTTAAAAACTAGATTCAATTTTTCCTTTTTCATAAAGGTCATAATAATAAGGAGAATGTTAAGCACAAAAGACAAGACAAGACGGACTATTTTGAAGCATATGGGAGGTATTTCAGTTAAACAGATGTAAAAATAACCCCTCGCCAACTCTAAACAGAAGGTGACTGTAGTTTGCCAAGTAGGACATGTTCCTGGATCAGAAAGTCTTGTTTGTCCTGAAACAACACTCTTCCAAACCAACAAAGACTTAACCCAATATCTAACCAGATTTCCCCTAAAATCAGGAAAGACATGGCATAAAAGTCTGCAGGTTGCATTTGAGGATTCATTTGCCTATCATTAGAATTTACTGTAATAATAACTGTAATAAGTTACTGTAATAACAATCTGTTTGGGATTGCAAAAGTAACAATGTTATACAAATAATTAACTGTGAATAACTTAAGGTCATTGACATTAAAAATATCCTGTGCAGTTTATTGTAAAAAACTTGCAGCTGAGGTTGCCAGAGACAGTTTTTCAGGTATTGCGGGATATATAGCTTACAAATTATAATCATATATTTCTGTAAGTGATATAATGTTAATATTACCAATCTACTTGAATCTACTTCTACATAGCCACTTTGATAATACAAGAAATCCAGAACAGAAATCCACATGATGAATCAGAGCTCATCTTAAGTGGCCTGTCCATAAGCATAATTAATACTCAAATATATATATATATATATATATATATATATATATATATATATATATATATTTATTATTTATATATAACCACCAGTTATATATAAATTATATATATATATATATATATATATATATATATATATATATATATATATATATATATATATATATATATATATATATAACCACCAGCAATAAGAATTCACTAAATAACAGATAATGTATCACTAAACACCCTAATGTACATTACTGATATCAAAAATACAAACAACTATTAAAAATACTATACATAGTATATTAATATGTCACACAGGGGCTACAAATGTCCTTTCACCATGAATTCTGTCATAATGTATCATTTTTAATTTTTACTTCCAAAAACCATACATTTTACAGTATTTTACAGTAACATTACAAATAATGCACAACACTCAATTTTTCACCGTATATTAAGGAAAGTTAGAGTGAACCAGTTGAACAGGTTTTTTACTGTAGCATTTTCATTTTTCTGTATAATTACAAATATTTTATAAATTTTATGATTTTTTTTATTTCACAGCATTTCAGACCAGCATCTCTGTAATGTACACTATGGCAGTGGGTTTAGGTACTTTTCTGTTGTACGTTTGAATCATTGTGAAACTGACAAATAAACATAATTAAACAATAGCAATGCACGCTGAGTAACCATTTTTGTAATAACATAGACATCTCTTGGTTAGCTAAATTTCACATTAGTGTAATCATTGAGTGAGATGAGATTCAACTCATGCTCCAGATCTTCCCCCAAACTACTTAATAATGATTAAATGATATTTAATGTATTATTGAAATGTAGAAAAATGGAGGTTGAGTTGGGGTATTGGAGAAATCCTGGATGATTTGTCACAAGAGTGATAATAAATGTGCTTTGTGATTGACAGGATTAGATGAACATGTTTCTCATGATCTTTCATCTCCAACTCAATTTTAAGACAACAGAAAGACCTGTTTGACCTGTAGGAGTTATAAAGGTGAAGTGGTGCATAAAATATGAATGACTTTTGTAGCAAAGCTTTTTAACCAGCTGGTCTCAGGGTGATTTCAGTGGATGTATGAATATGAAGTCAAGTTCACACTGGTGTCCTAACAGAGGAACCACAAGTGTAAATAATCACATTAACTGTGAGCATCATCCGCTAACGTTTGACACCCACAAAGTATTAATACTTTTTATCATTTCTTACATGTATCATCTAAAATAACAAATTCCTTTTAATGAAATGGTTTACTCGGAAAGTGTGCTTATATGTTATTCAGGCACATAAGAGTATTCTTCTCATTATTTCAATCTGATCAAACCACTCTTATGATCTGGGATATAGTTTTGTAAATATTTAATGACTTTAGATTCCACATTCTCCTTTGCATCCATGCTGAGAGCTCCTGTTCATCTGAAATGTCTGTATCTCAATTCAAACAGTGATTCGTTTCTGTTATCAAGCCTGTCTTTAAACTCAATGACCTTTCCCATGGGTCATGCACTCTCACCTGACTCACGCAGACATTATGACTGTCATGTGTGTTTGTTTGTGGAAAGACAGTGCCAGCCTGAGTGTGTGTGTGTGTGTGTGTGTGTGTGTGTGTGTGTGTGTGTGTGTGTTGGGTAGTTTAAACCCCTCTTTGGCCATCTGTTGAGACAGCTGTGTGTGTGTGTGTGTGTGTGTGTGTGTGTGTGTGTGTGTGTGTGTGTGTGTGTGTGTGTGTGTGTTGGGGACGGTTTGGAGCCAAAGGGTTAGCAGAGCTTGTTTGTCTTCTTAACTATTCCCCAAAAATGACCAGTTGTGTATTTTCTTTCACCTAAATAGATCAACTTTAATAAGCAATATAGCAGAGTTATAGAATTGGATGCCAGAAATTGAAGTAATAGTATGATCAGAATGCAGAGATAATGAGGTATAGTCTCTGCTATAGAGATCATCATAAATGTTTTTAATATATGTTCATCAGACTGATCGTTTTTCAGTGCCTGGGTTTAATACAAATATTAAGAAATCAGAGTGGATGTTGCTTATATACAACACCATGTTGCTTATATACATACAGTAATTCAATTTAAGGAAGGTAAATGTGACGTATACAGAATTGCTGAAATGTAAGTCTATACGTAGATTTTGAAAATAACATTAATCTGCCTGACCAATATCAGCAGTAATCACTACACATTGAAATATACATTATAATAATGGCCTAGTTATTCCTTTACATTTCCGAGTGTGTTCTGTAATAAGGTATAACCATGAATATATAAGCATTATGATATATATATATATATATATTAGTGCTGTCAAACGATATATATATACACTATATTGCCAAAAGCATTGGGTCACCCCCTTCTAATGAACAGGTTTGACTACTTTAGTAATTTCCATGAGTACAAATCTTAATGTTTAAGCATATAATGATATTCTAGGGAATTGTGTGCTTCTAATTTTAAAGCAACAGTTTGGACAGGACCCTTTTCTATTTTAACATGACAATGCCTCTGTGTATAAGGCAAGGTTCAAAAATAAATGATTGATTTAGTCGGTGTGGAAGAACTTGACTGGTCTGCAGAAAGCCAAGTCCTAATCCAAGCTGAACACCTCTGGTGTGACTTTAAATGCAGACCTTGAGCCAAAAACTCATCACCAAACACCAATGAGTTTTATATTTAAATATGTTTAAAAATGTAATTTATTCTTTTTATTTATTTTCAGCATCATTACTCCAGTCTTCAGTGTCACATGATCCTTCAGAAATCTAATATTCAACATTCTAATTTGTTGATTTGTTGCTCAGAAAACATTTCTGATTATTATCAATGTTGACAACAGTTGTGCTGCTTCATATTTTTTGATGAAAACATGATTCTTTTTCATTCTCAGTATTGTTTACTATACATAAAGTTCAAAAGAATAGCATTATAAATGTCTTTACTCTCAATTTAGATCAATTTTGCATCGTTGCTTAAAAGTATTAATTAAAATTAAAAAAAATAATAAAAATTCTTACTGCCCCTAAACTTTTGAATGATAGTGTAGATATTTAGCTACGTGAACTGTCCTCTAAACACCAATCATTGTATCTGTTGGTGTGCTTGCGTATGTTAAGCAGGGCTGTGTGTTTGTATGTGTGTGTATGTGTTACTCTGGGTTAACCGAGTTTGTTTGTGCTTGTGTCATCTGCAGACATTATGACCAGAATAATCAGCTCTATTGTTGCCATTTGTGACATCATTCCTGTTGTGTGTGTGTGTGTGTGTTGTCGTCCCATAGGAAGGAAGAGCCTGTTGCATAATCCCGCACTGGTGTGATGCTGTGTATCAATAAGGGAACTATCTTCTCAGGCTCAGTTGATGAGCAGCTTATCTCATACTACCTTCCCAAGATGTACAATTACTGTCACTGAGGATTAACCAGGCTAGATGTAATCTATGTGATGAACTATATGATTATATAACCATTACACAAGGTGTTACTGACTTCATCAAGTCCCTCAGCCACTAAGCTTTATTCAATCATTCCAGAATAAAATCTGTCCTGAAGTTTAGTCAATAGATTTCATCAGTGTAGGAATATAGTTCCACATAGTAACAAAGCATTGCACTTAATGCTGATGAGAGTCGCTGTAGGGCAGCAATGGCTTCAATGGAATATAGTGGGGGGAAAAACTGAAAATGGTCTTTATTAACTCTTCCTCTTGATGTCTTGTGTGACTTGAATGCTGCTTTTTTTCTGTACAATGAAGCATACTTTGACCAGGAGTTTTTAAACTTTAAAAAAGTACCATAAGAGAAGTTTATGGAAGCCCATTTCTGCTACATAATAATAATAATAATAAGAAGAAGAAGAAGAAGAAGAAGAAGGTAATTGTGACTTTTTATCTCACAATTCAGACATTTTTATAAACTCAAAGTTGTGAGATAAAAAAATCATAATTACCTTTTTTATTTTTATTCTGTGGCAGAAACAAAAGCAGAATTAAAACTCAGAATTGAGATATAAACTCAGAATTATGAGATATACACTCATAATTGTGAGAGATATACTCAGAATTTAGATATAAACTCAGAATTATGAGATATAAGCTCAGAATTGCAAGATGTAAACTCAGAATTGTAAGATATAACTCAGAATTGAAGCTATAAACTCAGAATTATGAAGTATAAACTCAGAATTGTGAGATATAAACTCAGAATTGAAATATAAACTGAGAATTATGAGAAAAAAGTTGCAATTAACTTTTTTATTTTTTATTCAATGGCAGAAAAACAGAATTACGAGATATAAACTCAAAATTGTAAGAGATAAACTGAATTGTTAAGAATAAAAGTATGAATTGTGATATAAAAAGTCGAAATTACTTTTATTTATTTTTTATCCTGTGGTGTAAATAGAAGTCCATGTGACTTGTGCTTTACTGTATATAAGGCATATGATACGTTTTATATGAGGAACAGACTGAAATTTTAGTACTTATGCACTGGAAACCTTCCTCTCTGCTGGAACTCTCAAATTTCATTCTCATTTACACATATTCAAATTCTCAAGATGTTTTCCACCAGGTTTGACGTCAGTGACATCAAAAGAATGTCTCATGATGCAATAAGTATGAATATGCAAAAGTGCATAATCTGCATGTGAAATTTGTTTGTGCAATTTTTACAGAATTATGACTTACATTGAGTCTGCTACACGCAAAGTCAAATGATGACAGAATTTTCATTTTAGGTGAGCTATTCCTTTAATTCTTTTTGGTGATGGTGAAGTTGTCATTTGTCACATCACATGGATTATCAGCATGTGTTTTGGCCCAGCAGTTTACCCCGATTTTCCCCTACTCACACTCAGTGTACGAGCCCGTTCCTCCACACCTCTGTAGGACGCAGATGCTGCTGTTGCCCCAGCGATAGTTGCCAAGCAGCTGAGGAAGTGCTAATTAGGATTGCAGGAGAGATGATGGGGAGTAGTGGAGATGGAGGGTTTGTGTGTGTGTGTGTGTGACTGAGTGTGTTTTAAATGGACTCTTAATGGTCCCTCCTCATGTCTTAGGGCTGCTGTGGTTTGTTTTAGGGCCCAGAAGGCTTTTAGTTTGTTCATAAAGAACTTTTATTACAGCAAAAAACACAAGCCTATTTCTGTGATTGTTTGGTATTCTCTCCCTACAATAAGTATGCTTACAGTGTATTTGGTTATTGCACTCAACTTTGGCATAGTAAGTAGAATTGTATGCATTCGACACAAACTATGCAAGTATTTTCATGATTACATAAATTGTATACACTGTACTGTAGATTTCAGGTTGTATTTGACTTGAATAGATTACAAAAAAAAAGAAATACATATATGAATTTTCTGTCATTATCTATTAACATAGTGTATACTATTTTTTGAAAGAAATTAATACTTATTCAACAAAGATGCATTAAGTTGATAGAAACTGACAGTAAAGACCGCAAAAAAAAATCTAATTTCAAGTAATTGTTCTTTAGAACTTTCTATTTATTAAAGAATTCTAAAAAGTATCACGATTTCCACCTATTACGCCCCTTTTTACAATATGTAATATAAGTCTCAGGTGTCCAAAGAATGTGTCTGTGAAGTTTCAGCTCAAAATATCGCACAGATCATTTATTATATCATTTTGAAAATGCCTGTTTTGAGTGAAAGCAGAAACAGGCTGTTTTCATGCATGTCTCTTTAAATGCAAATAAGCTGCTGCTGCCCGCCCCCTTTTCCAGAATCGGGCTGTGGCTTTACAGCTCCTACCTCAGATACTCTGCTAAAAAAACATCTGTTTGGTTTTGATTATCATGTCTATCATGCTGAAAAATGCGTTTTAAACCATATTAGTTTAAACTTCTGATATAAGGTTTTCTGAGTGCACACATCCGAAGCACGCACACAGAAAGCGGCTGTCACACGGCATGTGAGTGCTAAACTAAGCTCTCTTTCATGTCTTATTGCGCTTAAACTGTCAAATACACACAAGTTTGTTAAAACACGAGTTACAAAAACACAGTCAGTTATGTCTGTGATGGTAAACAGCTGGGAAAGAAATCACGTTTATATTAGATCTGTGTATTAAGTGACAGCAGCGTAATATACAGTACCTACTGCTGTCTACGCTGTTAATATGACCCAATCAAAATAAAAACAGAAAATCACTCACTGCTCTTGAATATATAATTTCTGTAGCTGTAGTAAGAAGACATTTTTTATTTGAATTAGAGCTGTCCTCAACTAAGGATTTTTCTGGTCGACTAGTAGTCATTCATTTTAAGCATTAGTCGACTAATCATACGTTTATTAATAAACCATTTAAATCATTATTATGAGCCTTTGATTTCCTACATAGCCTAATAAGCGCAGAAGTAATGATTATGAATGTGTCTGTGAAAAACAGTAAGGAGACTGCATTAATATTTTAATATTCTGATAAACTAGTGCTTTCTTTGTTCTCGGTTTAAGAGATGAAGTTGGCGACACTGACTTGTCATCTCCGCGGTAGTGGATGTTCCTGTGTGCATGTTTCATACAGATTACATAATTTGAGAATATTTGTTTTCCATTTGAATTGGTTCATTTGAAAGTAGACATTTCACTCTCTATAGATATATTTTTTATGTCTGTAAGGTAAAGATATACACGGAGTTTCGTGTTCAAGTTCACAGACCGAGACGGCAGAAAGCGCATCCTATTTGCTTTCATTATTTCACAAAAACGCGATTTGTTTTTATTGTGAGTGCACACAAATGAACATAGAGTCTTTACAGATTCGAAAGATGTATTACTCTTATCTGTATGACCAAAAATGAGGGAGTATTTTAAAAGCAAGTGAGCACACCGGCGCCTCCATCTGTCCTGCAGTGAGCGCTCAGCTTCCACACTCCACACAGACACTTGAACAGCGCACATTTCTAGGTTAACATTACATTGAGCGGCCATGTAAAGTTGCTAATACTTACATATGTCAGATGATAAGCCATATTTGAGGTCGATGAATGATAGGCGAGCGTTTGGATGTCCTGCCTGATGTGCTGTATTACCATAGAGCAGCCGTTAACGATCTGTTACTCACGGACTGCGTGACTTCGCCTGTGGATTTTTTTTTGTTTTTTTTCTGTGACTTTTCTGCGATTAATAAAATTTGTGTGTGTGGTTCACTCAGAGCGGGGTCTCTGCTAATACAGCAGTAGTCTCAGCCTCAGACGTCACACCCAAAGACCGTTGGCTAAACGTCTGATGCATATGGCACACAAAAGTGGAAACACTTCAGGAGTTTCGAAGTCGTCATCAGATTGGTTGAATTGTACAGGATTTCCGGGAGACATATGTGTCGCGTTCTTTAACGTCCCACCTGGAAACAAAGATGCCGTGATGCCAAACCCCCTCACGAAAGAAGAAAGCCGTCGTGTTTACAACTGTGACAATGAGCACTTATCAGGATCAACTAAACGCTGGATTTTCAAAAGTATGAGAAATATTCAAAGTTCGTGGCATAGAATCTTTAAAATACGTCAGAGAGATTTACACACCGGTCTGTTATTGTGGCGACATTTCCATGCCCCAAAACGTGACTCTGAACGAAACGAACTGTGATTGGTTGTTTGATATGTTGGTCAAATGGCCTCATGGGCGGGCCTTGGCCAGTGAAAGCTGCCATGGATTCCAGACCTTCAGCCATCAGTCTGAAGTTCTGGCTACTCGAGACTAATACGCCAGTGTCCGTCGACAGTCGTGGGTTTGGCTTGTAAAATGTGATGTCACATTTTACGGATTCGGCGAACAGCTTGTTCTGATGGTTTATGGGGATTTAAAAAAAGAGCAGATGGATTTTTATCATTATAGGGTACACACACTGCCAACACACGTTTATGTTCAAACAACATGTAAAAGTGAATTTTACATAATAGGTGCCCTTTAAACTGAATTGAATGATGTCTGAAGGATCATGTGACAGACTGAAGACTGTTGTAATGATGCTGAAAATTCAGCTTTGATGACAGGAATAAATTACATTTTAATATATATTGCAATAGAAAATGATTATTAATAATATTTCAAAATATTGCTGTTTTTAATGTGGTTTTGATCAAATAAATGCAGCTTTGGTGAGCATAAGAGACGTCTTTCAAAAACATTAAAAATATTTTCAACAGTAGTGTATATGTCACCTAAAAATATGTGATTTAATTTTGCACTAATCTAGAACTTGGGATCAAACTAATCTTACATTTTCCTTCATTTGAATAGGATGTGTCACTGTTATTAAAGAAACATTAATTTCTTATTTCTGCACTTTCTGCCAGCTGTAATTATTTCCTGTTCTTTCATTCTCTCTCTATCAATCTCATATCGTCTCTTGTAGTGTTTTTGTATCTCTTCTTCCACCTTTTGTCTCTCTGAGAGAGTTTGTCACTTCTGTCTGGTTGTTGACAGATGTGCATTCTCATCTCCTGTCTTGAGAGCCTTTCCCTTCAGGAAAACGGCTGACAGTTTTAGAGAGGGCCAAAGAAGTGATGTTGTGTGAGAGTTATGGATGAATGCCTGAGGTGAGAATGATTTTAAAAGCAGCAGAGATGCAGAAGTCTGTTTAGTTCAGGATGAAACTGAGTGAAAGTGGCAGAGGAGAAGGTGGAACAGAGACCTCAGATGACTTATTGTTATTAATAATCTGTAAGAGTGATAGTAGTAGTAGCTACCTTAAACTACAAAAAAAAAATAAATAAATAAAAAATTGCTTAAAAATTTCCAAAGTCATTTGTAAGCCTACCAATAAAAAGCTTCTTTTTTTTTAGTTTTTGAAAGAAGTCTCTTCTGCTCACCAAGGCTGCATTTATTTAATCAAAATAGAATAAAAACAGTAATATTGTGAAATATAATTACAATTTAAATTAATGGTCTTTCTATTCTACTAAGATGTAATTTATTCCTGTGATCAAATCTGAATTTTCATTACTCCAGTCTTCACTGTCACATGATCCTTCACAAATCATTCTAATATGCTGATTTGCTGATCAATAAATATTTATTATTATTATCAATGTTGAAAACAGTTATGCTGCTTCATGTTTTTGTGGAAACTGTGATACATTTTTTTTCAGGATCTGAACAATAGTAATGGTGATGTTTGCCTTAGCAAACACCATTGTTTTTTTTTTATAAAATACGATTCTATCTACTTGGTGTCACGGTGCACACAAGGGAAGCGAGGAGACGAGAGGTAAACTTCAAAATAACAATCTTTAATCCAAAAACAGGGTACACACGGTAGGACAGAGACACACAGGAACAGGACATCGACGTTAATACCAGACGCTTAGACTCAGGGAAACACAGGGCTTAAATAATCAAATTAAACAAGATAATTAATAAACACAGCTGGTAGCAAATGAACTAATAAAGACAGGAACAGGAAAATAACCAAATATGGGCATACAAGAGGGAAAACTAAGTCAAGGGGAGCATGAGACCGAAAACTACAACACAAGACAGGACACAGGTCTGACAGTACTCCCCCTTCCCGGAAGGCGCGTCCACGCGCCTCCTAACATCCAATGGGGGGGGGGGGGGGGGGGCACTCTGGAGGCCCCTCAGGACAGGCATGGGGGAGGCCTGCAGCATGGATCAGGGGACTCTGGAGGCCATGGTGGGGCTGTGAGTTCTGGAGGCCATGGCGGAGCTGTGAGCTTTGGAGGCCATGGTGGAGCTGGGAGCTCTGGAGGCCATGGCAGGCAGTCTTCGTGGCCGTGGCCTCATCCTTCGCCCCGGCCTCTACGACCGTATCCTATTAGCCCCCGGCACTCCTGGCCGAAACTAGGGAACTGGATCCACTGGAGTGAACTTTGGAACTGAAGTGAGCCGCAGCCAGCTGGCTAGACGTCGGAGCGGCCGGCGGGCTTGACTTCAGAGCGACCGGCGGGCTTGAGGGAGCCGCAGCCGGCGACTTGACTTCGGAACGACTGGCGGGCTTGAGGGAGCCGCAGCCAGTGGGCTTGAGCGAGCGGCAGCCCACGAACTTGACTTTGGATCGGCCGGCGAACTTGACTGATAAGCGGCCAGCGGACTCGCAGCACTCACGGCGATTCCACCGAACTCCCACGCTTAGCTTTAGCGGGCTTGGGCGGAATGACGAGCGGCGACTTCCAAGCCGTGGGGAGAAAACAGGAGAAACAAAAAAACTTTCAAAACTAACAAGGGGAAAAAGGCGCCACTCACTTTCTGTTTTGGTCTGGTATTCTGTCACAGTGCACACAAGGGAAGCGAGGAGACGAGAGGTAAACTTCAAAATAACAGTCTTTAATCCAAAAAGGGGGGACACACGGTAGGACAGAGACACACAGGAACAGGACATCGACGTTAATACCAGACTCTAGACTCAGGGAAACACAGGGCTTAAATAATGAAACTGAACGAGATAATTAATAAACACAGCTGGTAACAAATGAACTAATAAAGACAGGAACAGGAAAATAACCAAATATGGGCATACAAGAGGGAAAACTAAGTCAAGGGGAGCATGAGACAGAAAACTACAACACAAGACAGGACACAGGTCTGACACTTGGCATCATTTTTTCAAAATACCGTAAGAACAATATTCTGACACTTGCTGATGTAAGTGATGCTTGTGATTGAAAGAAAATACATATAAACCAGCTGACATGACTCGCACATCTAAAAGTTTTTATCCTCATAGAAAAAATTTGCGTCATAATTTTTAATCTAGTGTGCCTTTTTCTTCAAAACTCCATGTTTGCTCCATATATATTAAATATTTCTCACATTAAGCCACCAAAAAAAAAAAAAAAAAAAAAAAAAGATTTATTTTGAAAATTTTTACTCAGAAATTGCTAGTGAATTTCACAAATAAAATAGATAGTGACATTGATTTAAGTGTACATTTAAATAGTATTTTCTTGTAAAATGTACTTCAGTAATCTATTTATGACTTTAAAAAATGTTTTTATAGTGTATGAGAAACAAAAAGAGACTCGTGTATATATCTCATATATAATGCTGCTAATTTTGCTCAATAATTTCATCATCATGAAGACAAAAAGATTTTTAATAAAGTAATGCAACATTTAGCATTGTATCTTCATGGGGACACTGTTATAAGAAGTGCTCTCGCCTCTTTTGCTGGTGATGTACTCAACAGGCCATTAGGAGGACACTGCAAACAAACACATGCAGCCCACAGGGGCCCAAACTCAGGGTGTGATGGTAAACAAAAAGTATGCGCAGTGACAGCCAGGCCCCACGGACGCAGACTGCCGCGTTTGCGTGTTTTCTTGAGTCGGTTTCCACTCTTAGGGATGGGCTTGCAGGAATAGCGGATCTGGAATATGTAATGAAGTGTGTTTTTCAGGAACGGCCCAAAAGAGAGTCGTCAGTGATTCACTGTAACGGACATGGAGATGTACACTCACATGTGATTATAGCTGCCGTACAAATGCTGAATGAATGAAAGAAGATTCGTCCTCCAGGGCATGCAAGAACCGTACGAAGTTGCTGCTGCGTCCCAGTTCTGTCGTATGGTTTCCATAGCAATAAATAATGCAGCCGACTGCAGCCTGTTCTCATTGGTTGGGGCGCCATGTCCCTGGAAAACCAGGTCAGCTCAACCGCAAGCCTGCACCATTGAGGAAACGCACACCTCCCGAAGTTCTTTGAGGAGTTGCGAAAACCACTGCGCCACTGATCTACCAAATCGCTCAGGAATAGTTCCTAAAAATGTCAATTCTGTCATCATTTACTCAACCTCATGTCATGTTCCAACCCTGTATGTTGTTTTTTGCAACACAAAAGTTGAATTTTTGAAAACTTTTTGTGCAGCTTTTTTGAATGCAAAGAATTTTTTTTCGGGGTGAACTATTTCTTTAACCTTAAATCTTAATCGGGAGTGGTTAATGTCCTCCAGTGTTGGGTTTCTCTGGCCTTCTTCTGGTAAGTTGGTGAATCAGAAGAAGGTCAGTGGGTTGGTGGCTTGGAGCCCTGATGGGAACAGCTGAGTGGAAAGGGAACAGGAGAACTGAGGAGTTGCGTGACCCGCGGCTGGTTTTTTTCATGGCGGACTGCCGTCCACCTGTTGGAGGGCTTATGAGGAAAGCATGAGTGCTTCTCTGTATGGTTTGAGGTGGGATGGAAAGAGATAACCTGACAGAGGGGAAAAGACCCATCCAGTTTTACTATAGTTGGTGCAACCCAGAGATTTTTCTTGATCTTTTAAAATAAAATGAAACATTTATGTTGCAAAAATGTGAGAACATTTTCAAAAATCATCATGGTACATGATTATGGTACACTAATGGTTCCAATTTTTTCCAGATTTTTTTTTTTTAACAATTAGTACTTTAATTCAAGAAGGATGAATTAAAGTGATCAAACGTAACAACTGTAAAGACATTTAATCTGTAAGAGTTTCAAATAGCTGCTGTTCTTTTGAACTTCCTGTTAATCAAAAAATCTGGAAAAAATTAAATGTATCAGTTTTCACAAAAGTATAAAGCAGCAAAAAAATTTTCTTCATTGATAATATTGATGTTTTGCTGAGCAGCCAATCTGCATATTAGAATGATTTCTGGAGGATCGTGTGACACTGGAGACTGGAGTAATAATGCTGAAAATTCAGCTTTGCATCTCAGGGATACATTGCATTTTTAAATATATTCAAATAGAAAACATTTTAAATTGTAATAATATTTCACAATATTGATATTTTACTGTATTTTTTATCAATTATATTCAGCCTTGGTAAGCAGAAGAGACTTTCAAAAAATTTCTAAAGCATTTTAAAAATCTTCCTGACCTCAAACTTTTGAATGTAAGTATAAGATATCAAACCTGTCAGCTGTGTCCATATTCATCACACTATATCAGTCCCTCTCTACCTTTTAGATTAATAAAATAACTTGGCAGAAAATTTCAGGAAATTGAACAACATTTTGAAGTACAGCATTACATAAAGGTTTTTTAGAGTTCATGTACTTAAAAAAACCCCTGTAAACTTCTGACATTGTGTGCCATGGTTGTCCTCTCACTCTGAGAGTTGGTGATCATGTTGAAAGGCTCTGAGGAAGCGAGAGGACTTTGCATTTAGGGAACAGGGACAGGATCAGACAGCAGAGGTGTCCCTTCTCATCTGTTCTGTCCTACATAGAACATTATTTTTGACTCCATCAAATGGGACTTTTTGACCCCCACTTTACCGTCTCTGGACCACTTATATAATAGGCTGATAAAATCCTGAATGTGCTTAAAACAGCATTTTAGGTATAATTGGATACCATACAGACACTTTAGCCTTGTTTTTCTGTCTTTTTATTTGTATCACATAAATTATTTGGTCAGTTTTATTATGGAGCAAAATAAATTAGTTCTACAGTAAAAAAAAAAACAAACAAACAAAAACAGCATGGCTTAAAGAATGAATTCAGATGTTATGTTTTCTGCAGGATTATTTACAGTAGACTGTTGTTACAGTATAATGCTATAAAAGATTTGTGTTTAAAATAAACGCTGTTCTTTTGTTTTTCTATTCATCAAAGAATCCTGAAAAAAAGTATCACAGTTTCCACCAAAAATATTAAACAGCACAGCTCTTTTCAACATTGATAATAGTAAGAAATGTTTCTTGAGCAGCAAATCAACATATTAAAATGATTTCTGAAGGATCATGTGACACTGAAGACTGGAGTAATGATGCTGAAAATTGATCACAGGAATTAATTGCATTTTAAAACAGAAAACTGTTATTTCAAATTGTAATAATATTTCACAATATTACTGTTTTATTGTACTTTTGATCAAATAAATGCAGCTTTGGTAAGCATAAAGGTCCTTGCACACTGAGTTCGAAATTTTCGTATGCGTTTTTTGTTGTTGTTGTTGTTGTTGTTGTTTTCGTATTCGTCATCCTTTCCTATCAAAATGCTTGCTATGGATGCAAAAACGCAGAAAACTGAACCTGGTCTGATTTTTTTTCTTTTTTTTTTTTTTTTTAACGGATGAAAGTTTCGCAGGCATTGTGTAAAGGTGATTGACACAACATGAGGTCGTATTATATTTTTTAACGTGCAGAAATTTCAGATGAGAATTTCAGACTCAAAGATCTTTAGAGAAGTCTTTCAAAAACTAAAAAAAAAAATTAATGACCTCAAGCATGTCTACATTTTAAAAAATAAATTCAAACAGTAGACTATTTCAAATTGTAGTAATATTTAAAATTATTACTTTTTTTCTGTATTTTTGCAGCTTTGCTGAGCACAAAAAAATCCTACCTAAATTTTGAACAGTAGTGTACATAGTGTAGTTTAATCCTTGATATGAGCAATAGTCTTAACAAGTACTACGGATTAAACAGAAGCCATTTATTAAGGCACCTGGAGTGATGAGTTGGTTTATTGTTTCAAGTGGCAGAGCTGAGTCACCGTCTCTGTGCAGCTGTATATCAGGACATGTCTCCTACATTGGATTCTCATCATGAACCACTACAAAACGGCAAAATACACAACTGAATGCACAGCTTTGACTGCTTTTTATAGGCCGCAGGGAGCTGAGAGAGCTGTCACAAGCTATTTTTGGGATGCATTCAGCATTGGCTAGAATCTGGAGTAATTATGTCATGTGTTTTTTTCCAGAGTGAAGAACACTCCACTGCCGGTCAAAGTGTGCTCTACAGCGTTCCAGGTACACATGAGCGGAAAATCTAAGAGTATCACCGTCGAGACCAAACCCGGCCAGACTGTCGCAGACTTCAAGAAGAGTCGAACAGGATTCACCTTACTGCTGCCCCATCAGTAAAGCCAATGCTTAGGACATAAAACTGTATTTAGCCATTCAGTCAGAGATGGGACCATAACTTCCAGAGATTTCTTTTCACACAGGATTGGATATGTCCGTACATAAGTGGAACAAAATTTCTGATTTTCCCAATCTTAAGCAATGCACTTTGTTGTTATTAAATAGTGTGTTGAAATGATGTATTTTTGTAGGCCAAACCGGAAGTTAGTATAACACTGGTTCCCTTGACAAAAACCCAATAGGATTTTTCCATTGACTTTTAAATTATTGCTGAAATAAGCACTGTGACTAACAGAAGTTCATGATTCTTACACGCTTTGTTCATCATGATAATCTTCACAATTAAACACAGCTTTGAATTTTGAAGCCGAAATACAATCACAAGTAGAAAAATAAACGTAGGCTATAAATGAATTCAAAGTCACCCACTACTCTTTCAGTATTTATTTAAAAACATTTTTCCTTAAAGTTTGTGAGAGTGCAATTATAAACACAATGAGGCTGTGAAGGCGACCAATGAGTAGATGAGTTTATCTGTTCGGTGTGCTGTTTAATGTCCTGACAACCTCTGTAGTCCCATTTAGACACTTGTTAGCAACTGCCTTTTTCAAGACAAGTAAAAGCTTTACTGATGTATTTTATGTTGTGGAATAAAACATGAAAATATCTTGAGCTTGTGTTCACCACAGACCTTATTTCAGGCATTTAACAAAAAACCCATTGACTTCAGGACGATGGAACTGGAAGAGCTAAAATACAAGTAATTTATAGGTTTTGGCCTACAAAAATGTCATCTCTGCAGCAATCTGTAGTCCTCCATCTTAAACAGAAGAAACGTCTAAACCAGTTATTGTTAGCGTGTAGATCCTGTGCTTGAAAAGAAGATACGCAGCATAAATGATTGTGCTGATCCACTGTTATTCTGCCGTCCCTCCTCTATTTTTAATTTTGCACATGAAATAGCCGATGTGTTGTGTCATGTCTTTTGAATTGTGGGGGATCATGTAATAATGCTATTTTATTATTTATGAGGGAATGTTCTATTGATATGGCCTTTGCACTTTTCATAGCATATGTAGAGTCTATTTTTATGTTCTTTATAATTGTATTTTTTCTCAGGGTGTACATTTGAACTGTGGAGATGTAACTAAGAGTATTTTCTTGTGTTTGTATCACTGGGCCGGTACTTTTTTAAAAAGGTACTGTGTACTTTTAAAGTGCTAATGTACTTTTACATATGTACTAATATGCTATTATGTACCTTTTAGGAGGTACAAAAACGTTTGTACCTTTTTTGTACCACCCAAGTGACAACTTTGTACCTTTTTTCTGAGAGTACAGGAGTATTTAACCAAGATTTACAACACCTCGGGTTACACCTAACAATACTGATACTGCTCTGTGGTAGTAATATAAAAACAGAGTGATTTTAATGCTTATTAATATCTGTCAAATGTTGTATTTAAAAACAGCAACTAAACTGTAATCAAATCATATGAGGGCCATGTGACATTGTTTTATTAAATGCTACATGCAGTAATTGTGTGGTTGTTGCATATACAGTACTGTATGGTTTATGAGGACATAATTGTATAGGTTAAATTACAGTGGCCTCATAAACCAAACGGCTTAAAAACATACTTTCTGAAATGCCAAAAGGTTTCTGTGAAGGTTTTGTTTAAGGTTAGAGGATAGAAAATATGATTAGGAGTATAAAAAACATTATGCCTATAAAGAGCCCCTGTTAAACCGTGTGTGTGTGTGTGTGTGTTTCTGAAGATTCTCAGTAGTGACAGGTTGCCTTACTGTCACTCTGTTTTCTATTTCCTGCTTCCACTCCCCTGCTGCGAGCATCTTTCATCTATTCTGACACCCCTGTGTTTTCATTTTTTTTTTTTTTTGTCTTTGTGATTTGACTATTTTTTGACGCTTCTTTGCACGCACCTGTCTGCTGACGTTGAACTCTGTTTCTGTCTCAATGTGTCATGAGCATCATTGGTTATTGAATATCTAAGAATGTATTTTTTTCACACCTTTTACTCTGGTTGTCAGTTTACTTTTGGGTATTTGACATGAAACGTCAAGCAATGACATCAAGCTGTTCCACATCAAAATGGATTTCAGATGACAGTGTTCTAGTTCTTGTATAATTACACGCAATTGTGACTTCATTTTACTTTAGAGATTGTCTGGAATAATTGTACTTTAAAGAAATTATTAAATTAAATGAAGAGTGTGTTGAAAGAACTGCTTATTTAAAGGGGTCATGAAATGAGAAATAAAAATTTGACATAAAAGAGGTCATTGTACTATTAAAAACATCCTGTAAGTTTCAGAACTCAATACTTTCTTGTTAGTCTAAAAACAGCTTATATTGAAGCCGATCTGCCAAAAGGACAGCTTGTGGAATGTTCTACTCTATGATGTAATAGTGTGGATAAGCACCACCTCCGCAGAAGAAGATCAACGCCTGCTTCTACATCGCTGCCTGTTTAGCCCCACCCACCGATTCGTGCATGTAGTGTAAATAACTAGAGGCGAACGCAGATGTATGCAGAAACCAAATGATAAAGATTGCTCTGAAGACAACAAGACGCTGGGCAGTGCTTTATTTTTAATGAAGATCCAGACCATGTCAGTGAGAGCTCAGTCCTTTGTTCACTTCATATTACGGCTGATTTGTTTACAAAGCACAATTTGATGCAGGATTTTCAGAAAGTTTGAAATTAAAAGACGATGCTGTGCTGACTATATTGAATCCGACAGTAATGTCGCACCACCCAAGTGTGAGTAACTGTTTTTATTACGTGATCACTATTGCTTTGTCTGTTAAACAGAACATTTGATATGAGTATTTATGCGGTTTTAACCTAAATGACAGCAGCATCCATCTGTAAAGGACGTAGACTGTCAAACATACACAACTATTTGCCAATCATAGCAGTGGGCGTTTACTTCAGAGTCTACATACCGCTACGCCTATTTAAGCAGAGCGTTCTGATGAGGGGGGTGTAAACAGGACAGAAAATAGCCTGTTCTAAATTGTTTTTTGATGTAAAAATTTTGACAACATTATAAGTGTACCTCAGAGAACAGTACAAAATAAAAAACAAAGGCAGTTCATGATCGCTTTAAAATGCTGAAAAAAAAAAAAAAAAAAAAAAAAGAAATGGTGACAGTTATTACAACACAAATATATAGAGCAGGGGTGCCCAAACTCGCTACTGGAGGGCTGGTGTCCTGCAGAGTTTAGCTCCAACCCCAATTAGACACACCTGAACCAGTTAATCAACCTCTTACTAGGCATAGAAACTTCCCGGCAGGTGTGTTGAGGCAAGTTGGAGCTAAACTCTGCAGGACATCGGCCCTCCAGGACCGAGTTTGGGCACCCCTGATATAGAGTGTTCACTCTTAAAATTAAAGATTCTTCATTGGTATTGATGATTCCATGAACAACCTTTAACAGCAATGGAATCTTTCCATTCCACAAAAGGTTCTTTATTGTGGAAAAAGATTCTTTGGATTATTAAATTGTTCTTCACATAAAAAAAGGGTTCTTTTATAAATCCAGAATAGAATCACTACAGAAACCATTTTATCTACAGTATTTTGCAGTTTCAGGTAGCAACCCATATATGCACTCCAAAATTAAAAAGTTGGAAACACAAGCCTTGATGTCATACACTGATGTAAATAACCAGTGCAATGGTTCTTGGTTCTCCATAAAACCATACAGCCAAATCAAGAATAGCTCTTTGCTGAAACAAAGGTGCTCAAAAGAACCACTGAAGAAGCAGAAGAGTGTAGAAAAGCTTTTTAGTTTTAAAAAGTACCCAAAACCAATGCCCATCAAGAAATATCAAAGTCTGAAAATAAAGCGAAGGGACTTGGAAGCTTTTTTAGGTCAGTAAGCTCTGCACCAAAGCCACTCTGTGACCAAGTTTGTTTTCCTCAATCTCATTAGTCATGTTTCTAGAGCAAATTGAGTCACAGGCAAAAATAACTATTCCCCCGGCAACAACACCCGCCTTCAACCCCACCACATGGCAACAAACTGAGTTTTTCTGATTGCTAATGTAATTATGAATCAGGTTTGAAGCTGACTGGGTCACCAGCTTCATCTGGCACGTGGGGCTTGTTTTTGAAGTTGGCCATCTTGACCTAGTGCATGTATCCCATTCACCAATGTCAATGCAAACAACGGAAATTCATGGAAAGATAGTAGCCAGAACTTACTGCTTCCATTTAGGCCTGTCCATCCTAAAATTTACCATGTTAAACCATTTACACCAAAATACACAATTTTAATTTACTTTTTATAAAATGAAGTGTGTCATTTTTCTATGTTATAGTATACATTTTGTGTTACAGCTTAACATGCATTCTTAATATTTCTAGATATTCTTCAAAAAATTTAGGAAATGATGACAATTTTCATTTTGGGTGAAAGACTGCTGAAAAATGATTTTTTTTTTTTCGAAATAAAGATTAATAGAGTACATTTCAGAAGACAATACTATTTCAGTCTTTCTACTTTACAATTTCACATTTAATTCAGTGTGTTAGTTGCTGTTTCTTTGTAATTGTTTGTGAAATTTAGATATTTGTATCTACATATATATATTTTTTTTTCTCAGGTAGGATTTCTAATTTTCTTTCCATTTCATTTCTTTTGCTCATGTTACTTGGCGGATTGAATCAAGGCTCATCCAATCACAGTGCAGCTGTGGAGATAAAGTCTCTGATCACTCATTCTTGATCAAAACTTCCAACAATCGTTCTTTTTCCACAGTGACCCCTCCTCCAATCAACCATTTGTCTCTGTGACAGCTCGTCCAATCATACGGCTCGCTGAATGACAGGGCTCCGTTCTAATTGATAAAAGAGCCCTTGTTCTCCTGGTGGACTGACATGGAGATTTACACCCAGCTGTGAGACTCAGAATCGCTTATGGCAAGAAGTCTTCTGTTATACATGATCTTTGTCCTCGTTTTAAAGGGAAAATACACCCAAATGTAATGGTTTTGGTTTAGACACCCTGACAACCATTTATAACACCCTATAATTGTGATGGTGAGTTTTGCATGGCCAAGCACACATTCACATTTTCTCTGAAAACTGTACATATCTTTATGTGTATTATAGAAAAAGAACAAATATAATAAAATAGTATAATATGGCAACAGTTTCTCCTTCAAATCTCTGTGTGCTGTTGGCAATCATACAGTATGTGCTGAGCACAGGTCACATGTAGCAGATTACTGCGGTGTGAGGGAGTCGCATGCATGTTCACTTTGACTGAACAAGCCATTAGGACAAATGTTGACTAATCAGGAGCTGCACGGCAACATGGAAACACTTTACTGTACTTTCACATGAAGAGGGCACTTGACAGCACTTCTTTCAATTCGACCTCAGCTAATGTGCGCGTATTACTTGCTACAACAAAGACAGAGAACGGAAGTACACACTAGCATTCATAAGTGTGACATCAGTGAGATGAAAATCATACTTCTATTCAGCAAGGATGCATTGAATTGATCAAAAGTGACAGTAAATTCATAATGTTATTAAAAAAAATTCTATTTCAAATAAATGGTGTTCTTTTAAAAATTATATTTATTAAAGAATCCTGAAAAAAAAAAATAATTTTGCAAAAAAAAAAAAAGAAAGAAAGAAAGAAAGAAAGAAAAACGTCTCAGTTACGTACGTAACCCTCGTTCCCTCATGGAGGGACCGGAGACGTTATGTCGTGACGACATAGGGGATTTACTTGGAAGCCCCAATCATCTCTGACTTTAAGAGAAAACGCCAATGAATATTGGCTAGTGGATTTTGCATACCTGAGCCACTGCACACGGGTATAAATAGGCGGCAGGTGCATCCACTCATTAGGATTTACGCTGAGGAGCCGAGAATGAGTCCCTGGCAACCAGCGATGGTTCAAGATTGTGGCATGGGGACATAACGTCTCCATTCCCTCCATAAGGGAATGAGGGTTACGTACATAACCGAGACGTTCCCTATCTGTCTGTCACTACGAGTTATGTTGTGACGACATAGGTGTCCTATGGAAAGCGCTACAACCTGAACCCCGTCACAACCATATAGCATAGCAAATGTTGGCAAGCAACCGCGTGTCAGACAAATGCTACGCAAAGGTCGTAACCTTCCCACCGCCCCAGCGCAAATTCGCTGACCTTGGTACCACGCAGGGACCACAGGTGAGTACATCGCTGCTGGAGATAGCCAAGCCGCTGTTCCTTTCCCCACAGAATTCTCAACAGAAGGGATTTCGACCTTCAATGAAAGATTTGCTTCAAGTCTTTCCTATTTGTTGTTACAGCTTGGCAGTAACGACGGGGAAGCGAGCCTTCCAGAGAAGGGCGCTACGGAGGCCACATCCTGCCCGAAGGGAGGTAACATGTGGAGACACTGATATGGACTGACCCAGGCCTGGGGTCAGTCTGGGCCTGGCGTCAGACTGCTCCGCCCAGTCTGACTGCCGGGGGTGCTGGAGGAACTCCACCAGGGTTCGCCGTCCGGGGAACTGAACTGGAGGAGGAAAAAGGCGCTCATATCCCCGGGTGAGGGGGAATGGCGCAGCAAGCATGACACCGGCCAGCTCTTCCTGTCACTTACCTGTTACCCAACACACGGGAAGAAACTGGCTCAACGCGGAGACTGTAGAATCTCGCGAAGGTGTTCGGTGTCGCCCAGCCCGCAGCTCTACAGATGTCTGCCAGAGAGGCGCCGTGCACCAGCGCATAAGGGGAGGCAACACTCTGTGTGGAGTGAGCCCTCACCCCCAGGGGGCACGGCTCGTCTTGGGATTGGTACGTCAAGGCGATGGCATACACTGTCCAGAGGGCCAACCTCTGCTTGGAGACAGCCTACCCTTTCTGCTGACCTCCGTAACAGACAGAGAGCTGCTCAGAACTTCTGAAGCTCCGGCGTGCGGTCCACGTATATGCACAATGCTCTTACGGGACACAGCAACGCCAAGGCTGGATCTGCCTCCTCCGAGGACAGTGCTTGCAGATTCACCAACTGATCGCGAAAAAGCGTGGTGGGAACCCTGGGCACGTATCCAGGCTGGGGTCTCAGGACAACGTGAGAGTAGGCCGGCCTGAACACAAGGCACTCTTCGCTCGCCGAAAATGCTAGGAGGTCCTCGACCCTCTTGATGGATGAGAGCGTGGTCAGGAGCGCTGTCTTCTAGCAGACAGGAATTTAAGCTCGACTGAACCCAGCGGCTCAGAGAGACCCCTCTGTAGTCCAGCCCGGACAACAGAGAGATCCCAAGAGGGCACCGTGGGTGGCCTAGGAGGATGTAACCCCCTGGCACCCCTCAGAGACCTCACGATGAGATCGTGCTTTCCCAGGGACCGGCCATCCACTGCATCGTGATGTGCTGTGATAGCAGCCACATACACTTCCAAGGTGGAGGGTGACAGCCTATGCTCCAACCTTGCTTGCAGCACAGAAAGCTCTACTCCAATCGTGCATGTTTGGGGGTCTTCTCAGCGAGAAGAACACCAGTTTGCGAACAGACTTCATACAGGGCATAGGCTTGCCTCGTAGAGGGAGTCTGCCGCGCTTCGTCCAGGAGCCACACATGGAGGCTCCAAGAAGTGGACACGGGTGCCGCATGGTGCCGGGCCCCTGAGAAAGGAGATCCTTCCTCAGAAGGATGCGCCAGGAGGGGCTGTTGCGAGGAGCGTGAGTTCCGAAAGCCAGGTCCGGGTGGGCCAAAGAGGCGCAACCGGCAGGACCTGTTCCTCATCCTCGCTGACCTTGCACAGTGTTCGTGCGAGAAGGCTCACTGGGGAACGCATGCCTGCGCGAAGACCAAGGCCAGCTGTGCGCCAGTGCGTCCAAGCCGAGGGGCCCTCGGTCAGGGAGTCATACAACTGGCCGCGGGAGGACTCGAGGAAGACAACAGGCTTACCTGAGCTCCCTCAAATCGACTCCAGAACAGCTGGATTGTCTCGGGATGGAGTCGCCATTCCCTGGGGAACGTGGGCTGTCATGAGAACACCTCGGCCGCACGATTGAGCTCCCCCAGGATATGGACGGCACGCAGTGACTTGCACCACGTCTGACTCCAGAGGAGGAGGAAATGGCGGGCGAGTTGCAACATGCGACATGATCGTAGACAACCTTAGCAGTTGATCTACGAAATGGTCGCACTGTTGGCCATGCGGACCAACACGTGCTAGCCAAGCAGCAGCAGCGGGACCGCCGCAAGGCTCGTAGCACTGCCAGCAACTCGAGGCAGTTGATGTGCCAAAGCAGTCGAGGCCCTGTCCAGAACCCCGAGGCTGCCTGCCCGTTGCATGTAGCACACCAGCCCTCACTGGAGGCATCCATCGTGACAATGACATACCGACACTTGTTCTAAGGGCACCCCGACCCGTAGAAAGACAAGGTCCGTCCAGGGGTTGCATGAGGAGTAACACGTTGGCGTGACAGTCACGCGAACTGTACCACGGCGCCATACCCATCTCGGGACTCGGGAGTGTAACCAGTGCTGAAGTGGTCTCATATGAAGCAATCCGAGCGGCGAGACTGCGGCTACGGATGCCATATGCCCCAGGAGCCTCTGAAAAGGGTTTCAGTGGTACCACCGTCCTGCCTCTGAAGGAATTCAGGCAGTTCAGCACGGACTGGGCACGCTCGTTAGTGAGACGCACCATCATACTCACCGAGTCTAACACCGAGAAAAGAGATTCTCTGCATGAGGGAAAGCTTGCTCTTTTCCCAGTTGACCTGAAGCCCCAGCTGGCTAAGTGCCGGAGCACTGGGTCCCTGTCATCACACAACTGTTCTCGCACGCGGGCCATGCTCGAGATAGTTGAGGATCCTGATGCCCACTTCCCGTAACGGGGCAAGGGCGCCCTCTGTGACCTTCGTAAAGACACGGGGGGACAGGAACAGCCAGAAGGGGAGAACACTGTACTTCCCTGCCTGACCCTCGAGCGCAAACCGTAGAAACGACCTGTGTCGAGGGCATATCGAGACATGAAAGTAAGCGTCCTTCAGGTCGACCGCTGCAAACCAATCCTGGGGCTGGATGCATCCAGGATTGGCCAAAGGCCACTGCCTTTCTTGGGTACGATGAGGTAGGGGCTGTAAAACCCCTGCCTCATCTCGGCTGGAGGGACTGGCTCGATTGCATCCTTTGCCAGGAGGACAGCAATCCCCTCACGCAAGACAGGTGCATCTCGGTCTGCCACTGAAGTCTCGAGAACGCCGCTGAACTTGGGAGGTCGTCTGGCGAACTGAATCGCATAGCCGAGTCAGATTGTGCGAATGAGCCAGCGGGACGGGTTGGGCAGCGCAAGCCACGCCCCCAAACTCCGTGCGAGTGGCACCAAAGGCACATTCGACATACCTGCGGTGGTGCAGCAGAGGGGAGTTGAGCTGGATAGCCCAGAAGGCATCGCGTTCTGACCGATCACAGCAGAACTCCCCGCATCCCCAGAGGGACTGGCCAGAGATGCGTGGAGAGGCATTGCATCTCCCAACCGCAACTTCTTGGCTACTGGCAAAAAAAAGGGGGGGCTCGTGGGCGAGAGTGAGGAGGCATCATGTCGCTCATTGTCGACCCGCGAGCCTAAGGACCCGGAGGAAAAGGAAATTGCTCTTTCTTTGACAATGTGGGTATCGCTGTCCCTTGAGCCAGCGGCGGAACAGAAACAGAAGATTCCCCACCCGGCCCTCCTCCGGGGGCAGGAGCGGCGCTGTCCTTGCCATCTCCCAAGAAAGAGCAGCTTCCCACATCTCCGGGTTGCCTGTGTCAGGGCCGCTTTGTCGCCTTCCTGGACGATTTAGGGACTAGCTGGGACACAGGGGGCGCTGCGCTCCTGTGAGAGGCTCGACGCGCCGGGCTAGGTGTTACCTCAGCACAGGGAGGAGCGACTCTGAAGGACACAGGAGGGCACCCACGGCGACAAGCAGACTGGGGCTTGCCCTGCGGCGGAGCGGTGGCAGATGATGCATCACAAGATGTGTTGGATGGCTTCGGTCTGCCTCGGTCTGCCTCTGTACTGCTGAGAACTGCTGGGCACAGTCCTCGACAGTGTTGCCGAACAGTCCAGCCTGGGAGACGGGAGTGTCAAGAAAGCGCACTTTGTCGACATCGCTCGTCTCAGCAGGGCTGAACCATAGATGGCGCTCTTGGACCACAAGTGTGGACATCGCCTTCCCGAGGGACTGCGCTGTGACTTCCGTCACCCGTAGGGCGCGGTCAGTCGCCGGGCACAGTTCTTGCTTCAACCTCGGGTTGGTACTACCCTTGTGCATTTTAATTCCTTGGCTTGGTGTACTCGCAGGATAGCCATGGCATGCCGAGCAGAGGCAGCTTGGCCCGCAGCGCTGTAAGCTTTGGCCGCAAGAGCGGCCATCAGCTTACAGGCTTTGGACGGGAGACGAGGACGATTCCGCCAAGTGGCGGCGTTTTGCAGGCACAGGTCCACCGCAACCGCACTCTCCACCTGGGGAATGTCAACGTACCCCCTAGCCACCCCGCCATTGAGGGGCGAGGATGGGGGAGACAAACGAGCCGCTTCTGGCCGTAAAAAGTGGCCGTCCACAACTTCATCAGCTCCTCGTGCACTTCCGGAAAGAAAGGGACCAGGGCAGGGCGTAGTCGCGAGCCATGGGCCGTGCCGAGGAGCCAATCATCTCGTCACAAGGACTCGGGACTGAGAGGTGTGCACGCCTCCACCCCGATGCTCACGGCGGCCTGGGAAAGCACGGCCGTCAACTCTGGGTCCGATTCGGCGGCGGCCGCGACACCTGAGGGGGGCAGCCCCACCGAATATTCATCCTCAGAGGACGATTGCCCATGCCCCGATGCTGCTATCGACATCTGATCCTCTATCGGCGCGCCGAATGAAACGCTGAGCACGCCGTAAGACGGCACAGCAGAATCACCGGGGAGCCGCACAGAATAGCTGCTGCGGGAGGAGTGAAAGGTCCGTGGGGACTGGCCTGGCGGAAAGGCTCTCACTGTAACCCTCAGATCGCCCAGAACACTAGCCGATGGTTCTCTGCTCGTAGCAGAGAAGCCAGCGCGGGTAGTGACAGAGGGAGCCCCTCCCATCCCCGTGAGGAGAGAGAGGCACAATCGCAGCGCTGCCATGGTTACACGCTCAAAACGAGCGCATAAACCATCCACGATCGCCGCTTCAGTGTGCTGGATGCCCAGACACTGAAGACAACGATCGTGGCTGTCGACGAAGGATAGGAAACGACCGCAACCAAGAGGACATGGCTGGAATGGCGTCTTTAAAAAGACGCGAACCGACCGTGATTTGCTCTTTTAGGAAATCTGCTCTTTTAGTTGAAGTGCACAGGGGAATCGCTGCAGACAGGGACACCGCTGTTCGCACCGTAAGGCCAACCAGAACAGCTTCCAGACAGATGATGAAAGGCTTTGTGGAGATCAACACGTTCATCCACTCGGCTCCAAAGCAAAAATCTAATGAGTGGATGCACCTGCCGCCTATTTATACCTGTGTGCACGAGGAGTGGCTCAGGTATGCAAAATCCACTAGCCAATATTCATTGGCGTTTTCTCTTAAAGTCAGAGATGATTAGGGCTTCCAAGTAAATCCCCTATGTCGTCACGACATAACTCGTAGTGACCGACAGATAAGGAACTAAGTTTCTTGAGCAGCAAATCAGCATATTAGAATGATTTCTGAAGGATCATGTGACACTGAAGACTGGAGTAATGATGCTGAAAATTCGGCTTTGATCACAGGAATAAATTACATTTCAGAATATATTACAATAGAAAACAGATATTTTACATTGTAATAATATTACATAATATTACTGTTTTATTGTATTTTTTGTGACCATTAGAGACAAAAATTGGTGAATATTGCACCATTTTTGCACTTTTGTCACAGTTTTGCAGCAAGTTTGGGCATACTTGACTGAATGTTTCTCATGAACTTCAAAACCTTTTGATCTAAAGACCTATGATGTAAAATATTGAAATTAGTTTTGTAGACTACAGATAACATTTTTACCTAAACTAAAATCGTATTATCTTTTTAACTGATGAATTGGAGCAGTGAAGCCGAGCAGCCAGAACCAGTTCCTTCTCTCCAGTTATCAGATGTTTGTGACTAAACGTGAGGTAAACAGAGGAACTAAATGTCCAGTTAGATGTTGTTTGTTCACTTATAGATCATCACTGTTCATTGCACCTCAAATCAGTTCGGATAATGAGCGGTGCTTCTGAATATACAGCTTGACAGCACAGCAATTCACATTCCATCTGCTCCAAACTGAAAAGCAGTATCCTGTGTTGTCTGTGTGTGGCAGACCTTATGCCTTCATGATCCTCTGAACAAAGTGAAAAATGAAAATGAGAGACATATATTTTATTACAACAGTTTAGATTTGTTTATATGTTATGCACAGATTTACATGCATAATGTGATGTATATCTGACTGTTTGCAAAGAAAACAACTGCTTATCTGGAAAGGAAAGTTATTTGTTTTACTCTATTTTGATGGCCAACTTAATTTTCTTTTGAAGTAACTGATAAATCTGATAGATGCACTGATAAATAATTCACAATAAGATCAGGAATGTCTATTCAGAAAGCTGTCTATTTTGGTTTCACATTGATATTGAAAATAATGTGTTTTTTAGAAAGTCTTTGGGTTTAAAATGAATTTAAAAAATACTTCTCTAGTTTCTCACCTTCAACGTTTTGTGAAAATACAAAAAGCCATCATTTTCTTTCACAATATCAAGCGCTAGAGCAAAACCTAAAACAAAACACAAAGAAATGTTAACAGATGCCTAGCAGGAGAGTATTGTCTGTTTAGAGGCCTCAAGGACTGTAAAGATCTGTAAGATTTATCTGTGGGAGGATCAAAAGAAAGACCAAGTGTCAAAGCATCTGTAGCCCATTGCACAAAAGATGACACTGACACGGCACGACAGGGAGATTTGTGTCGGCAGAGGTGAAAGAACAACCATCTGCACCAAATCCTCATTCCATGTTTCAATTCCACCTCAGTCCTGTTCACATCACCGCCCTGTCCTCTGCTGAGTCCTTTATGAACCCAGACAAAATTTCTGATCTCCTAAAGCCTAAACCCATTCTCACAAGAATTCCGTACAAATCACTCTAAATTTTCAAGAGTGATGACCACGCTATCTCATGACAAATTTGTATGTATTTTACGAGGTGGCTAATTCGTAGGAATTCATATGACCTCACTCATGATTTTGTATGATTTGTCTAAACCCCAGTGACAGGTAGGTTTAGGGGCGGGGTTAGGTGTAGGTCATTCGTACAAATTCAAACGAATTGTGCAACTCATAAAATACGTACGATTTAGAAAAAATCATATGAATTTATACGAGTGAGGTCGTACGAATTAGCCACCTCGTAAAATACGTACGAATTACCGTGAGATCGGCCTGACAGAACAGAACTCACTCTCGAAACTGCGATGATTGACAGCATGGTAACCACAGCAACATTTTGTTGTCTCGCGCATTTGGTATTTGCCATTTTTTGAAAAATAATATATAATATTACAGCGACCAGTGAATAAATTAAAGAGAAAGTGAGCAAAGAACATTACATTATCAAAGAGCATTATCACTGACTTCAATCTAGAGCTATTTAAGCACTCTCAAAAAATTCCTGTTATAATCAGTTAAGCTGTCTACACTGTATAATGGACGAATCTCTTACATCGTATGTACATCTGCACTTTGTTTACAATGAGAGAATTTGCTAGTGCAGAATTCACGCACACTGAACAAAACTCCGGTGTTTCAGCGATGACTAATCTGAATGTCTCTGATTGGTCATTGCATTCAAAAGCTCAACAGAATCGTGTGTGATATTGGTTAGAATGTCACTTCAAAGACAGAACAGTTAGCATGCTTTGCTCAAACTTTCACCATGGCGTTAGAACTGGTACACTGTTGCCACTTGTGGAAACGTGCAGATTAAGGGGCGGTAATATTATAATAAGATTCCCTTTCTAAGACATGGGGTGAGCTAAATCTGAGCAGCTCGTTTTTTCAAGCTTGCAGAGAAAGACTTACAAATTACTGGGTTCTTTTTCACATTATCTGGGTTGGTAGATGCACCTGATTAGCACTTAAACTGAAAAAGTGAGCGCGTTCTTGAAGGGCTGCCATGTCCACTTATTATAAACAATGCTTATTATTAGAAATCCAGTTTATGGAGTTAATATGTATGTGAACTCCAGCAATATGGAGTTTTGTTGGATTCTGTTTTGTTCAAGTTCAAAATACCTCTTATTCTCAGAAGTGATGTATTAATTAAAATACAAATACTGTAATGATTTTGTTTTCGTTTTTACAGTCATTTCTTCTGGTCTGTTAGTCTCTTTATGAAAATAAAGCAGTTGAATAAATGGCCTTGTCTGTTTTGTGACCACCATAGATTTCACCATAGATTCTGTTTTTAGTGCTGTAACCTCGACTTTGAAGTGTGAATGCTTGTATTTGCTTCATCTCTCAAAAAATCTAAAATTCAAGCACTTAACTCATTTGTAATACTCATACGAGTTAGAAAATGCTACATTAAAGAGAGTCAAGTTAAAAGCCAAGTAGAAGACATGTGATTTGAGGATTTCTTCAAATGCACAACCCTGAATGAGCAGTAATCACTGTTAGACTGCACTAATGCTGCTGTCCAGTTCCATCGGAGAACACCTTCAGTCCCATTAGAAGGCAGTCTGCAGCTTCACAGAAGTGAATATGTGAACGAGTAGTTGATTTCTGCGGGACGTGATTTGGTTCAGAGCAGCTCTCTGTGACGCTGAGCCGGCTGTGCTCCTTTGAACGGAGGGCGTTTTATTCTCAGACGAGATTTACAGCAGCACACGCTCACTGCACAGACGGCTGGGCTGGGCTCTGTATATCATATGTAGCAGGAGCACAATAGTGGTGTGTATCTCGCACATGCTGAGGAGAGTGAAGTTAAAAACAATAAACAAACCCAACAGGTGCACAGAATTGTCACTGTGTAGAATATATGAGCCTGTTTGTTAACACTAATAAATGTGCCTTTATGTACCAACCAAAACAATAGAAATGCTCATGTTCAAGCAAACACTGTTAACATCAACAATATCATCAATCTCAAAGTAAATAAAAACAAAAGTAAACTACATTTTGCATGAAGAAAACAGGGCATATGTTTGTTTTAGTTAGCATTGTGACATTTTCATAGTGATTTAGCACATTAAAACCGCAGATTCTCATTACCACACTGTATTTTTTGTAATCTATTATTAATGTATTTCCATTACTTTAAATGATTCTTATTACTATAATAAAATTATTTTGTCATTTAATACTCGATTAATGGGGGGGGGGGCACTCTGGAGGCCCCTCAGGACAGACACGGGGGAGGCCTCAAGGACAGATCAGGGGACTCCGGAGCCATGACGGAGCAGGGAGCTCAGGAGGCCATGGCGGAGCTGGGAGCTCAGGAGGCCATGGCGGGCGGTCTTCATGGCCGTGGCCTCATCCTTCGCCCCAGCCTCTACAACAGGCTCGGAGTCTGAGGCCCTCTCTGGGTATGACGAGAGCACAACAGCCCTCCTTGGGCTGGACGTGGAGTCAGGGGCCCTCTCAGGGGTGATCTCAGGAACCGCTTCCATTGAGGCAACAAGAGAACCCCAACAGACAAGACAAGCCAAGCCAAGGTTGATTAAAACTGTTCCTGTGGACAATACTTTAGGAGACATGACAAGACTCTGGTCAGGGGCTGGAGCCTGCACTGGACTCTTGGTCAGGGGCTGGAGCCTGCACTGGACTCTTGGTCAGGGGCTGGAGCCTGCACTGGACTCTCTGGAACTGGGAATGGCACTCCTGGCCAAAACTGGGGAACTTGATCCACTGGAGCGAAATTCGGAACTAAAGGGAGCCGCAGCCGGCGGGCTTGAGGGAGCCGCAGCCAGCAGGCTTGAGCGAGTGGCGGCCCGCGAACTTGACTTTGGATTAACCGGCGAACTTGACTGATGAGCGGCCGGCGGGCTTGGGTTGGCCGCAGCCGGCGGGCTGGACAGATGAACGGCCGGCAAACTTGACTGATGAGTGGCTGGCGGGCTTGGGTTAGCCGCAGCCGGCGGGCTGGACAGATGAACGGCCGGCGAACTTTACTGATGAGCGGCCAGCAGACTCGCAACGCTCACGGCGATCCCGCCGAACTCCCACGCTTAGCTTTAGCGGGCTTGGGCGGAATGACGAGTGGCGACTTCCATGCCGCGGAGGAGAACAAAGGCAAAACAGAAAAACAAAAGACCTTAAAAACCGGAAAACAAACCGGGTGAATGGCCGCCGCTTACAGTTGTGGTCCGGTATTCTGTCATGAGTTTTCTGGAGAAAACTCAAAATAACCAGTCTTTAATCAAAATCCAAAAAGAGGTACACAAGGCAGGCAGAGACACACAAGAAAGGACATCGACGTTAATACCGAACAGGAAACAAGGGGCAGAACACACTATAAATACTCAACTAAACAAGGGAATTAAACAAACACAGGTGGGACTGAATTAACTAATAATGAAAGAATAAAGACAGGAACAGGAACATAACCAAATATGGGCATACATGAGGGAAAACTAAGTCTAGGGGAGCACGAGACAGAAAACTACAACACCAGACAGGACACAGGTCTGACAACCACACTGTATAATACTTTATTTACTATTTACTATTTATAATTTATTATTTTAATATGATTATTTTTTCACATGATGTAGTAATAAGAATTTGGGGAAGAAATTAGCTTTATTTTCATGACAATAATGTCATGATTCAAAAAAGTTTTAATAGTCCTAAAAAATGGCTTAATTTTCTTTATGCAAAATACAATTTATTTTGATTATTTTTATGATGAATCTTTATTTCATCAAATATTTTGTTTCATGATTTACTCAGTAACAAAGTACAGACATATCATTTGAATCCTTTATTAAATAATTATAATCAAACTAAAAAAGGAAATTCCACCATTAAAAGTCACATTTATTTATTTTTATTTTCACATTTAAATGTTTCAAGTTTTCCAAACAACAACAGCATCACTGTGTGAGCTACAATATATGCACGTGTATTATTTACTTCCAGAGGGAAAAGCTCAAAACTCCCTGAACCGTGTTGTGCCGACAAGAGCACAGGAGGTTTCAGAAGCTACACCAAGGCTGATGGTGATTTAAGAAGGAAAGATCAGGAGCAACATGACCACAGCCGAGAGAGGTTTTGTGCCCAAGTAATGAGCTTAGTCCATAATAGTCCAGATTGGCTTGCTCTCTGAAAGGCCTCCAACAAAGGCCTATGTGGCACAGCATATTGTTCATCTGTTTAAAGATGTCAAATAAAGCTGATAGATAGTAGAAAAGAAATGATGTCTGGCAAAACCAGAATACCATTTGTGCTGAATTAGAGTTACCTTCTATCTGACAAATTGACTTATCTTAGTTTTTTTTTCAGTTTTTAAATGTCTCAAATTAAAGTTTAAGAGTTTGTTTGAACTTCTTATAGTCAAATTTAGGTTGAACTAAATGCTGACCAATGGCAGAGTGTTTGGGAAATCCAGTTTCAAAATATTTGCAATTTCATTGGTGCAGAAATCATACACAGCAGCTTTAAAGGGTGTATGATGCCTTAACACTATCAAAACTCAATTTTCATAAACTCCAGTATTCAGAGCAAAGGTACCCAGTATAATTGCCAAAGTGCACAGAAGAAGCTGTCACTGAAACAACATCAAAAACCACAATGCAAACAGAAGTCTGAAATTAAGATTCTAATACTGCTGACATAAGACTTCCCAAACCTGGGATGAGCTGATAGGATCTTTTTCAGTACAAATAATAATTATAATTGCAATAAAAACACAAACAAAACATTCTAGAATTTCCTTTTAACCTTAAACTGAAATACAAACTGAAAAAAACACAATTTAAAACAGTGTGAAGTTGACGTACACCACCACAGTAGCAATTCCTGAATGATATACATGCATTTTTTTTCTCAGTCATTTCACAATGATACAAGCAACATATTTACACCACACTGGATATGTTTCTCAATCCAGACTCTACATGGCGTTCCTTTTGTGCTCTACATACATTTAGCAGCATTGAAAACATTGATAAGTCTTAGTAGCCGTAACTCATAGAGTAATGGCAATTTGCAGTGTACAATAGAGTCTACTTAACATCCAGATCCTGAGTGTCCATCTACATGTTGTAGTGTCTTAATTTAGACTTGAAAATCACATGCCAGTCACATGTCTGTTTAAGGACAGGTTTTCTTCGTTGGAAAATCCATAAGGATTTGAGGTCTCTGTGTGCTTGTTTTGTCACATTAAAAATCACGTACAGCAATCGATGAAGCGTTTGAGATGTAACAAGGACGTTTGTGCAAGCGCATCCTTCAAAGGTGTTTGCACATGGTTTCAGGTCCAACTGATTGACTGGCAACAGATGAAATGATCAAAACAGTATCATCGATGAGAGTGGAAAATGGCTCATGAGTTATGATTATTCTAGCCGGAGTAAATCAAAGTCTCTATAATCAATCCTTTTCTGAGTCATGGCTTTCCTTGGGTTGCTATCTTGCATTTAGGTGTGTCTTTGTTACCAAAGCGATATTCAATATCACTAACGTTTAGGCAGACTGTTTATATCCAGATCAAGGCACAAACGTTTCACATCTGAATTATTTATCACCATTCATCACAAGTTCAGAGCAAGTATGGAAACTAGAATACTTGCTGCCTTCAAAACATATATTTATGAGATAAGCTCATGAATGCCACTACAATGTCATAATTATGAGTAAAACCTTGCTTTCTGAGTAGAGACTGTGTCAATGAATTTATCATTTATAATCTGTATACAATTTAGTTTGTATGCTTTTGTATGAACTAATGGGGATTTGTGGTAAAGCTAATGAGTTTTACACCTTACCCTTCCTTTTCATTGTCAGGAAGTGAAAAACAAGAAAATTGGCCAACGAATCAACTTCATTCCAACCAAAACCGCTTGAATGTACACCATGTCATAATTATGATTTATAAACTCATAAATAGGAATTCCCATTTCACTTGAAGGCAGCAAATATTCCAGAGAAACCCCAGAGCATCAGTACACATGGGTGAGAAACAATGGAGAAACAGTTCCAGCGGCAGTGCACGATGGCGAGCCAGACAGGAGCGCAAACAGAAACACAGCAGACGAGTTCACGTCGCACAAGCCCATTGCTAAGGCCGCGCACGCTAGCTATGCAACAACGGCGCTCTGTCAGCGCTCTCTGTACACAATAAGGGTAAACTAAATCACTTTAACCGAGGAGAGGAAAACAAGTAATGTGTTTGTGAAAGGCGAGAGGGGTGGGGGAATCACAGCAGATCAGGAGGGCTATTTACACCCCATAGTATGCCAATCGCTTGTCTGTGGCCATAAGTTTGTGTAAATAACATCCTCCCCTGAGGCTGAAATGAAAACGACTAGAGGCTGAAATGGAGATCTGTAGACACATCGACTCTCTTTATAGGTACTTCCTTTATGCAACTGTCTTCCCTGCTGTTTAGAGTACAAATCAGTCTGTGCTTGGGTCAGAAATTAAACCTGCTACAAATTGAGAACAACTCATGCTAAGAGTGTTCATATCATATGTGATCATATTTCAAATTGTGTTCTCTTGATATCTGTATCTTCCTGTAGTATTGCACCATTCAAATATGCTAAAGGTCCCATAAAAAGTTTAGACAATTGCAATTTTATTCTTTGTATTGACATATCCTGTTGAAACAGGAAGTTGGGGCAGGACATATCAAAGGGCTTGTTCTTTAAAAAAAAATGGGGATGTCATTTTGGTTTAAATCATAACTTTCTATTGCTAGTCAGAGGTATGTGGTTTTAGCAGGGACTTTCTCATTATAGAGAGTGTTTGATTGGGAAAAAATAGACAAGAGTGAGTCATCAATATTTATTTTTTGTTTTCTTGGAATGTTTTCAGTGAATTTTAAAGTTGTATATCTGATAAAAGCTATTTTGTCAGTTTATTGGGAGCATTAGCATATATATGCTTCAAAGCTTAAAAAAAAAAAACATGAACGACAAGCCTTTCCAATCTGGATTTCATAGAGTCTCTACCCTCGTGAAAAGAAGTACACTTTACCATACTAAATTGAACTGTATTATAGTTTAATATATATATTTAAATACATGAGTTTCATAAATGCTTGGCAGCACATTTTGCAGTAAATTTACACTAACCATAATGCAAATTATACTGACAAGAAGTTATGAAAATTGTATTTCATATATTTAAATATATTTGTAATTTACACATTTGTAATGAAGTTGCAATTTAGTACATTTAAAGTATATTGACTTTAAATGTAATATTGAATAGTAGACTAGTTAAATTTATAATCAAGTACTTTCCATGTGCTTTAGTATGTTAGTTAAACATCAAAATAAGTGTACTTCAACACACAAAACACAACAAAATATTATTAAGCATGATTAAAACTTCTAATTTGACATTATTACAAAGTGAACTTTTAAACATATACTTAAGTGTATTAGAGGAAACAGTCATGAAAGTGTTGTCTTTTTAAGTACACTTAAGTGGCATTTTATATTAAGTATGTTAAAAACATATTTTTAAGATTTGAAGTACACTACATGTGCACATTCAATACAATTAACCACACTTCTTTTTCACAAGGGTACATGCTTTTAAAACAAGTGAAACCTTGGTTTTTCCTTCAATCCCTCACAATTATTTTATAAAAAAAAAAAAAAAAAAAAAACTATTAGGCAAGTACTTCACAAGTTCACAGTACTGTTTTCCTGTGTTTATGTAACATCTATGTAGCGCACAGTCAAAACACAAGATGTGCCTTTTCTGCTCATTTCAGCAAGAGAAATCTCGTCTGATCTGAATGGCATTTTGTTATTGTGGAATTTTAAGCTCACTCTACCAAATTGCTGGCAAGGATCAAAAGCGGATTATCGCTTCAGTGTGTGGGAGAAGGTGCATGCATATGCACGTGCGTATCAGTGCGTTCGCAATTACTAGCCTGAAAATGTATGTGTAGTGGTTACAGATCGTATGAGCGAGCATGTGTGCTCATATACGAGAGCGTGTGTGGGCTGAAGTATGCGTTTAAAGTCAGCTTTTGCGGGGGAGCTGAAGTATGGCGCCCATGGCCCTGCCTTAAAACGCCACAATAAGATTAACGAGTGCTTGCCGTGCCACATCCTGCTGTCCCTGCTCTTCTGGCTGAGCGCTGACACCTGAAACCCTGACCCAGAGAAGAAGGCATTTGTTGCATCTGCATGTGCATCCGTGACTGTCAGTATGCGTGTTTTATCTATTACTCGCTTTATCATTTTTGCAAGAGACTGAGCAGGTTTTGATGGATGATTACATACTACAAACTTGGGAGCAATGTACGCTGATGAATAGTGCACAATAAGACCAGGTGTGTGTTTTAGGAAAGGTCGATTTTGATTGACTTTAAGGGATATTAATATGACATTTATGTCAAATATGTCTGAGTAACGTAAACAACAGTGATCTGAGAGCATTAAGAGAATCAGGCCTCTTTGTTCATTTCCTTCGCACTCTAAAGGGAAAGGATGTATTCTTATAGACTCGTTCAAATTTGACACATATTTTCAATGACACTCTATTGCTATAAAGACACCAAGATATGCAGGACAGAACATATACAAGTGTACATGGCCTACATGGATTAGCCATTCAACCTATAGAGCTGGATAGCAAGCAGAAGCAATGAGAACTCTTGTTCTGTGTGTGTGTGTGTGTGTGTGACACTAATCTGTTAATCTTGTTAATGCCATTGCAGCTGGTGCCCCAACGTCCAGCACATGAAATAAAGGAAGGACAACACGATAACCAACAGCTGTTGACACTCACTGTTTTCTGCCCATCACATAAATGCACTCCCACTAAAACCATCTCTTTGTTGGATGGTTTCTCTTGCAGTTTCTCTCAGATTAGATGTTGAAAAGGCAGAGGAACTGAAATGTTTCGTAAAGGAATCGTAACTGTAAAAAAAAAAAAAAAAAACCTGGGTTGACAACAGGGCAACTACTAAACTTCTTTGCAGATTTGCAGATGGACCTTCCTTTTGATGTTCATTCCTAAATTATGACTGTTTAATTTTTAAGATAGGGGAATTGAATGAGAAAGAAAAAAGATGGGAATGCCCACTTTGAAAAAATGAAAAAATAAAGCTTCCAAAAAAGGCTTTTTGTAGTGACGCTATAGAAGAAGCATTTTGGGTTCAACAAAGGGTTCAACAAAAACCTTTTAGTAAGCAGCTTAAAAAAGAACCATTTTTTTAGTATGAAGAACATTTTGAAATCTGAAGAACCATAATTAGCCACTATACACTCTTAAAAAACTAAGCCCTCTTCCTGGAGGGCTTAGTTTAGTTTAGGCCTAATTTATCTCCAACCCTAAATAAACAGACCTGAAACAGCTAATCAAGGTCTTCTGACTAACTATAAAATTCCAGGCAAGTGTGTTGGAGCTCACCTCTGCCCTCCAGGAGCAGGAATGGATACCCCTTACATAGAAGAACCATTTTTGGTTTCTCAAAGAACCTTTCAGCGAACAGTTCCTTAAAGAAACATTATTCTTTAGTATGAAGAACATTTTAAAAATCTAAAGAAACTTACTTTACAATAAAGAACCTTTTGTGGAATGGAAAGATTCCATGGATGTTAAAGTTTCTTCATGGAACCATTAAAACCAATAAAGAACATTTTTAAGAGCATATGTTATATTTCTGTATCCAAAAGCTCACTATACTTTCTTCTCCTGCTGAAAAGACCATCACAGATGTTCATCAGCATGATTCTAAACTAACATAACCACCAAAAAGACTGTATAGTTCAACAGTTAGACCAGCACCAAACCAACATAGACCTGGATATTCTCACAGGTCTAAGTAGGTCTTATCAGCAGGAATATGTTTCTTCGGTTTCTTGAAGAGTGATCAGTAGAAACAAGACTCATGATGTTAAGTGACAAGGCATATGAGGGGCCAGAATGATGGAATGAAGGTGCGAGATGTTGACGGTGTCACATTAGCAGAGACAATCCGCCTCGTCCTCTTTTCACCGATCCAGAACTCTAGCGTAGTCCTGCAAAGCGCAGCCTCCTTCGCTCTTCAGATCGGCGAAGACCTGCGTGAAGAAATGCGGGTCTGCGTTGATGCGCAGCATCTTGGCACTGGTGATGTCGATAATGGCCAGACAACGGTCCCAGAATGCCTCTTTAGCCGCCTCCACCAGAAAGGGCTTGAGCGGGTACGAGATCTCGTTTCCCATGTAGGAGTACGACAGGTACAGGCAGGTTAGGAGAATTGCTTGGAGCTCATGCTCTGAAGACACCACGTCGCCATCCACCACATCGCGGCACAGCATGTACACAAACACCACGTTGGCTGGTGTCACAAAGGCTTGGTCCTGCCAGCCCTGGAGCAAGAGTGAGCGGTCCACAGCGCGGAGCCACAAGACTGGATCGGCGGGGGATAGGTGCTTGAGCCGATAGCAGCGGCCACACAGAAACTCGCCCAGGCAGCGGAGCAGCTCGCTAGTCGAGGCCTGGACGATCACGCGCTTGGGTGAAGAGGTGCATGTGGGTGCGATCTTCTTTACGGAGGAAATCTGCTGCGGTTTGTTGTATCCCACACCCAGCCCTACGCCCAGGGCCAGACCCGCTGGACCATCGTAGCTAGTGAGGCTGGCACAGGAGAGAGACTTCTTAACATTTTCACGGTTGAGGTGCAAGACTGGATCCTTCTGGTAGATGTTATTGTTGTTGAGAGGAGCCCCGACGGCCCCTTGACCTCCAGGATAGGCTTTTTTGGACTCGCCCCGCTTCTTGGTGGAGGCCACCAGGCGTTTCCAGGTGAGAGCGGGGAGGAAGATAGAGTGGCCGCGTTTGAGGCTGCGGTCCTTTTGGGTGTTCAGCGAGCGGCTGCTCAGGCTCGGGTAATGGCTTAGAGAACCAGGCCGGTCGTCATAATAACCGGGTTTTCGAGGACCCGGGGAGAGGGACAGTACGGTACCCATGAGTCCACGGAGGTGCTGAAGACACCAGCTGTGTGGGTTGATGTGGCTCAGAAATAAAGTGCTTGTGCCTCTCTGTTCGAAATCTGGAAGGTCAAGACTGGGCTGATGAGGGGCATGGATGAGTTCCTGAGAAGATTATATGTAGAGCATTATAATAAATAAATGACGACTTTAAATGACAGTTAATAAATGTAAATTCATTGAAATAAAGAGAAAAGCCTCTGACATGCATTTTTTTGATAACACAAATGAAACTGCTAACAATTAAAACTGTTTTTGCAACATTTATATTGGTAGTGTTCCTTTATAAGTATACAGTGCTGGTTCTCAACCTTATTTATTTATTTATTCATTCAGTAATTAATTCATTCATTTAGCTTCTTTTAGAACTATTTTGTTGACAAGAAAAATATATGAACCTACTCACTTTTTTCTTTTCGTCAAAGATGTAAGTTACTTGTAATTATCAACATGTAAAATAATGACAAATATATTAAAGATTTTCCGCTGTTTCTCTCTGTCACTCATCAAATAAGTCAGTTCTCTATTAGTTAATCTTAGTTTAGGTCCATTAAATAATATTAACAGATAAAACTTTTGATTTTAACAAAGCAGTACATTTTGAAATTAACAATAACTAAAATTAATAAATGCTTTAGAAGTATTTTTCATTTTTAGTTCATGTTTACTAACGCAGTTACCTAATGTTAACGAATGGAACCTTATTGTAAAGTGTTACCAAATTCTGTCGTCATTTATTCTGCCTCAGGTTGTTTCAAACCTTTTTTTTTTTTATTTGTGGAACACTGAAAAAAAAATGTATGTACTAGCGCATAAATATTCATAGAAATATCATAAAGGTTTGCAAAAAGTGATCCATACAACATATTATATTCTGAGACTTCTAGTCATACAGTTGTTTTATGTGACAAAAGATTTAAATTTATGTTTAAATTTAAACATTTAGAATCGTAAAGAAATGTAATTCTTCATACTTGTCCTTGATCTCCTCGGTGTTTTTATAACAGTTTACGGTGAAGTAATATTTGAGTTGTGAATTCATCACTCTTGAGACTGTTCATTCAATGAATCAATGAATTCAATGACCAGTTCTGGTCTGAATGATTTGTTCACAAATCCAACTGATCCATTCGACTCACTGATGACTCACTGATCCAGTCGTAGCAGTTACAGCTCATTGGAGGTGAATATCATTATATAATGACTTAAATTTCGATCAGTTCAAATAGCATTTTTTTTTTTTTATAAGAAGTTGTATATAAACTAGATTTATTAATGTTTGCTACTAGATTTTTATGGTGTTTTTGTGTCAATTTTGAATCTTGAAATCCTGGGAGTCCACATTCATTATAAATGCATTTTAAAAAAGCATAAACTGCACATTACTCAAATTTCATAGAAATTTCATAGAAATTCATACGGTTTGGAACTACATGAGAGTGATAAACCAAATACTATGAAATGTTCATCTTCTCACTAAAATTGTATAATTGTTAATGAAAATTGCAGTAAAAAAAAAAAAAAAAAAACAGTCATAAGAAGCACGGGCATATTTGTAGCAATAGCCAAAAATGCATTGTGTGGGTCAAAATTATCGATTTTTCTTTTATGCCAAAAATCATTAGGAAATTAAGTAAAGATCATGTTCCATGAAGATATTTTGTAAAATTCCTACCATAAACATATCAAAACTTAATTTTTGATTAGTAATATGTATTGCTAAGAACTTCATTTGGACGAATTTAAAGGCGATTTTCTCAATATTTTGATTTTTTTTTTCACCCTCAGATTCCAGATTTCCAAATAGTTGTTTCTCAGCCAAATATAGTCTTATCCTAACAAACCATACATCAATGAAAAGCTTATTTATTCAGTGTTCAGATGATGCATAAATCTCTTTTTTTTTTTTTTAATTGACCCTTATAACTGGTTTTGTGGTCCAGGGTCACAATTATAAAAAAAAAAATAGAAGCATTTTCACCAGTGGTCTCAGACTTTTTGCATATAGTGCTGTACCCATTTTGAGGAAATCTTATTATTTTACTCATAATACCAACTAATGAGTCTCTTGAGAGAACAGGGCAAAATCTGACCCATTTAACTTGGACTAGAGGGTCATCAGAACCACCAATAAAACATGTATCATTAAAACTCTACAATAGCATTTTTTTTTTTTTTTTTGCTCCGCACACATTTATTTTACATTGTTCATATATTGCACATTATAGGCTAATCTGATAATAATGTAGAGCTGCATGTATTTGGATATGCTATTTTATTACAGTAACAGTATTAAACAGAGTCAGACTTTTTCCTGTCTTTTTAAAAAAAATCTTTCTTGATAGTGGTGTCTAATATCAAATGTGAACCTGGACCACAAAGCCAGTCATAATTAGCACGGGTATATTTGTAGCAATAGCCAACAATACGCCGTATGGATCAAAATTAAATATATCAAAACTTAATTTTTCATTAGTAATATGTATTTCTAAGAACTTGGTGCAAGTTCTTATTGGTGCAATTTTCTCATTATTGTGATTTTTTTTTTTTTTTTTTGCACCCTCAGATTCCAGATTTTCAAATAGTTGTATCTCAGCCAAATATTATCCTATTCTAACATAGAGGATAGCCTACATCAATGGAAAGCTTATTTATTCAGCTTTCAGATTATGTATAAATCTCAGTTTCAAAAAATTGACCCTTATGACTGATTTTGTGGTCCAGGGTCACAAATAGCCAGTTTTATTGCAATGACAACTTTACTAACAACAAAAATATGTTTCAAGAATGCAGGTACATTAAATGAGATTCCATTTTAACTAAATGTTTGTTTGTTTTTAGAATAGTGACTGTAGCTTCTCTTTAGGTTACCATGGTCGTTTCCCATGAGGGGAGTGTTTTGCTCACCTGTTCGTCCCGCACATCACACACACAAACGCGCTCACTGCATTAATGTTTGCATTAAATCCTTCCTTTACGAAAAAACAAGAGTTGGCTTAAGCGCATCCACTTCTCTGTGTTTAACAGCGGATCTCTTCTCTGTGTCTGCTCGAGTTACAAACAAAGTCCTTGATGTCGCTCCTGTTTAAATACGTCCATTATCCAGAAATGCTGCTCGTTAACTGTCCTCATTTAAACGCGGAGGATTTACACCAAATCAAACTTTCATGGCAGTGCAGTTCCATATCTCATGGCCCGCTTTATGCACTTTGAACAAACAGCTGATGAAGTCCGAGCATGTTTGGGCTAGTTAAAGAAAACCCGTCAAAAATAGTAAATATAAGCTATGCAAAGACGCACTTGAACACATAAGCGTTAGTGCGCGAGGCTCCAGCCGGTGTTCTGACAGCAAGAGGAGTTTGTGCTCTGGTCCTCTGTGCTGCACATCACACTGTGTTCAGCTGAAGCTCCTCCTCAAGACATGTGATGTACCGCTAATATCATCCACCAGCTCTGTACACACACATCAACACAAGAATAATAAGAAGAAGTAATAAGAAATAATAATAAGAAGAAATGTTCCTTGAGCAGCAAACCAGCATTCAAATGATTTCTGAAGGATCATGTGACACTGAAGACTGGAGTAGGCTAATGATGCTGAAAATAAATTACAAAACAATTATTTTGAATATTGTATTTTTGATCAAATAAATGCAGCCTTGGTGAGCACTTGTTGTAATACCGTAACATGGAGTTAATTTGATCACTGTTATTTATTAAAAAACTGCTCAACAAATGCAACAAGAAAAGAGTGCTTTGGAGGCTTGGCTACTCGTGCCGGGTATGAGAGTGATGTTTTTGGACATTTTCACCATTTAGCAAAGCAGTAATTCTGTGTGGTGCAGCACACATGCTTCCCTTTGGTGTAATAAGGATTTATGTGACCTGGGGATCAACACATAGAAATGAATATTTGTGCAGTGTTTAACACTGAAAAGACATGAAATGTGCAATTTGCAACGATAAAGGGGGCTGTGAATAAACTAGACTCTCTCCTGTCTTTTTGGTCCATGGATGAATTTCATGCTAAATTTCACCTCCTGATGGTGATGGATAGACGGGATGGAAGGGAGAAAACAACATAAGTGAAGCTTCAAGCTTACATGCTATCTCTATATTTTAAACAATACAACTTTTGTAAATATGCACTTCTAGTGTACTTCAAACCTGTTATTTGCTAATAATTAGTGTTGGAAAGTAACTAGTTACATGGAACGGAATTACGTAATGTAATTACAAAATAAATGTAACTGTAATCTGTTACAGATAGCCTACCGAGAAAAAAAAAAAATGTGTAATTAAAATTACAGTAAATAATGAAAATGTTAACGATTACAAAGGGGGTTACATCTGAATATTTTAACACACATACAGATTTGATTGATTTCTTTCCCAAATTGCATGAGACACCTATTCAGGAGTTTAGGACACAGAATAGGACAAATGCTTGTTTAATAACTGTTTTATTTCCTATTTGGGTTTATGTTTATGCTTTATTTGTAAGATTAACTGTTTTTTGTTTTTTTTTCCAAAGCATTGTTAGATGCTAGTGTTTTCTGTCATAACTATGCAAAGATGTGATTCAAAAAAACAGTATCATAGCTATTAAATTATATCTTGTAATGATTTTAAGTCTGTATTTAACCTCAGAACGATCACAAAATCGTTCGATCGCAGGGGGCCCGAGTCAATGATGTTCAGGGGGCCCGGAAACCATAGTGGCGCCCCTGATGGTGGTTATAAATAGTTACAGACGATTTGCTGAAATCAGAAGAGTAGCAAACAAGCTCAGAAAGATCTGTTGTTTTCTGTGGTGTTGTATTTTGTATTCAGTTGTACGCTGCCCTCTAGTGATCAAATGCCAGAAAGTCTAAACATCTATAGACTGTGACTTGGATTTGAACTGGCTGGTAGCAGGCATTGCGTTTCTCTGCTCTACAGAATGAGAGCTAATATCATATAGCATGACCTTCTCTTATTATTGAAACTGTCTGAGAAAACATTGAAGTTTAAGTTCCTGAAAATCTGACGTTTCAGTTTCATTTTTTGTTTTGCTGTTTTTGGCCCTTGCTCTCTGTACAGACATTTGGATGATTTCTTTCTCTTGGCAAATATGTAAAGGAAAAAAGATTTCACCACTTACAAACCAATACAACAGAATTTGTATTTTTCATGGCACATAATTCTAGGGTGAATTAGTGCAATAAACATACTTTATTAGGTATTTTATAATCTAGTTTATATTGAAATCTGGGACACTCATTTAGAGAAGCTTCTATCTCTGATATTTATCCAATTGAAGCCTGTTTGACCAAAAGTGAAAGAGCATGAATGAGTTAGAGAGGATATTAAAATGACATTTTATGCCCAAGGCCACTGTAGTATGTGTATTGATAACTATGCTATTGTAATGCCTCAGAATAATATAATAATAGGAAACACATAAGTAATATAAAACTTAATTTTTATGAATGCTAGGATTGAATGACTATGTATGTATGAGACAACCTAGATGCTTATTTATTTGAAACATTTAGAAGCAAGTTTCAAAATAGCCAAAACGTGCTCTCCCACTTTTTGTTGAATTTGTATTTCATCATAGCCATATGTACATCATCAGAAATAAGAAGCATTATGTCCCTAACATTAACCTTATTATTTTTCTCTGGGTTCCTGTCTTAGTGACATCAGACCCATGAAACCATGTGATCTCAGTCAAACGGTAACCTAGTTGTAAAATAGTTATGTTCAAATAGACTAGTTGGAGCAAAAATGTTCCTCTTGACCCAATATCATAGACTGACCTCATTCAACTGCTGTGATCATTTTATACAAAATCGTTGATTTTATCCTTTGCACTGTACAACGTGTGGGTTAAGAGGAAAAACATTCAGATATAACATTTTGTGACAGCATCTATTTATGAACCAGACATGAACCCCGTCCCAGCCAACCTCCATCAATCACATTACATGAATACACTGGATAGCCTAAGAATGCATAAATCATAACAGTACATACAATACAGATCAGTCTTGATTACTCATTATATATATATATATATATATATATATATATATATATATATATATATATATATTAAAGTATAGCACATTATAGATCTGTGAATTCTATTTTAGTTTGCTGCTGGCGTTCTCTTGTCTTGCTTATACTGCTGTGGCTCCTAATCTCACACCATGTCTAACCACCAAATGGTTTATGTCTGGGCTAAATCATACGAATACACCTGTTATGCACTTTTCTAAATGCCCTTATTTTTTTTCTTGAGTGAATTTTTGTGCCACACTGTGGCAAATATGTAGAACACTGTCCATGGTACTGAAATGAACAAAAAACCTCACAATCACAGTCTTTTTGGATGAAAGAGGCTTTATGATGAACAGGATGGGAAAACCATGAGAAAATCGCTCAATCACTGAATCAAGACAACACGACTGTGCACATTTTTCATGGACAAATGTCTATGAAAACTTTTTTATTAACATATTTGTAAAATGCCAAATTCACAGTCAACTTATTCAGTCATTTTTATTGCCTGTATTATTTTATAACCTTATTAATTGCTTTTAAATCTTTAGAACATTTATTCCATTCGCTTTATATTTTAGGGTTTGTTGATTCTCACCCAAATAGCACAGTAAAACATTTTTCTTATACCACACCATAATACTCATGATGGTGCACAATGCAAACTTGTGCTGTGTAGTGTATAATTTTGATACTCTTCAGAATTTCAAAAGATAAAAAACTAATTTTAATTGTTATCTCTTCCTACCTCTCTGAACACATACATATACATAAACACACATAGCTTCTTGAGATGAGGGGATGTTTATGTCCTCACATTCATCTGCTTCTGGTATAGCATAAAGTCATCTGGAATAGAATCTGTGCAATATACAAAAAGTGAGACTCAAACACTGTGTTGAGCTGCATGTTCAAACAACTGTCAAATTGACCCTCAGATACTCAGAATGCATCCCAAATCATGCTACTTACCATTGCATCTATAGCCGAGATTAGACCATATGACGTTCTCCTGAGAGAAGCAGAAGACGCCCAGCCGCCCTCCTCTCATAGTTGTGTCTATCAGGACTCCTGAATCTGCCACCAGTGCTGTACCTTCATACAATCTTAATCTACACCATAGGTATAGAGAATCCAGTCAAACTCTACAAAACTATTCCAAGTTTTAGTAGTAACAGATATACAGTACTTGTTTTGTGTATCTCTTAAAGATTAATGTTAAATTAGCTCTCACCGTATGTAGCCCACCTGTGGGCGGTGAGTAAGGTGCCAGCGATAGGACATTCGGTCCTTCCAACCCACATTCCTTGGGTCCTTCCAGAGCAAAGTAACTTCCCCTGGTGTGTCTCCTGTGTGCCACAGGGCATTACGCAGATACTCACCAGGACCTGTACGAGACTTCACTGCCTGGAAGAGAGGTAAATAGAGAGACTGGGTGAAAATTTCTGGGTGATGTTAGTAAAACTTTTAAAGATGAATATCTACATGTATACACTACTTTTATATACTATACTTTTAAAAGTTTATGGTCAGCAAGATTTGTTTTTAAGGGGAATTAATATTTTCGTTCATCAAGGATGCTGAATACATTGATAAAACGTGATAGTTAAGATTTTAAAATATTTAAACTTTCAGTACATCAAAGAATCCTAAAAAAATAAAATAAAATGTATCATGGTTTCCACAAAAATATGAAGCAGGACAACTGGTTTCAGCACTGATACTAATAATAAGCAATGTTTCTTGAGCAGCAAATCAGCATATTAGAATGATTTCTGAAGGATCATGTGACACTGAAGACTGGAGTAATGATGCTGAAAATTCAGCTTTGGATCACAGGAATAAATTACATCTTAAATATACTATGTCTCGATCCCATTTTGCTCTCTTTTTCTCCACATTCCTGTCTCACATTCTTAAAAATGCAACACCTTTGACAATTCCCCAATCCAATGCTTTATCTGCCACAATAATACACTTTCCTTGCTTTGCTTTTCTCAGCAAGTAGCCTATTCACATTTAATTGCATATCATGTGCATAGTTCAATTACATATTTTAAACAATTTTAATGTGTATTTTGAGTTTCCTCTCACCTTAAGCTGTAGTCCAGGCTGAGCTGAGGCTTTGAAAGGTAAATTCTGCCAATATGTCTGTTCTGTCTGTTTCCACATCACCACATAGAAGCTGGAAGAGTCCTGATAGCCAAAGATGAATCCCACGTAATCATCATCAGTGGCCGTGTTCACATGGATTGTTCCCTCAAAATCAACACCATTAAATGCTGTGTAGCCTAAATAAAGAATAAAGAGGTTAATACAGCTGTTGAGACACAGAGATGTATATATCAACCTGTTGGAAGTGAAATAAATGTAAAAATCACAATTGCCAATTTTGATTTTATGGAGTCTCTATAAATATTTGTTTACGTACGTACCCACAGCCAAACCAGGGTCGCTGTTCATAGTTTGCACAATCTCCATTCCCTAAAAAAACACCAAAGCTGTTTTATAATACTTCACAGACTTTGTCTACAATGTGCACAACAGTATAGTAAAAGCTCAGAAACTAGCTGATAAAATAAAAGCCCAAAATTATAAATTAAATGATAATTTAATGATCACCTTATTCAGTACCACCCAGTTGGGGTCGATCTGAGCATCTCCTTCCGGGTCGAGAATGACTGTCTGAAATGCCCTGAAATCTGTCATAGTGACCTCTGCACTTTCAGGGCATGCATCCAACAAGTCAGTCACCTTATCATTGTCAAAGTCTGTCTCACACATGTCACCAACCCCATTAGCTGATGAGAGAGAAGATACGAAACAAACATGTTCATTTCTAGATTGGATCAGTAAGACAGTAAATATATATATATGGCAGATGTAAGGTGTCTTTGGAAAAGAATACTAGTATACTGGTTACTGCATACTATTTTTTTCAATGAAAAGTCTGCAAAACAGCACACATTATTTATGGTCCCGATATCATCTCAGAAATAAAAAGTTGTCATTTGTTTTAATCAAATTTTGTGTGTTAACTCCAGTCAAACTTAAATAACTCCAGAAGTCAGAGATATTACTTTTAGCAGTATGCTAGTATTCTTTTCCAAAATGCAGAATTAAGAATCAGACCATTAGTATCTTTTTGACTGGGGTTGGGAACAAGTCTGCAGTTATCTGGGCCAGGAGGAAGGATATCTGGGATCCCATCATTGTCATCATCATCATCACACTCGTCCCCGATGCCATCATTATCTGAGTCCAGCTGAGAACTGTTGGGTGCTTCAGGGCAGTTATCCTGCGTGTCCTGATATCCATCACCATCCCTACACACAGAGAATCATCTTCACTGGAGCTTTAAAGAATAAATGACAAGCGGATTTTGCTGAGTAATGAATCTCACCGCAGAAAGGACATTGAAACTGACATACACCAAAACGAAACTAACTTAACCCTTATATTGTGTTCGATTTCTGGGTACGATTTTGATGGAGCGGGTCAAATTGACCCTAATTGACTTCAATGCAATTCCCTAAATATCACATTATTAAAAACAAGGAGGAATCAGGTATGAACAGAAAAAATTTAATATCAGTATTTGTCACACAGTGCAAACAATTAATATCAAAAAGTATGATTTGTTATAAATGTGTTTAACCACATTTTTTAACCCTTTAACTGTTACCGTCCCGCTGGTAGAAGTTTACTACTATACTTTACTACTATATTACAGTTAAATCTTAATCTAATCATGACAAACTATATATTGTTGGAAAGGTCTAAGACTCCTAAATAGATATTTTATCACTATTTTTTGTTACAAATTATGTAGGAACAGTAATAGATTAATTTATGACAAGACTGCACCTCAAAACATATACTACATCATAATAGGAGTTCTGACCTTTGTCACAAAAATTATTTTTCATTTAATTTTTCACTATAACATGTTTTAGTAATATCATAAACCTCAAAATTCATCCTGTGAAAAACATTTTGAAATCGGATATTGCCTTAATGTTACGAATCCTGTGCCTGCCCTTCTGTTCACTCTCCACCAGAGGTCATCCGTCCATCATATTGACTCTCACACTACACAGACTGTCTCGCGTTACCTTGCACTACATTTCCCATGATCCATTGCACTGACTGCACACAGCTGTACCAATCACATGCTCACACCTGAGAACTATCACACAATCACACACCCTACTTAAACCCTGGACTTCTTCTCACAGATCGCCGAGTATTGTACGCAAATATCCTAGTGATAGCTACCCTACGAAGCCCTCTTAGTTGCCTTGCCTTGCCTTGCCTTGCCTTGCCTTGCCTTGCCTTGCCTTGCCTTGCCTTGCCTTGCCTTGCCTTGCCTTGCCTTGCCTTGCCTTGCCTTGCCTGTTTTCCCGTGTTTTATTCTAGCCCGTGTTTCCTGGATTAACCCTTGCCTTGCCGTTTCGGACTCTGTTTGCACCTCGTTTGGATTATTGCTCGTGTACCTGGATTATTGCTCTGCCTTGCCCCGTTGGATATTGTTCGCCGATCGTCGACCCACGCTTGCCCTAGGATTACTCTTTGTCTTGTCCCTGCCATACCTGTTTGCCATTGTTTCGACCCTGCCTGTATTTATGACTATGTCTTTAAATAAAAGCTTGCATATGGATTCGCACGTCTCTCGTCTCGTCAGCCCCATTACACTTAACATGAAAATGGTGTCATTTTACAAAATGTATTACGGTCTTTTAGAATCAAAACTTTTTATAATCTTGACAAAATACATATCGTTGGAGAGGTCTGAGTCTCAGGATTCCATATTTGGTGGTTATTTTGTTATAGAAGTAATATTGAGAGAAAAATGTATACATTTGTGACAGAAAAATTGCATAAAAAATCAATGGAGTTTGAATGGCACCCGGTGGCTAGTTTTTGTATAATGCCTAAACAAAATTGCATAGGAACCTCAATTTTTTTTTTTTATATCAACTTCAAATTTGGAACACAACTTATTTAGACATGTTCATGGCCCTGAATGAGAAAAAGTTACAAAAATTTCTGGTAGAAAAAGATAAGTTAAATAGTATTTCATATACTTTGAAAATAGAAATTAGAGCTCACTTTTACCATCTAAGTCTGAGAAAGTCTTTTTCAGCACTAAAAATAATGAGAAAAAGCTATTTTTTTCCCTTTCAATGGTAGTAAAATACCAACATAACAACATATACCCCCAAAAAATATATTTAATTTGGGGCTGTACAGTTGCCTTGAAGCAAAAAAAAAAAAAAAAAATTGACCCGTGAACATCAAAATCATCAGAAAATTATTTGTGTGCACTTCAAAACACACTAGTGTATCCTGACTTTGCATGCATGTTCATGGCCCTAAATGAGAAAAAGTTACAAAATTTCTGGAAGAAAAAGGTAAGTTAAATAGTATTTCATATACATTGAAAATAGAAATGATAGCTCACTTTTACCATCTAAGTCTGAGAAAGTCTTTTTCAGCACTAAAAATAATGAGAAAAATCTATTTTTTTCCCTTTCAATGGTAGTAAAATACCAACATAACAACATATACCCCAAAAAAATATATTTAATTTGTGGCTGTACAGTTGCCTTGAAGCAAAAAAAAAAAAAAATTGACCCGTGAACATCAAAATCATCAGAAAATTATTTGTGTGCACTTCAAAACACACTAGTGTATCCTGACTTTGCATGCATGTTCATGGCCCTAAATGAGAAAAAGTTACAAAATTTCTGGAAGAAAAAGGTAAGTTAAATAGTATTTCATATACATTGAAAATAGAAATGATAGCTCACTTTTACCATCTAAGTCTGAGAAAGTCTTTTTCAGCACTAAAAATAATGAGAAAAATCTATTTTTTTCCCTTTCAATGGTAGTAAAATACCAACATAACAACATATACCCCAAAAAAATATATTTAATTTGTGGCTGTACAGTTGCCTTGAAGCAAAAAAAAAAAAAATTGACCCGTGAACATCAAAATCATCAGAAAATTATTTGTGTGCACTTCAAAACACACTAGTGTATCCTGACTTTGCATGCATGTTCATGGCCCTAAATGAGAAAAAGTTACAAAATTTCTGGAAGAAAAAGGTAAGTTAAATAGTATTTCATATACATTGAAAATAGAAATGATAGCTCACTTTTACCATCTGAGTCGGAGAAAGTCTTTTTTTAGCATTGAAAATAATGAGAAAAAGCTATTTTTTCCCCTTTCCAGGGTAGTAAAACACCAAAATAGCAACATATATGCAAGAAATATATGTGGGTCAAATTGACCCGCGAACATCAAAATCGTCAGAAAAATTTTTTGTGTGCACTTCAAAACACATCAGTATATCCTCACTTTGCATGCATGTGCATGGCCCTAAATGAGAAAAAGTCACAAAATATCAAGAATAAAATTACAGATTAACTGGTATTTCTGACAGCAAGTATAGCAATTTGAGAACAGTAAAAATCATTATACCTATTATTGGGTAAAATAAGTATTTAGTTACACAAGTACTTACATGTCCTTGTTTGTATCACATACATCTCCCACCAAATCGTTGTCCATATCTGACTGCAAAAACAGCAAAATATGGAAATTAATCATTGAATTCATATTTGAAAAGCAGGGTGGTTGGAGTACCTGTCCCTTTGCCTGCACTGACTCAAGTGCCACTACTTGTTCAAAATCCAATCAACTTTATTTTATTTATCATTTATGTGCCTTTTAATAATAATTAATTATGGAAGAAATGTTGTTCTTGGTACATTTAACCTGATTTCATTCAAGTGCTCACCTCGTTAGCTGAAAAACAGCAGTTAACCCTACCGTGAGCTACTGTATCTGTAATTATAAAATCAAACATTTCTGAACTAGTAGTGGATCAATCATGAATGATTTGTCTTGAGTCTTCATATTTTGAGAAATATGATCAAAGTTTGCTTAAGTAGATGTGTTGTGGAACTTGTACTTCATGTGACAATGTGGGGTGCCACAGGGTTCAGTGCTTGGACCTCTGCTTTTCTCAATATACACAACCTCACTGGGCACTATCATAAAAGCTTCTTCTACTATGACTTCTACACAGATGATAGAGTTTTACATCATTCCAGCCTGATGACTCCACTATCTCAGCATGTGTCTCTTCCTGCCTTTTTTTAGACATCTCAACCTGCATGATGGACCTTTGTCCTTTTCCCTTTTCCCTTCCCTTCCCTTTAGAATTAAATAGTTCTCTTTGTCTAACCTGCAATGGATCATTGACCTCAGGACAGCTGTCACACGCGTCTCCCACACCATCTGCATCTCGGTCTGTCTGCATGGGGTTGGGTATCTTAGGACAGTTATCCAACACGTTAGGGATGCCTGTAAAAAATAAAGTGGTGAAAACAGATGATGTGGTACAATGCTATAAAACCACAGAACAGATGAAAGTGAATGGGACTGACCATCTCCATCAATATCATTGTCACAGATGTCTCCCTTGCCATTGCCATCAGTATCAAGCTGATCTCCATTGGGAACGTTGGGGCAGTTATCACAAGCGTCGCCAAAGGAGTCTGTGTCAGAGTTCTGCTGGTCCTTATTGGGCACCAGACGACAGTTGTCCTGCAAAATTAAAATAGCTACTGCTTAAGAATGTTTCACATGAAGAACTTGTTTCTAAATAAATTTAAAAAAGACATTTTGAAGGACATCAGCCCAAGTGAAAACAGTTTGGTATCCAATAATTGTTCAAATATTTTTACAATTCTTCGCAATTTGATCAGCAACCTCAACATTTTTAATTCCATCTCCATCTGCATCCTCGTCACATTGATCACCAATCCCATCTCCATCTGTGTCTTCTTGCCCAGAGTTTGGGGTATTTGCACAGTTGTCCTGCACAGGGATATTCAATTTATCATTATTATTCAAGGTATATTCGATTTTATGTGCACATTATACCAAAATTGATTAGAAATCACAACAGTATTTAAAGTATGTGTTTTGCTGAAGGAAGACTGACATCAGTTAAGCAGAAAACCATTCAAAGCCATTAATTGGACAAAATTCAATAAACAGTCATGTTACTTTTTTTAATGCATAAAACCTACTTGCAATCCAATTTAGCAGGTGCTATTTGGACTGCTATTATGCTGCAACATGCAATTCATTCTTAGTGAATTCCCTCCTAAAATCTCTGTGAAATGAGTATGTACCGCTCTGCAGTGTTTGTCGTTGTCAATGCATGGAAGAGGCCCATCAGGGTAACCATCAATGTCTGAGTCTGGACCACAGATGTTCCCATTACCTGCCCAGCCTACGTTACACTGGAAGACACAAAATGGAGAGAAAAAAATCAGCCATTTGGACAATTCTGGGTTGTTCTTTTTGAGCTTTTTTTAAAAGAAGCAAATAAGCAATGCAAAACATTACAGAATTTGATATCTCAGTTAAGAGCTGCATATACTTTTACTTGTACATAAATTAAAGATTTTGGATTCAGCATTTCCAAGTAGGAAATTATCTGGCTATATTATGAAGTTTTTAGAGTTTTTAGATTCTCACCACACAGGAAATGTCACTGTTGCGGCCCATCACACAGTGTGCATTCACATCACAGGGGTTATAGCCCAGAGTTTCACACGTCCTCCTTGCAAAACAGCCTGCAGTCTGATTACCCACAAATCCAGCTTTACACTGCCCACACTTGAACGATCCCTATAAAAAGAGAGCAGTCAGTTTGGTAGTAGTACATTTACGTTTCATCACTTATGGCTCCTCTGCTTGACTTGCCGATTCTAGTGCTTTTTAATTTATATGCCAATTTTGACAGTTTACTCACCACTGTATTTATACAGACTGAGTTGGACACACAGGCACCAGAGTGCTCAGCGCACTCATCAATATCAACACATTCCTGAAAAAATAAACAACATTCACACAGTAAGTCTATTTACTTCAATGTAAAATTCTGTTGTAATTGAATTTTGATACTTTTTACCTGCTTGTGCCTCTTGGCAAACTCAAAACCAATCCCCCTGAGTGTTGGACCAGTGAATCCTATGGGACAGGACTTACAGGTGAAGCCTTTAGCTGTGTTCACACACAACTCTGCAGAGAAACAGGGCTGAGCAGTACACTAGGACAGAGAGATATATAGAGAGAAAAAAAAAGTGAAAATTTGTTTTGAATTGTATTGAATGTGCACTTGTAGTGTATTTCAAATCTTAAAAGTATATTTAAAAATTACTTAAATGATATGATATTAATGAAATAAAAGGCCAATTACAGACAACTTACAGAGAGGACACTTTTGTTTCTTAACACACCTAAAAGTTCACTTTGTAATAATGTCAAATTAAGTTTTACTTTAAAGTACATTTTAAATGTTTACTAAAGCGCACGTTAAGTACTTGATTATAATTTTAACGGTAATGTTCAGTATTACATTTAAAGTTAATATATTTTAAATGTACTAAAATGCAAGTTTATTGTTACAAATGTGTAATTACAAACATTTAAATATATGAAATACAATTTTCAATAGAAATGACATTAAAGTAAATTTAGTATTTTTTCAGTACATTCAGCAGTAGACTTTATCCATATTTCAAAGAAAATAGAAGTAATTATGAAATTACATATAAAGATGTATTTAAGTCCTACTTAAGTGGGTCAAAAAACACTCTAAAATTCAGTTAACTGCATTTAATATAATGTAATAGTAGAATTTAATTGCAATTAACGGGCAATACAGTGTCTAAACACATTACACTCAATTTGCATATAAGTATACTATAAAGTCCATTAATTAAGTACTCTTTTTAAAAGTACTTTTTCACAGGGGCATGACTCAGGTAATAAAATTAATAATAATAATAATAATAATAATAATAATAATAATAATAATAATATGCTGTCTGCAGAAACCTCATCAATGTCCTGGCAGTGTGTTCCATTTCCAGTCATGCCCTCTGGACAGGGTCCGCATTGATATCCTGGGTACATCGTGCTCTCCATGCAGCTCACACCGTTATAGCAGGGGTTAGGATGACATCGGGACTGGGGCTCATGGAATCCTGATAAACAGAGAGAGACATACATACAGATTACCTCTACATCACAACAATCTTCAGACTTGTTTATCAAAACTTGGTCTGCCATCTCCAAGCTCTTTCTCCATCCCTTACCACACACTTGACATTCAAGAATGGTGTTTCTGATGAGAGACATCTCTTTTGTCTGAAAACACATTAAAGTCAAAGAATTTAATTTTAAAAAATGCAATGTCTCAATTAAAAACAGAAGTATCTAATAAAATATATATCCTCCAATCCAAGCGTAATATGCAGAGACAACTATAGTTAACTGATTTAATGTGAAAACTATTCCTGTGAGCCACATAATATCATATTCAATTATAGGGCTGGTGAAGACATCTAAGCCTGTTCCTATATTCATCCTCATTCATTTATTCCTCTATTTTTTTTCTCTTACCTGTTCTCTGATATCCTCTCTCAGCTCTCCCATGATCTGGTTAAAGATGATCAACTGTCCGATCAGAGCTTTGGTGTGATCACCTGGCCATATGAGAGGCTCTTTTTATTATCACAGGAAAGCATTACAGGCATAATTCAGCTGTAACAGTACATTCACATATGATTGAATCTTTCTTGATATTTACCGAGGATGGCGTTAATGTCACTGCCTACTGTAAAGAAACAACAGTCACATTTTATCCAAAGTTTCTAGTTCAGAAATAAATTAATATATTTATACTTCTGATCAAACGTTTGAGGTTGGTAAGATTTTTTATGCTTTTGAAAGAAGTCTTTCATGTTCACCAAGGTGGCATTTATTTAATCAAAAATACAGTAAAAACAGGATTGTTTGGAGATATTGTTACAATTTTAAATAGCTGTTTTCTATTTGAATATGATGTAAAATGTAATTTGTTTCTGTTATTCTAAAGTTGAATTTTCAGCATCATTACTCCAGTCTTCAGTGTCACATGATCCTTCAGAAATCATTATAATATGCCGATTTGCTACTCAAGAAACATTTCTGATTATTATCAATGTTGAAAACAGTTGTTTTGCTGCTTCATATTTTTGTGGTAACTGTGACACTTTTTTCCAGGATTCTTTGATGAATCGAAAGTTCAAAAGACCATTATTTATTTGAAATTTAACTATTTTGTAACATAATAAATATCTTTACTGTCACTTTGGTCCATTTAAAAGCATCCTTGCTTAATACAAGTATTAAAAAATCCTACTGACACCAAACTTTTGAATGGTAAAGTGTATCAGATTTTCTACATTTGAAGATATTCCTCATTTTCAAAATTCATGAATTGTTTGTAGGCATAATATCTGTGGTATTTCTGCATTGCCACAAGAGGGCAGTATGATGACATGACACTGTTTGTAATGCAATATTATACTGAGCAGAATGTATTTTTAAATACAGTGTGTAAAAAACATTACAAGTTCTCCTTATGCTGTCAGAATAGTGCTTACCTGCATTGTTTATAGCTGAATCTCCTTGGAATGGACAGTTAATGAGAAGACCAGCTGTAGCCAGAGAGCCTCCGAGAGCTAGTTTAACAGACTCTATTGAACCCTAAAATATATACATGTATGAAACATATTCATTACTACTAACACATTTACATGCTTCCTCATCCCTCTTCTTACACACCTTACTGTTTAACACACTGACCTTCATACAGGCAAATTGACACCTATCATTTAAACAGTCAGTCAGGTGATGCATAATCAGACATCTATGGTCTGTTACAACAACAGTTGTACTAAACACATTTATTAGGATGTCTGCACAATTTTGCATATGCATAATGAAGACAACGCTAATTAAATATTTACATTGGCTCAATTAAGCCACATTTAAGTCACTTGAAAAGTACAAATCATACAATTTGAAATATCATTTATGAGGTGTGCAGCTACTGTAAAGGGATAAATTCTGTCATTTACTCACTCTCATGTTGCTTCTAAACCCACTCTTTTAATCCATATTCAAAACACAAATTAAGATATTTTTAATATCCCCTCATTCTTTATGTCCATCCACTGAAATTCCACATTACCAAAATTGTCACACATTAAAAAGTACAAAATATATTTTAGCCTATCCATATAATGTATAATCCATATTAGTGGCCTCTGAAGATGTATGAATAAAAGTCTAAATTAGATCTGTTCATCATATAAAGTGATCTCTTTAGACTTGGATTAAACTGCTCAGTTCTTATGTTAACAATGTCTTTATAATATCAATGAACATTTTAAGTTTTAGTTGAGTGGACTTTCAATGGAAGGACAGAAATCTTTCAGGTTTCACTAAAAACATCTTCATTTGTTTTTTTCGAAAAGATAAACATAGTATTATAGGTTTGGAACATAAGGTATCATGCCATGTCCCTTTAAATTCGCTGTACAGTTACTTTGACTCACATTGACTGCATGACAAAAAATGATCATTAATTGTTGACCTGTATCCTGGCATAAGATTTATGTCCGGTGCGAACATCCACAGATTCTGCCTTTGATGGAAGCCCGAGAAATGAAGGGAGGCCCTGAGCAGAGTCCACCAAACGGCAGTTTACGTAAAGCTCTAGGTTTATGTGACTGCGTCTCAGTCCACTCATTCTGAGTATAAGTGATTGGGTGCGTCCCTCAGTGAGGACTGGATTTTGTAAATTGACAGCATGAGCTTTTCCATCAAAGCGCAAGTATCGCACCAATACTGAGGAGAGAAAGGAGAAGTGAAGTCATTTCTAAAGACACGAATCATAAGCAAATATTGACTTATTGAGCACCTGCACAATTAATGCCATTTGGGGAAATGTTTGCAAATGTGATCAAAAAGAGCTTACATTTGTTTATCTTGCCTACAACAGCAAGCTCCAGGTATTTCTTGTTGTCCTCTTTATCGTAGAGACCGAACAAAACGCCGCCGAGTTTGGGTGGCAGCTTGAAGGTGGAGGTGATGTACAGATCTCCTACCGTCTGCAGAGCTCCAGACAGATTCTCTATAGCTGCAGCTGTCTGACGTGCATCATGGAGCTCCAATATATTAATCACTGGAAGAAAGAGTACAGATTTCAAGGCTAAATCACATGCGCAGATAACACGTGCTGTAAGATGTGATTTTATGAATGAGAAACTTTTGGAGAATACTTGAAAATACAAATGTGGATGGAGAGTGTGGAGAAACACGCTTCAAATCCAGATTAATGTATTTAGATTAATGTAGACATGACTAGGAGATTTGTTGCTTCTGGCAGGTATTACTATTTAGACAAAACATGAGTGCTTGTTGTCAGTGTTTGGGGGTCATGCATCACAAGTAACATGAGTTATGTAATCACATTACTTTTTCAAGTTACTAATAAAGTAACATTACTTTTTAATCTACAAGAAAATATATCTGAGTTACTTTTTCAAAGAAGTAACTCCAGTTTCTTTTTTCTTTTTTTTTCTTTTTTTAATTGCTGAAGAGTTTTAGATTTTTTTTTTCTCCTGCGTCCTACACTGAAAAAAAATGATTCATTGAATTTACTAATTTTTTTTTAAGGTAAGTGGTTGCAATCAATTTATTTTAGCTACATTTAAATAAATAAATTTATTTGACTAACTTTCAACATATATATATAGTCTAGTTTATTTTATTTATTTATTTTTAATTAAATGTTAGCTAAAATAAATTGTTCGCAACCACTTACCTTAAAAAAATTTAGTAGCATTTTTTTCAGTGTATTCTTCATGCAATCCAGAATGGCAGCACACCTGAAAAGTTTTTTTGAGCTGTGGCCCCTACTGTACAGATGTGAATGGCCATTTCCTTCAGCCTAAGGTTTATTTTACTTTTGGTGTGAAAGGGCTTATTCATTTGCCAAAAATATAAGCAAGTCCAGCCCAGATTTAAAAAGTAATGCAAAAGTAACATAACACATTACTTTCTATAAAAAGTAACTAAGTAACGTAATTTGTTACTTTGTTAGGGAGCAACATAATATTGTAATGCATGAAAACTTAATCTCATGGAGCCGCATGATGAACAGCAATATTTGCCCTCTGGTTATTAATCCTAATTTCATTTTCAATTGGCATTTGCAATATATCAATATCGTATAGATACATCACACATTGTTTCTTTTATAAGCAAATTTGAACACAAATGTAAACACACAGAGCTTTCAAGATGATGAATTTTAAGATCCTGTTAAATGGAAAATATGTAGTTACTTTTACAGTGCAAGCCACAAACTAAACTGAAGCTGGCTGTATTTCTCCAGATAAAGGACATTTTACCTATGGTCCATTATTTATTTTCCCTATAAACTAGCAAATGTTGTCAATGGAAGGATTCATAAAATTCTTTTATAAATATTTCTCTACATAAACATCATTCCGGAAATTATTTGCTGTGCAAATTAGTTTTTTTTTTTTTTTAATATATATATATATATATATATATATATATATATATATATATATATATATATATATATTTACATGCAAACACTTGCAATAGAAATTATTATTATTATTATTATTATTATTATTATTATTTATTTATTTATTTGAACATGCCATAATAATAAAGAAGGACCATTTAAAAAAAAAAATCTAGGTGGTCAAATATTGCCACTTAAATAATGGATAACAGCTTCCATTTGCATGTAATTATCTCATTGTTTGGGCGTATTGTCTCTGAGCACTGACTGGGTCGCTGGGGGAAGCATGAAATGAGACAATGAAGCACAATTTGGGTTAGGAATTAAAGGTTTAACAGCACAACAACTAACCAGATGACCACTTTATCACCAAGAATGTGAGAGCACAGAACTTACACCATCACTTATAACTGTCACAATGAACTTAAGAAAAGCAGCGTTACAGTCCAATGAAAAAAAAAAAAATCAGTTTATTTTACATTTAGGATGTACTGTATGATTTAAAATAAAAATCGCACCTTTAAATTCCGACGACTCGGAGAAGTGTCCAAACGCAACATACAGGACAAGCAGATTTGGCATAATTTTCCTCAACTCCATCCTCTTGAACCAAGTCCAGCTGATATTGTTTAATAACCCGATTAGAATATAATCCCGTTAAATTCCCGTTTCCCAAAGACACCGCTTCCAAGAGCTTCATAACATCACATAACCCCGCTGAGCGGTTTCTGAGTCGTGAGCTGAACGGCTCGGGGGTCAGTGTCTGAGCGGGTCCTCTGAGGCTCTGAGGCTCTGCAGCGCTCCACGCTTTCGGCCCCAGATGAGAAACAGCCTGCGGCTCTCTCCCGCTGCGCCTTCATACCGCACTGAACTTCACCGCGCAAATGAAAATATCTTTCAAAGTGTTTGTTTCTGAGACTAAAAATAAATCTACTGAGTTTGGGTTTTGTGAATGAAGCATATAGTCTAACTTTACGCCCACAAAATAAGTTTTTGAGATAAAGAGGGCGGGATCCGTTGGAGCTATTTGTAATGTGCTTCCTTGTTTATGTTTTAAATTGGTTAATGACATTAAACTTATTTTAATATTTTGTCAAAATGCCCTAGAAAAGTGGGGTTTTGGACAATATTGGCATGAATCCTTTTTAATTTGTGATAATTGTGCACTGATTAGGGACAACACAAACTACGAAAACATATTTTATTACATAAACAGTTTATACAAAGAAAATACTTAAATTTCTGATTCATCAAAATATCCACCATTAGCAGCTATTACAGCTCATTCATAAAACAGGTTCATTGTATTCTAAACTTAATTAGCAATCAATTGTTGAAGCTATTAAGGTGTGCTGACCCAAACATCTTTTAAAAACCTGGGCCAAGTTTAAACCAGTAACCAGGCATCACAGCTGGCAAAGGGGCATGTCTGACTTTGACATGGATATATTTCCATTATTATGTAATCAAAATTAAAATTATTATTGCTGGTCTTCAATGATAATGTCAAGTTACTTTAATGTACTGTATTTGCACCAAAAAATAAGGATTTATGCTGATATCATCCAAAAACCACACTTTGCCAGGGATTTCCCCAAACTTTTGGAGGGCAGTATATATATATATATATATATATATATATACACACACATTTTTTTATTATTTATTTATTTATTTATTTAAATACATCATCTGAACAGAAAAGCTGAATAGATAAGCTTATTTCCATTGATGTATGGTTTTTAGGATAGGAGAATATTTGGCTGAGATAGGCTTTAACTATTTGCAAATCTGGAATCTGAGGGTGCAAAAAAACCTAATTATTAAGAAAATCGCCTTTAAAGTTGTCCAAATTAAGTTCTTAGCAATGCATACCAAAAATTAAGTTTTTATATATTTACGGTAAGAAATTTTCAAAATATCTTCATTGAACATGATATTTACTTAGGCCTAATGATTTTTGGCATAAAAGAAAAATCAATTTTGACCCATACAATGTATTATTGGCTACAAATATACCCCTACTTAAGACTGGTTTTGTGGTCCAGGGTCACAAATAAGTGAGGGTTAAGTGAAGAGACGTGTGGCCAAGTATGGTGACCCCCACACACACACACACACACACACACACACACACACACACACACACACACAGAGCAGTGGGCAGCCCGGGGAGCAGTTGGGGGTTCAGTGCCTTGCTCAAGGGTCTCGCCTCAGTTGTGGTATTGAAGGTGGAAAGAGCACTGCTTATTCACTCCCCCCACCGACAATTCCTGCTGTACCTGAGACTCGAACCTGCGACCTTCGGGTTACAAGTCCATTAGGCCACAACTGCCCCTATTTTTAGCGCCATTATAGGCCATGTAAACGTATGAATTAAAACACAACAACTTTGTGGTTAGCCATCAATTAAAACTTTGTAGTATTTTAACAGGGATGTTACTAGCTAGGAGGCCCAATGCAATAAACTGTACAAGGGGTCCAGAAAACCTAGCAACTGCATTTTAGGACCTTTTATTTTTGGGACGGGGCAGAGATAAGTGTGTGTATATTCTTGACTTGACAAATGTGGAAATGACTAAATGTAACTACATAACAAACCTTCTTGGATGTATCTGCACATGCTGTATGGACATGAACATAGGTGTCCTATTAGTCACCACAAGTCTAGTTCATCACATTAACTAACATCCACTAAAATCTGCAAGCCAGAAGGTCGTCAAACAGCCTACTTTTTACCCTTTTTTTATAATTTGAAACCTAACAAACTTTATGAAATATGCTCCTTTGACTGTTCTTTCTGTAAAACATGTCACTTAAGATTCAACAACTTCATAATCATGACAAAAATAGCTTAGTAACCACTTTGCCATTGATTGGTTCAACCAAACTGAGAGTAACCTTGGTTGACCCACCACAGCGGTAGGAATGTTGAGTCTTTCTATACTGACATTTGAAACACTCTCACATTACATACAAAACACAGACATCTCAAAACTCAGAGAATGTGGGCGGCAATTTCCAACTAAATGTTGAACTTGACACTAAACAGCAGCATAACTGGAACAAGTCTACCAGAAAGAATTTTGATCAAGATACATCCTAAGATTATAAACCAATAATAAAGTTAAACACATGCAAGCTGTGTAAACAACCCTTTTATCCTATGATATTGAACACACTGATGACCTGATTCTTGTTCTAAATGCTGAAAGAATCCAGAAAAAGACTTCAAACTGAGTACTTTGTTGTTATGTTAAATACTGCCACAGTACAGTCATGTTGATTCCTTTTTATTATTTATAGACTAGCAAAATACAGAAGATGAACAGCATTTTACCAAACCACACATTGCGCAATAAATGTGGAATCCAGTCATGATTTAACAGATGCGCCAGGGACTGACAGTAAAGTTGTTTTGTGGAAAGCTCTTTGAGAAGGTTAAACCCAGTGAGGTATCGGTCAGGTCTGGCCTCAGAGAAACAAAATGCATGACCCCAGTGTGCCTTGGGATTCCAGTGAGAGACTGGAAGAGGCCACAGACTCAGCAATGTTTGGCATGAAATAATAAAGTTCTCCTAAGCAGTCCTCAGGAGAGCTTTAAAATCTGGCTGATTTATAAAGCTTTGGGTCTAGAGTGGTCAGAGAGCTCATAGATGGCTGGTTTAAGATAAGTCTGACAAGTTTACTCTGCCAAAAACATGGCTACTACACTTTTGCTATAATAAAACTATGGTTAATTTTCATAAGGGCCATGATGATGTATATATGACGAACATGGATTGCTAATATGAAAAGTAGTACTGTCCAGAGCACAGACCAGTTTTCTCATATTAGTGTTTGTCTTTTTAATATTTAAGATAAATATTACCCAGATGGAGCATTTTGTTTTATTCTCCCAAGTGGTGTGTTTACTTGAATGCTGACCTGAAGATAAAACATTAAAACTGTGATAAGTCTTTTAATGACCTAAAAGAACTCAAGTCAAAATTCCTGCCTGTGCGAGACCTGACAAAATTACAGATCACAACTATTATAGTAACAATTATATTGACAATAATTAAAAAGCACCAATATGGGCTCGCTTGAGGCTACATCAAGTGAGCGATTCTGTTATAGCGCACACGTGCGTGATGGGAGATTTTAAAGAACTGAGGTAATTGTGTGTGCAGCTTCACTCTGAACAGCAGGTGAGTGATAATGTGCGCTTGTTGTCCCTTGTGGCTCCCATCCCATGTTTTCTTCTTTCTTTAGTCCTCGTCTTCATCATCCTCATCATCATGGCTGGAGTTCTTCAGCTGTGGCCGCTCACGCTTGATCGTAACGATCCCGGTGAGGATAGCGTAACCCAGCATGGCTCCCACAGCAAACAGAACAGACAGAATCTGGTTACGCCGCTTGTGGGGCTCGTTGTCGAAGTCGCTGCTATCAGGCTTAGCATGAATCTTACGACCTGGTGCCTCTGAAAAAGAGAAGGTAAATTTGAATTTGGTTAATTTCAGTGAAAAGGTTTAGGGGTTAGTTGAGTCCATTTTAAATGAACCAAGCTCAGACCCCTTTAAGTGGACCAAAAAGTCAACAGAATGAAAGGAACCCAGTTGTCTTTGCGTTCCCATTATACCAGGTCCAAAAAAAAGATGGCTCAGATATCATGTAATTTAGTTTACTTTCCATTCACAACAAAGTTTTTTTTTAGAAACACATTAAATTAAATTATCAATATTGTTAATAATAATAATAATAATAATAATAGTAAATTAGTTTTGCAAAACTAAAAAAGTTTAAATTTTAAATTAAATTTTGTATTATTTATTATATTCATAATATTTACTACTTCTAATACTACTACTACTAAATACAAAATAATGACCTAAATTTAATAAGTTTAATTTATTATTACTATAAAAATATCCTTCTATATTAAACTATATTTTTATTATTATAATTATTAGAAGATATTATTAGATATTATTAGATAATAATTAGAGGATTATTAGAAGAAACTTCTTAAATTAGGTTTACTTTAAGTTTAATTAAGGTAATATTACTTATAATATTTATACTACTAGTGCTACTAATACTCCTACTTCATCATTGTTAATTTAATAAAACTAATCAAATTAAGTATTATTATTAATAAAACATTAAATAAAGGTAATTTCATATTTTTATTTATATTATATTCATAATATTCATACTACTACTACTACTACTACTAATAATAATAATAATGATATAAGTATTATTATTATTATTATTACTACTATTATTACGAACCATAATAAATTGTCATTGTAATTTTTTGGTATTAATATTTGTATTATATTCATAATATTTATACTTCTACTACTACTACTACTACTACTACTACTACTACTACTTCCAATACTACTACTACTACTACTACTACTACTACTAGTATTATTATTAATATTCCTTTTTTTAAGTAACCTTAGATGCACTAAACTTACGGAGCCCTTTAAGGGACATGGTGGTGGGAAAAATTGGGGATGAGTGGAAAAAATTCACAATGGTGCGGTTCATAGAGTTTTATTTTGAACTTGGACTCAATAAAATAATATGTCAGTGCTTAGTTCAAGGCACGGTTTTGGGACATTGTAAAACACTTAATGTGGCTTAATGTTTTAAAACAGTGACATTTGAGGACCAAATTCGATAATAATAAAAGCTGATAAAATTATTAGGCTAATATTAATAACCTTTTATTATATTAATAATATTACTAAGCAGAATAGCCCAGAATATGAATGCAACACCCTGCACATAAGCTTTTGCTCCCCCATAAAATGCTTAAGGTAGGCTAATGAATGAAAAATACCAAAAAATACCAAATCCGTTGCATTCATATTCTGGGCTGTTCTGCTTTTATTTATATTAACATTATTAATAAGGTTATTAATATTAGCCTAATAATTTTATTAGTATTTATTATTATCGAATTTGGGCCTCCAATGTCACTGTTTTAAAACATTAAGCCACATTAAGCATTTTAGAATGTCCCAAAACCGTGCCTTAAACTAAGCACTGACTGTATTACTTTACTGAGTCCAAGTTCAAAATAAAACTCTATGAACCGCTCCACTGTGAACATACGAGCTCTATGAACCAGGCCCGTAGCCAGCTATGAGGCCACCGAGGTCCGGACCTCGGTTAATATTTCATGTTCAAAAATAACATTTGTTCTCTGATTGACTAATTTGCTGTTAAAATCCTCATATGAATGTCTGTGTGACATGTATAATTCAGTTTAGACAGTTTGCAAGAATTTTAGCATCCGTGGAATGAAAATGATCGCTGCGAGACGCTGGCGGAGTGAACTTGAGAGAGCAGTGATGAGTGAGGACGCGGGCGCAGCAGATCCACCTTTTATAAGCGTTTTTAGACTTGCATTTTCCACTTAATTCGACACTTTAGAAAGTTAATAGGAATGTAGGAACTTGTAGTTTAAGATCAGAGATATCTTTATCCTATCTTATTTGCAAAAGATTTGATATAGTTTCGGTTTATTTTTATTTAGGCTATTTTTGGTTTTTAATAGCAATATCTGGCAACACTGCATCGCCGGAACTCAAACTGACAGTACTCAAAAAAGCCCATGGACAGGTTATTGCTGACAGGATACAACATTCGGTAAGGAAAACGCAAAATTATCATTATATTATCTGTCAGAAACTTTATCAACGCTGTCAAAAACAGTATTTAACACTAGTACACATATCTAGTTACATAATGAAATGAACGCAAACACTAGCCATGAAGAAGACTATGCTATGTCATTCAGTATAGTAGTTAAATTTTCACAAATCGTTATAAACATTCATAAGAGCACTAGACAAAGTTATCAGCTGTACAGCAATGGTTATTAACTATAACAGTAATATATTGTTGCATGAATAATAAACAACTGATAAAATTATCCACCCCTAACTAGGCTATAGTTAGTATTTACAAATTTTGATGCAATAAATAGGGTCCCCCCCAGACCCCCGGACCTCACTAATTTTCAAAGCCTGGCTACAGCCCTGGCATGAACCACTGCAAGCTGTAAAGTAAACAGGAAGAGTTTATCCGAACTCAACTGGTTTTGCGAGAGAACGCAAATATCTTTGCGAGAGAACATAAAAGTTTCTCGAGGGAATGCAAAAGTTTTGCGAGAGAACACAAAACTTCGAAAAAAAAATTTTCCTCTTACCCCGAATTTTTCCCACCACCATGTCCCTTAAAGGGCTCTGTATATACTAAACCTTAATTATAATTATTATTATCATTATTATTATTTTAAATGAACCATATTATATTAAATAAAAATTAAGTAAAGTTTTGGTATTATTATTTGTATTATATTAATACAAATAATAATAATAATAATAATAATAATAATAATAAATAATAAACTAACCTTTATTATTATTATTATTATTATTATTATTTTAGATTAACCATATTATATTAAAAAAAAATTAAGTATTTTTTGGTATTATCATTTGTATTATATTAATAATATTTATACTGCTACTACTTCTACTTCTACTACTAATAATACTAGAGCAAAATGTTTTTAACGTGACAATAAGCACCTCGTGCATCAGAGGGGAAGTAGAGTGCCAGGATGTTGGTGCAGTACTGCTGCAGGTTGTTCAGAGAGTTGAGGTGCTGCTGGAGCTTTCCATTAGGCAGTTTGATCTTCAACAGAGGAGCCAGGTGTGCAAACACATACGCGTCCAGCGATGAAGGACTGCAAGCACACATGAAATATCACGGTCACAGATGCGCATGATTTCACACACTAACACATACATACACAAATTACGCAATTACACACAACTGGTGTTGCTTACGAGTCTCCGAAGAAGAATTTCTGTGACCCCAGTCTCTGCGATAGGAGGGTCATACATTCAAATGCATCACGATAAAGCTACAAAGCAGAAACACAAACACAAAGATTACGTCTAATTTTCCAAAAACAATCTATCATAACTGCTGGCAGTATTTGTAAAAAGGACATGTATATCTGTCTTCGCTCATAACTGTCTCTTCCATAGCCTTCCTCTAAACCCACCAAAGCAGTGATAACACAAAGACATGTTGCTATGGTGATCAGACATCTGACCCAATTCTTTCTATGTTGTGTAAACATATGATGGAGATCCAGCAGAACAATCCAGGAGTGTCTTTGAAACAAATGTAGACCACCAACAGACTGTCAAAAACAAAGACTACAAATATAAATGACCCTCTAATGTGTTCTCATGGTTTGAATGTAACTGCTTTTGTTGACATAGATCAAAATGATCTACTGATGACAATTTTGGATTAGCATTTACTTTAGCATACATTATAACTTTATTATACTGCCTTGTTAACTAACAAAAGCATTTTAGAAAAGCGTTTAACAGTGATTAACTTGCTAACTGGAAACTGGTTATAACTTTGGGTTACAGCTATGGATTACAGGTGATAATGTTGTAAATAATGGTCAGTTTCTTGCACAGACTGATTGTTTTGCTTCATAAGACTTATTAATTTAACTTATTAATAAGACTAGTATTAATTTTGTCTTGCCTTTATTTGCTTCTTTTTTTTTTTTTACTCTCAAAGTGACGATAGCCATTGACTTGCATTTAGTTAAACACCAAGGATCACAGTTTCAGCTAAAAATCTTCTTTACTGTTCTACTGAAAAAAAAGGTCACCTACAGACAGTAGAGGTGTGTAATATTTATCTTCTACAGTAATACCGTAATTGTTGTTTTAACGGTTTGGGAGCTGACATTATCGTGTATGTATGAGTATTTGCAAAAAACAAACAAATACACAGCTTGAGAGTCCAAAAGCATTCACTGCATGATGAAGCCTATGATTATGCAGTTACAATGCCCCTATAATTCATGTTATGAAAGCAAAAAATATCCCTGTATGGGTTTTTGTTTTTTCTAGTAATAAGATGTGAGATAGTTAAGCAATATCACAGAAGCAAGAGTGCCGTGATTGCATGTGTTGCATTGATTTTATACAACAGTTCAACAAACAAGAAATTAATATTGAGTGAGTTACATTATGGACACAATATTGTCTCTTTTTTCTGTTTCGCCAATGAAAATAGCTCTAAAATAAAGCTGGAGTGGAACATTTGTGCATTTCAGAGCAACAATGCAGTGTTTCGTTCCTGAATTAATCTGTTTTTGAATGAATCATTTGAGTTATTGATTCAATGATCTATTCATAAAGACAGTCGCTTGCTTCGTTTCTAAATGAATCAGCCGTTTTGAACAAATCATTTGAATGAATGATTCAATGAAGGCAGGGACTTGTCACCACCTACTGGTGGCATTTATTTATTCTTGAAAGGCCTAAACCAGCTAAGGTACCACCACAAAAACACAGAAAAATATTGTTTCATTATTGTTATCGAAAACATCACAAAAATATTGAGATACCATTTTTGTCATTATTGCACACCCCTAACCTACAGTATTTCTTGGATAGCCTGAGGGTGAGTAAATTAACAGCAAATTTTCATTTTTGAGTGAACAACTGAACTAAAATCTTCAGTTCCCTGCTCACCTCTTTCTCCAGCTGTTCACCAGGCTCCAGGACTTGGTCTCCCCTCACGAGCCTCAACTTCTCCAGCTGCTGGCCATGCATGCGGTTGGGTAGCACGAAGTTGAGAGGGAAGGAGATGTTTTCTGCATACCAGCACCGTGTAACATCCACATAGTTTTTAGAGTCTATCCACAGTGTGTAGATCTACACAGAAAGAAGGGTTCAGAAACATATGGGGTTTCTCAGAGCTCCACTTAAGTTCCACTGTTAATGCCTCTGTTTTACAGTTTTAAAGAGGAAAACAGGCTGTGAACATGACAGATGCCCTCAGAAGGACAGTGAAAGGTCAAACATCAACATTTGACAGTGTCATCATGCAGAGTTCAGCTCAAGGACAAAGAGCTTTGCAATGAGCCATATGAACTGTAATATATTTAAAGGTGTGTGTATATTGGATACAGTATTATGCCTATAAATATGTATTATTCAGTCAGAGGTACACTATATAAGTATTGGGACAACTGACTATTACACCAACAATGACTTTGCATTCCAATTACACAGACATCTATATGGATTTGGTTCCTGTCTTTGCTGATATAACAGCTTCCACTCTTCTGGGAAGGCTCTCCACAAGATTTTGGAGCATTTCTGTAGTCATTTTTGCTCATTCATCCAGTAGAGCATTTGTGAGGTCAGGCACTGATGTTGGACGAGAAGGCCTGACTCGCAGTCTCTGTTCCAGTTCATCTCAAAAGTGTTTGATGGGCTTGAGGTCAGGGTTCTGTGCGGGCCAGTGAAGTTCTTCCACATCAAACTCATCCAACCATGTCCTTATGGACCTGGATTTGTACACTGGGGCACAGTCATGCTGGAATAGAAAAGGGCCTTCCTTGAACTGTTCCCACAAAGTTGAAAGAAAGTTGGAAGTTGGAAGGGGCATAGCACAACTCCTAAAAAAAAGCCCGGTACCATTATCCCTCCTCCACCAAACTTTACAGTTGGCGCAACGCAGTCAGGCTGGTAACATTCTCCTGGCATCTGCTAATCCCAGACTTGCATCAGACTGCCAAACAGAGAAGCGTGATTCATCCCTCCACAGAACAGGTTTCCACTGCTCCAGAGTCCAGTATCTGCATGCTTTACTCCACTCAATCTGACGTTTGGCATTGTTCTTGGTGATGTGAGGCTTGCATGCATCTGCTCGTCCATGGAAACCCATTCCATGAAGCTCCACGACTCCACTTTCCCATAATACCACTTATAGTTGACTACAGAATATCTAGCAGGGACGAAAATAGACTTATTGCAAAGGTGGCATCCTATAACACTACCATGCTTGAATTCACTGAGCTCTTTAGTGGTGTGTTTCCCAAAAGCATCGTTAGCCAACTATGGTCGCAAATTCCATCATTACCATTTTTTTTCAACAATTCGCTGTTTCCCGAAACCATAGTTCAAACAATCATTCGCAAACAGCGTCACAAACTTACATGGTTGGAATTATAGCTCTCACCCTGTGGTTTGAAGCGTAACCTGTGGTTTCTTGCTAATATGATATGAGGACTTCAAGAGATCATGCTCTTGGACACAATAAGCAAGCTAACATGCAATACATTCTGTATCTTTCATTCCAGTGAAATATATACAGTATGTTTCAATGTATATTTTAGCATGTCAACAGTCAACGCATTTTTTGAAGAGTGCCCATGTGCATAAATGCAGGAGGGAACCCTGGAGTATGACGTAAGAGGAAAACCACAATGAATCAAACATCAAATAAAGTAAAAAGACAAGGAACAAAAAATAGTAAAGTAGTCATCAGGTGCCATTCAATATAGCAGCATCTCAGAGATTTCAAATAAATTAATCAACAGAAGTTATTACTCCACCACATGCGTGTGACCTCATTAATGCCGACCATATATTGTTAAACCAATGTGCAGCGTTGGTGGTAAAGCATTACAAGTAACACGAGTTATGCAATCAGATTACTTTTTAATTAACTAGTAAAGTAATGCATTACTTTTAAATTTACAAGAAAATGTCTAAGTAACGCAAAAGTAACGTAATGCATTATTTTCCATAAAAAGTAACTAAGTACCGCAATATTGTAATACATTACTTTTAAAAGTAACTTTCCCCAACACTGCCAATGTGGTTCAAACGATGGTTGTTACTAGCTAGTTAGTTTCCACAGCGATGCATCGTACTATGGTAGTTAATTAGCGAGTTACATCGCTGTATGTGAAATGCACCTCAGAACGACCCATTGTTTCGCAAATGTTTGTAAATGCAGACAGCATGGCTAGGTGCTTTATTTTATATGCCTGTTGCAATAAGTCTGAAAGGATTTTCTTCCTTAGTATTTTTGTCTCGTTTTCTAGCATAAATATCTACAAATTCTTGAATCAGGATGCATTTACTTGACAAGTAAAATGACTTAAGATATCATGTCTTGTTTTCTGAAAATATTATCCAAATTTTGTTAGTTTTTGCTTAAAACAAGCAAAAACATCTGCCAATGGGTTAAGAAAAATAATCTTGTTTAGCCTTTGAATTAAGATTATTTTTCTTACCCCAATGGCAGATATTTTTGATTTAAGCTAACAAAATTTGGATAATATTTTCAGAAAACAAGACAAAATATTTTAAAGGGGTACTATTATGCTTTTTCACTTTTTGAATTTTAGTCAGTGTTGTAGTGTGTATGTTTGGGCATAAAAAGATCTACAAAGTTACAAATCTCAAAGTCCACTCCAAAGGGAGATATTTAGTTTTTAAAAAATCCCTTTTCAAGAACTACAACGAACGGCTCGTTTGGACTACAGCGCTGTTTTCCGGTGTTTGTAACATCACAAAGTGGCCCATTAGAATATCATTAAAATAAATCCCACCTACGGAAATTCGAATGGTTGGCGGGTGAGGAGAACGCTTGGTTGAGCACTGCACGTTTCAAAATCAAATCCCGGTGCGGGTGTTTTTATATCACTGTATTTCTGAAGGAAATTTTGGATGTCATTTTCATCTTGCATGTAATGTCTGATAAAGGAGCGTTTGTGAGCGGAGCTCTGCTTTGTGTACAGCGTTACCGGGGAAACCTCGCTCTCTACCACTACAACAGCGCCTCCCGCTGGCAGAGAATGAATTTGAATATATATATGCCACCACAAACATGGACTATGGTATAAATAAATTCAACTGTATAACAGTTTCACTGCAATTCATGTTATAATGTTAGAATTATAGAACAATAAACATAATACATATTACCGTTGCACTTATCTGTACATAGTAAATGCAGTTATTTTTAAGCTGTTGTTGACATCTTATCTAAAATGTGATTTAGCCAAAAAAAACAAAACAACAACAATAAATGTTACCACTTTAATATGTCTCGCAATATCCGCGCGTGCAAAGATTCTGCGCGATCCTCTTGTTCAATATTCTCGGGGTCTGAATTGATATGGCAATATTGACGAACTTGCTCTTTGGCAAGGGGCGGGGCAGTACTGAAACACCATCTAGGCTGTTCGCCAATCACAACGCACTGGGACAGCTAACCAATCACAACACATTCCATTTTTTGGAAGGCAGGCCTTCATCAAACCCGGAACTAATCGAGCCGTTTGTGTCAGGCTGGGGAGAAAGGTATTGTAATAATGTAAATTATGTGAAAAATAATGCAATTTTCGAACCAACAAGCATGAGAGCATGTTCTAGTACACCCCCAAAACAAAATCAAGACTTTGTAAAAGAGCATAATAGGACTCCTTTAAGTCATTTTACTTGTCAAGTAAATGCATCCTGATTCAAGAATTTGTAGATATTCATACTAGAAAACGAGACAAAAATACTAAGGAAGAAAATAATTTTTTGCAGTGTATAAGAATTGTGTCCCAATAGTTTTGTCCATCTAGTGTTATATCTATTTTATTGTCTTTTGCTGCTTACTCCTTACCAGTGCAGGTAGCAGTCTCTCCTCCAGTAAGGAGACAAAGGCAAGCGTATCTGCGCCCTCCTTTGCTGATAGGTCATAGTCTGCATTGTACTTCTGAAAGACAAGAGACAGTATTTAATGGCAATTGTCAAAAGCACTCATCACATTTACACTAAATTGTACTATATTGTTCGTCTACTGAAAAAGCAGTGACTAACAATCAAAGCAGCAGCTGCAGTATGACAGCAATTGTTAATGTAACTGACCATGATGTGTTTAGACATGATGTGTTTAAACATTTCTGGATGTCTAATACAAAACCAAAAACCCTTTCAAGGACTAAATGGACACAACAACGGAAGGTTTCAAGCAATAAAATTAGGCTCGTTTCCACTTAGCGGTACAGTTCGGTACAATACGGTACGCAATTATGTCCGTTTCCACTGTCAGAAGTTGCGAATGGTACCAAAATAGCGAACCGTACCGTACCACTTTTTTGGTACCCTCTCGTTGGGGTACCTAGCACAGCAAAGTGTACCAAAAGGGTGGAGCTAAACTCACTGCAGGATGTTGATTGGTTTATTAGAATCGTCACTTTTGCGTGATACAAGGGGATAAATCTTCTCCTTCACTCGTTCCGCTCTGCTGTGTTCGGCTTATTACAAATTTTTTTTGTGCGCAAACAAAATTATAACAGTGCATTTTATAATTTTATATTTTCACACAGACAATAGCCGTTTCTCAATATGCGTTCTTGTCTGTTCTTGTGGACCCGTGTAATTTTCAAAATATTACTTTTATTGTGTCATGAAATATAGTTTTAAGAGTTTTCAGGCGAGAATGTAGTTGTTTAAAACTCAAATCTGTGATTTATTCATAAATATATACCGCCTATTTGAAAATTTGCTATGCCGATTTCGGAGCTCGAGGAGATCACCAAGCGCTCAGTGCTCATGTATCCGCATAGAGCATCCTTACGCACGGCTAGTCCTTCCGACATTTGCCGCTGGCTCTGATGTCTCTGTAGTGATTAAACATGAGATACAATTCGTTTTGTGTATATTTAACAGGCATTCGTGGTCTCATGAATCTATTATTTATTATTTATTATTTATTCCTGGTCATATAATTTTGACTGAGCACAAAGTTTAACTTTATATTTATTTTGAACTTTACCGTAGTAACTTACATCGCTGACTTTGTAGCATACGTTTGACTGAATTGTTTGCTTTTGTCTTTATTTCCTCTTATATAAGCCTCTTATAGTTTGTACTTACTGTATAATGGCTATTATCGTTCATTAAAACTGATATAAAAGAGGCAGAGTTGTACTTATTGTCATGCTTTATTGTCGATCGCTACTTTCCAGCATACACCACGCCTATCAAGTAAAGGGTACTGTTGGCAGTGGAAATGCAAGCTGGATCAGGGTGTTCAGTCCCGAACTGTACCATACCATACTGTACTGACCCGTACTGCTACTGGAAACCGTACTGGAAACGAGGCATTAGTTCACTACTAACAAGCTATAAAAGGTCATGCCATACCCACCGCCTTTAAAACAAACCAGAAGCTGTTACTGGGAAACCGCTTTCCTCACAGCTGCAACAACTTACATCAATAACAACGTTAAGAGTAACCTGAATTATTTTCTTCATAAAATAATAAAAAGTGACATAACCTAACAGGTACTCTTTTAAAATGCAAATATTTGGCACTTTTGTCTCTCAGAGTATAACTTAAGTAAACTTTCTATTTCATGTTTCATATGCATTCAGTCTTTAAAAATGTGGCAGACTTTTCCATTAGGACTTTTCAGTAATCATTTTAGTGAGATCCCTGGATGAGGTGACAATCTTTTGAATTATACTTATTATTAGTATACAAATGTAATCAGTAGTGTAGAAAAATGTATCAAACAAATCCATCAATAAACAGTGTCATGTCACTGTGCTAGAATTTTTTTTCTCTACACAAATACCCAGAAAGAGCAACAATTAGCCAATGAAATATGCATAACCGTTTGATGTTTTTGAAAGAATGCTCACCAATATACATATACACATATATATATATATATATATATATATATATATATATATATATATATACATATATATATATATATATATATATATATGTATATATATATATATATATATATATGTATATATGTATATATATATATATATATATATATATATATATATATATATATATATATATATATATATATATATATATATACATATATACATACATACATA
>CM077244.1:27256648-27481648 GCA_039654775.1 Spinibarbus caldwelli
ATATGAGCCAGGAAAGGAAATGCAAGCACAGCATACGGGCTACAGACCGCTTAAACGCCATCAGGGAAGTTCTTACCATCCAGGCACATTTTCCACTAGACTTTCAATTCAGACGCCTAATAAATATATAATGAAACATTATAAAATACAACATTACATTCCCTTACTCTTAAGAAATAAAACATGTTATGCATTGGGCAGAATCTGCAAAAAAAAGACCTGTAAGGCATACTCATGATTCTGATACAACCTTGAGTTCATTACTGTATCAGATTTTCAGTGACTGGATTTGATGAACATAAGTATGAACTGCGCCAAACAAACATAAATGCACAAAACACATGAAGTACCTGAGGCTGGACAGATCTCCCTTGGCCGACATGGACGATCCGTGCGAGTGCAGATAAGAGGGTGGACGGGAGGCCTGAGGACCCCGGCGGATCAGTTTGCCGGTGACTGGGTCATACGTCCTCATTTCCGGCGCTGGCAGGGGCTTCTGCTGGATAGGAGGGGCCTGGAACAGAGACTTCGGGACGGACCCGGGATTGTCTGGAAACGTGGCGGGACTATTGCTCCTACAATTAAAAGACGTTATATTTAACCTCTGATCTTAAAAATAAACCCTCCTAAGCTTTTTTTTTTTTTTTTAAAAAAAAAGAAGTTTGTGATCATTTTTACATTTACTTTTCAGGTCCAAAATGACCCCAACAATTGGAGGAGGGGACGAGTGAAGTACTGTATAGTAGTAATAATACTAGACACTTCTTTTGGAATTTTAGTAGGGATGTAAGGATTCACTCAATCAAATAAACAAAACTATACTATATAAAACATCTGAACAAAACAAACAGCAGACGGGCTGAATGAAAACGCAAATTCAATCTCTGACAGCAGGTGGCACTTATGGAACAACAGAAATAAAGAACATAAAAAGTGCATAAAAGGCATCGTAAAGTTTGGTTCACACTAAAAACAATAATTATTAGGATAACTAAAACAATAACGATAATAGAGTCCAACAGATGATACTGTTCTGTTTATAACAAGTAGGCAGTTTTGTCATCTGTCATCTGTCACCACTTTAAATGCTCAATGGATTCTGATTGGTGTTGATCAGCTGGAAAATTGTTCTGAAAGTGACTCCAATGATATCATTCCTTAGTGTTACAATCATTATCTATGGTGTGTGCTAGGGGTGGGCGGTATGGCAAAAATATCATATCCATTGTTTTTCAGGAATATCACGATTCAAGATTTTAATCACGATTCTTTGCCATGTTGGTTTTACTATTTAGCAAGTTGTCTGAGCAGTACAGCCAAACTAATTTCCTTATTTTAAAAACAAAGCCTTTCAAGGTAACAAAATATAAAATAAAAAAAAGAATGGCAGATATTTAGCTGAAAATGGGCGAAGAAAAAAATCTGTGTCATTATTTTATCTTTGTTATTAGAAAATAAGAACAAGATACACATTACAAATACACATACTATACAAATAAAACAAACAGCTCTTTATTTTTCAGGTACAGTAGGTGTATTTAGCAGTAACAAATATTAAAATAAAACACTTTACACACTATATACATCAACTATACACTGATTTTCATTAAAGCAACTGTATTAAAGTTCTTCAGTTAAGAGAAGTGAGTGTTTTTTCTCTTTGTGTTTTGTTGTTTTATTAACATTAAAAGAATAGTTCACTTTCTTCTGCTGAACATAAAAGTTATGTTGAAGAATGTGGGTAACCAAACTGTTGCTGGTCCCCAGTGACTTCCATGTTTTCCCCCCTACTAATAAAGTCAATGTGGACCAGCTACTGTTTGGTTACCCACATTCTTCAAAATATCCTCTTTTGTGTTTAGCACAAAAAAGAAATTAATACAGGTTTGGAAAAACATGTGAGTAAATAATGACAGAAATTAAATTTTTGGGTCAACTATCTCTTTAATGAGAATCGGCAGCATGTTTAGTTCTGTCGCTTTAAGACCTGCAAGCATCCGTTTCTCTCAACTGTTTACCTTCATTTTAGACATAACCAACTGTGTTTATATGTAAACCTTGTGAACCTCAGAACAGCACGCGAATAAAATGTTTAACCGGCAAGGCTTTAAAGCACATGCAAGTAATGTACTTTTGTGATTGCGAAAAAATGCAGTGTCCCGTGAGTGTAACTCTACCGCAGAGTTAACATTTAATGTGAATGTATGATGTCGCGTTGTAAAGTATATTGAGACGGAGGCGCCAGAACTGCAGCTGATAGAATGTGCGCTGTTGCACAATACTACAATATTTCTTCAAAAGCAGATCATAGAGACATTTTAATCGTCCACGATCAAAAATCGTCATATCGCACACCACGAGTGTGTGATATTCTTTAAATTTTGAATGATTTTTAAAACTGTATCTTTAGCATTATAGTTATCATCCTTGGTGTGAATGGGCCTTAAAGGTAACAAAAGTAGTTCATATCAATAGTGTAGTTATATAGTGCTATAAAGTCTTCTGAAGCCAAATGATAACTTGGTGTAAACAAACAGACTAAAAATCTTGCATGACAGTCCTGGACACAGTTCACTTTCCTTTAACAATCTGCTAGGCATCTCCTTTTGTGTTTCAGAGGAAAGTCATGTGCATTTGGAACAAAATGAGAGTCGTTTTTGGGTAACTCATTAATCTAATAATTCTTTAATATTGCAGGAGTCAGTCAGTACAAGCTGAAAGATTTCTTGCCAAGGTTTTGTCATATTCTATTCATGAGTGTTGCAGTTCAGCGAGTGAAAAGCACAATGAAAAGTTCAGCAGTCACGACAGAAAATACAGACAAAACAGAATGTTGTTTTTACAATCTTTATGCTGAAAGGCACAAGAGAACTTAAAGGATAAAGAGAAGCAGGACAGACAGACAGAAGAGAAGAGAAAGAGAGATTGTGAGAGATAAATACCTGTGTGATTTGTTATAGTCCTCTTTGAGAGGAAAGAGTCGCTCCTCGACTCGCTCCCAGCGCTCCAAACAGGCCCACAACCATTCAGGATTCACCACATGGAGATGTTTACAGCCCTGAGCTTGACGAACTTTCTCGGTACCTGACGGAGACATGCATACATAAAAAAAACAACTGAGATAAACAACACCATGTGTACGCTTCTGCTCAGTGTTTCTCACTCCACTATCAGCAGCAAGGAAATGTATTCAGAAGAAAACTGAGATTAAAAAAAAAAAAACCTCTTTACCACCAAATGCAAAATGCCAAGAGACATTTTTCTATTCCTCCACTGCAATCACTGCTCCAGGCTATTGAAAATACATTCAAAGTTTGAAAAGTTCATAAAACTACAAAGTTATAAAACAGAATTGCACAGGCTACAGGGGCACTATGGTCACGTTTACACAGTCAGTGTTTGGGACTGATGACGGATGTTAGGCCCTGTTTACACCTGATATTAAGATGCGTTTTGGTCAATCCGATCGCAAGTGAACGACGCAAAATAGAGGTGTGAACGAAACTGAAATGTTTTAAGGTTGTCCACTTTTGACCACTTCCAGAGGTACTCGAAAATGCATTCGACCTGATTATGCTGATAGTGTGGACGCTCATGCGGCTGAATGCATTCAAACAACCACTAAAGTCCACTAGGGCTGTGACGGTGAAGACATTTTCCCACCGGTTAATCGACCTGTGATAACACCGGTAATACCGGTATCACCGTGGATGGGGGGGGGGGGGGGGGTTAGTTTTCCCTCTTTTCCCTTCCATTTTAAATAGCTTGTAAAAGCACCGTGTGCATTTTACTTTCACTTTAAAATTAGCGGCAATTTGGCATCAATTGCTTGAATTCAATTCAAGCAACAACAAAATACAATGAAGAACACAGAACTTTTATTAACAAAACGAATAAAAATATACCATGCTATATGCCTAATATAAAATAACAAATAACTTACACAAGGTATAGGTATACAAAACTGAAGATCAGTAAACACTGTGGAAAATAAGAAACGTACGTTTATTAGCAAAACGAATAAGAAAGCTTGGAGACACGGCATACTTGATGTAAAATAAAATAAAAAAATACACAGTTTAAATAAATAAAAATCAGCAAACACTGTGGAACCAAATAAATAAGAAACGAATGTTAAAAAAAAAAGTCCAATATCACCTTAGATAAACAGCAGAAGTCAACAGGCTTTTCAAAATCTAAAATATTTTTAAAACAGGTCTTTCTGCATGTCGTTTTAAAACTCTTTTGCCATCGTCTTGTCTGTCTCACCTCACTCTTCTTGTCAGCTTCTCCTCACGTGATAAATGAAATCTGATCTGTGTGATGCGACTGTCGTTCGGCACGCTGCATTGAGCAGCCGCGTTCAGTTTTAATTGTAGTGTCTGTTCTTTAACTGAACTAAATGATTTTTATTACAATAAAAAAAACAAAACGACGGTGCGGGCGGTGAGCAAGTGACATAACCGGTGTTGCAGCTTCACACCGGTATTACCGTAAACACCGTCTATCGCAGCAACCCTAAAGTTAGGGCTGCTTGATTATGACAAAAATCATAATCACAATTATTTTGGTCAATATTGTAATCATGATTATTTAACACAATTATTAGTGGGCCATAACCAAAAAAAAAAAAAAAGTAATGCAAGCCTAAAGTATTCAGTTAATAATCAAATGTAAAATAAAACAGCATAGTCTTCACTGTAAGAATTAAACTTCCTTTGTTTCTTATTAAAGCTAAAGACCTTTTAAAAGACCTTCTGTGAAGAGAAGTGTGCGATTTTGTCTTTGTCTTTTGTTGTTTGATTAATATTAAGCACACAGTCACAGCAGGAATATAGCCCGCTGTCACTTTAAGAGCCACACTGATCCAATTTACCGTTACACCCAGATTTTCATTCTCATCTATTTACATTCAACCGACGAGGGTTTACGTGAATAATCACTAAGCGCCGCATTTTGACACATTTTTGTGTGTATTTGACCGTTTAGGCACATACGTTCAGCTAAAAGATGACTTTACATGTCCGTGTTCTGTTCCGTCTCTGAGTGCAAGCCTCCTGAGGAACAGCGCAAGTTTTCTTTTGCGCTTTTAAAAACATTAATAAATCTAATCAACTTTAATAACTCAAGCAAGTCCAATTTTGCAAAAGTCACATTACATGATTTTACTGATTTACACGTGAAAATGGGGTTTTATGGAGGAGTGAAAGCACACTGCTGGAAAGGGGGCGGAACGCGGGTGCAATAATCGTTTTATCTCAATTATTATATTTTCATAATCGTTGGAGGTTGAAATCGAAACTGAATTTCGATTAATTGCACAGCCCTACCTAAAGTCCACCCACTCTCCACTCACTGACTCCACTACGATGTTCATTTCCTATCTGTTGACAGAATTACAATGTTAAATTTAAATTCAGTTACAATGGATAAGTGTATGTTATCCATTAAAAATAAATCTTTTCAGTGGTTTAGTTTTGCATGTGCATAAACAACAGGAGAAAACTGAGAAAAACTGAATGACATATGATAGGAACAATAAATAGGCCAACACAAAATGTTTCAGTTAAATAATTAACAAATTAGCAAAACAAAAGGAAAAAAAAACAAGTCTGTTTCATTTCATTTTTCCAAAAGTTTAAGGAAAGTGCATCCTGTTTGCTTTCTTTATTTTACAAAGGCACAGTTTTGTTCTGAGTATACATAAAAGTAAAGCCTTTACAGTTTTAAATTATGTTTTATTCCTATCTTTATGACCAAAAGTGACAGAATAGTTTTTTTTCCACTGTGATAACGACAATATCTGATGAGACTCTAACATGCACACAACACATCATTTATACCATTGGTAGATGTTTATAGGCCTATGATGTTTATAACGAATGCCATTTTTAGTAGTTATATTTTATAGTTGCATACATAATTTAGTACTATCGTTTTATAGTTATATATATTTACTCTGATATTTTTTTCTTATTCTGATCTGAATACCAGTAAAATGTAAAGGATTTGCTGACAACTTATAAGAGATTAATGTTTTTTATTTATTTATTTTGACTGATACGTGTAGCAGAATTTTTTATCCATGCAGTAAATGTTTTAAAAATATCTTTTTGGAGAAAAAACCCCCCACAGCATTCAGCTGATATGTAAATTGCATGCGCTTATTTCACAATATATAGAAATGGAATGAGTAACATCTGTGGACACACAGCTAAAGTAAAGCTGGTTCTCTAGATAGCAACTAACAGCTGTAACTACAGTGACACACAGCCATAGTAAATACAAAAGTATCTGAGTTCATATTTTTATAGTTTAGTTCAGACACTAAATCGTGATGTTTGAACAGTGTTTATTTTGGCAGAGGAATAGTTTACTAATTAATCTACCGTCTTATATTGTTGGCATTTTATAAAAGCATACACTACAGTTCAAAAGTATGGGATCAGTAAGATTTTTTTTTTTTAAATTAATACTTTCATTCAGCAAGGACACATTAAATTAATCAAAAGTGACAGTAAAGACATTTATAATGTTACAAAAGATTTCTATTTCACATAAATGCTGTTCTTTTGAACTTTCTATTCATCAAAGAATCCTGAAAAAGAAAATGTATCACAATTTCCACAAAAATATGAAGCAGCTCAACTGTTTTCAACACTGATAATAATCAGAAATGTTTCTTGAGCAGTAAATCAGCATATTACTACGATTTCTGAAGGATCATGTAACACTGAAGACTGGAGTAATGATGCTGAAAATTCAGCTTTACATCACAGGAATAAATTACATTTTTTAAATAGAAAAACAGTTATTTTAACTGTAATAAAATTTCACAGTATTACTGTATTTATTGCCCTTTTTATCAAATAAAAGCAGCCTTGGTGAGACTTCTTTCAAATATATTTAAAAGTCCCCAAACTTTTGAATTGTAGTGTATTATTTTATAAAATATCTGCAATAAAGGCACTCAAAGAATCAAGATTTGATCTATGGAAACTTTCTACAATAGTTGTTACGGTGGAATTTAATTATTAAAACCCAGCAGCAAAAACATCTTGATGAAGTGAATAGCTTCAGAAAGTATTATTAAATTAAGGGAGATTTGCTTTGATTTCAGTGTTTGCAATCCCTCCGCAACTTAATGCACCAAACAAAAAATGCAATCAGTATGTTTTGCACGTGTGATGAATAAACAGCACTGCTGCACAACTCCGCCTCTGTCTGCTGTCTATTTCTACATGCATATATACTTCTCTCCCAGTGTAGTTAAAATAAGTGTAACGCCATGAGCAAAAGTGATGCTTGTCCTCTCAAACAGCACTAATCATGTCGGTCCAAATGGGACATGAATTAAATCTGCTCACAGCCACCTACTGAATTCCATTACGGAAGGTCCTGAGTGGCCGCTCTCGTCTGAATTGATCATGTGTGAAGTTGTGTCTGTATAAGCGAGGGATCAGAAAGCGGGAAGGGCATCCACGCAATTACACAAGCCAGCCACCAGACAAATAATTTGGCACCAAAGGCTGAGATCTGTGAAAAGCTGTCAAAAAAATATACAGTACAGGGAGAGAAATTTTGGCAGCTCTCTGCTTTTTTTTTCTCCCGTCTGGCTTTGTGGATTTCCTTCCACTCTTCCTCTCATTAGCCACTCAACATTAAAACTGTCTTGTGGTCGCGGTGATTGGCAGAGCTGAGGGTACTGACGGATGAACGGGGGAATGAAAACAGTTAAAACGACAGTGTGGTGACATTGGAGTGTGGAAATGTTTGCTTAATGCTTAATGGTGGCCAATTAGACAGCACTCGACAGTAATTACGTTTGCACTTGATCGTCCAAGTGTGTCTCAGTGTGTGTGTGGGTTTCTTCGGGGGCGGAGAGTGTTGAGATGAGCACGGAGGAACAACAGACTCATGTGAGTTTGAATAAATAAAGTAGTGGTGCTCCGATCAGGATTTTTGAGGCCGATCACCGATTGCCGATCACAGAAAGCAGTATCAGCCGATATCGATCACTGATACCGATCTTTTTAAAGCCTTCTTTTTATTATGTAGAATTATTTATAGTGATACTCCAATCAGGATTTTTAGACATTTATTCAGGGCCTGAATTTCATTTTTCAAAATGAATTGCCCTCTTAGTTGACTCTTGTGAGACGGGATTTTTTAAACTTGAGGTGTGGAGGGGGCATTTTTTTTAGACATTTTTCAAAAATTGATATTTATCTCACCTAAATGTTTGATAATGCAGTGCATTTTTGTTTTTACAATCGTGCAATAGCTTACACAGCACAAGCCTGATTTTGTGAGCAGTATGTGAGGTGGCCTTTTACGCTAGGTTCAAACATAGGCCTACTCCGTTTGCAGTATGTATGCAGTCCATGTGCGGTACGTAAGCGGTGCAGAAGCAGCACTGACTCATTGTGCACAGGAGTCCGCAACTGATCTGTGGCTGTATACCACAAACACAACATTTATCCATTATTTTGATTTCAAATCCAAAGATTGTCACTGAAAATGCTTTTTCAGCATTGTGATTATTTTTTTACACAGTACAGTAATACAGTCTTTCATAGACGTGTTTAAACACAATAAATATAAGCAAAGCAAAACATTATTCAATGCTTTTTACTTTTGCATTTACTTCTGGATTTATATATTAAGTTGCTCAAGTGGCAAAACATTTAAACTACTTTTCCTACGTTATCACAATCTTACCATTGACAGAAACAGTCAGCTCTACTGCCTTTCCTTTTGCATTTAAATCTTTACTACAAGCAATCCTGCGGTTCATAAAGAACTTTGTTTTTCTACTTCCACAAGTGCCATCTATTATTGCCTTGATTATCTAAAAGTGCTCTTTCCCTTTAAACCGAGCCAAAAAGCCATATGTGTTGACTGTGAAACACAGTAGACTTTAATTATATGCATTTATGGTGCTATTACTACATTTTCGTGTGCTGCAGACACACCACTCCTGGAACGTACTGCCGGACCGCAACCGCGTGCAGTTTGAATGCTTTAATCCGTTATGATGAGTGCGGAAAAATACACACCGCATACGCACTGCAAACGGATATAAACCTGGCGCTATGTGTGTGTGCACTGCGAGTGTGCATGAGTGCACTGTCTCCAGTAGAGCGCGCGAGCGCTGAATGGTTTAAACACTGGCAAGAATTAAAAAGAAATGCAATTTGTTTGCAAATTTTGAGAGAGAAAGAGAGAGCGCGTGCACGGTGATTCACTCTCACACTGTTTGTGAAATTACGTCTCACAAAAGGTTTTCAAATTACTTTTATTTAATGAAGAATTAAGTTATTTAATGAAGAAATATGAATTGCACCTCATCTTCAGCATTATAATTATTTCACCCGCGCCGGACAGAGACTGAGACAGTGCAGTGCGCTGCATGTCGTGCCAAACCTCTCATGGCAGGCGCGTCATCAGCTAGAGATCGGTTTATGAGATCGGCCTCTTTAGAGACCGCCGATCAAACGTCCCCAAGCGATTATCGGCCGATAGCTATCGGTAGCCGATCAATCGGAGCACCCCTAAAATAAAGTTCACGAAGCTCCAAGACTGTGTGTCAGACTTGATGTTGACTTTCAGCTGCTTCCGCTGCTGTTATTAACACTTTGCACAATGAATTTAAACAGAAACAGCAGCTCAAGTCATCTGCAGAAGTTATTCTTAGGATATACATAGAAGTTATATACAGTATAAATATATTAGGGCTGCACGATATATTGCATGCGAGTTTAGTAGATAGAATGTAGAAAAAAGATAGCTAGTGTTAGTTTTTAAAGAAAAAGTAGCAGTTAGAGAATAAATATGCTATTGATAGAGGATTAAGGGTGTGTGTGTGTGTTTTTTTTTTTTAATAAAAAGACAGATAAAATAGAATTAGAATAGAGAGTGATAGAGTTAGAGGGTAAAATAAAGATATATATACACATACATACATACACATACATACATACACACACATACAAATATACATTAGTGCTGTCAATCGACTAAAAAAAATTAAATAATTAATTGCACATTTTTCTGAAATTAATCGTGATTAATCCCACCTAACATTAAAGTATTTAATTATACCTTTATATTGCAATAATTTCACATTCAATCTTCAAATTAATGTAGAAACAACATTAAGACAGCATGTGTTTAATATTTGTTTAATGCCATCTTTTATTATAACTGAAGGCAAGTATTACAACAACTGATATCTCTATGAATTTTTTTCCTACTATTTAACCATCGACTAGCCATTCAACATTACAGTATAATTGAGAGCTATCAATTTAATATTTATTAGACTTTAAAAAAACTTCTAATTTAAGTGAACTTAAAACAATCTTCACATAAATAAATTATGTAAAAATATAGCCTAATTTAATAAAGCTATCAAACACTAAATTCTAAATTAAATAGAGATAAAGATTAAAACTACAGAAGTTATCGATTTCCTCTTTTTTCTTTTGTTCTTTGATTAACAGACATCACAGCAGCTGGTTATTAGGTTATTTTGGCTGCTACTTTAAAAACTGCCGCTGCTGAACTTGATGCAGATCTGACACTGCTTTACATGTGACTCATAAAAAATAAATACTTGCATGCACAGTTTTAAGGCAGCTTTAATCGCCTTTTTGTGACTTCATGACTTAACTGAAGACATAACTACAACATTGCATACTCGTGGTTTCATTTGGGTTTGAATATGATACAGTGCTTTAATATAATATTTATATAATATTAATAACAGCTGACAGGACAGGAAGATTCGTTTTTACTGACATATGGTCAGACAACATCTCATCTGACCGCAGTTCACTGATGTTCTACTGAAGCTCCTCGTCTCCAGTACTGTTCCGTGCTCGCTTGACTCGCGCCTGGCGCTGAAGTTAAGTTGGAGCGCGCATCTGAAAAGTGTCCTGTTTGATGTGCTCGTTAAGACATTCTGCGTTTGAATCAACACAATTCTTTAGCAGTTGTGAGTGGGGTGGCCAAACCTAGCCCCGCCCCTGCGTTAATTGCGTTAAATATTTTTAACGCGTTAAACTGAAAAAATTAATTGCCTGCGTTAACGTGCTAATTTTGACACCACTAATATATATTAGGGGTGGGCGATATGAGCTAAAATTCATATCACAATGTTTTTCACTGTCCAGACGATCTTGATATTATATCGTGATATGAGGAAAAAAAATTGGAATCACATTTTAGTAGACCTTAGTTAAATTACAGGCAAAATATGTATTTTAACCTTATATAACTAGAAAAAAAAACATGACTTCAAGATCTAAGGCAAAAAATAGAATGGTCTGACTTTAGATGTGTGAAATTATGCTACATAAGACACCTGCGCAAAAGAAAAACAGCAAATGGACTGAAAGAACATGTAAATTCACTCTCTGACAGCAGATGGCGCTTATGGCCTCAATTTAGTGTTCCTTTGGTTACCGCTGTAAATAAAGCTGCTCTGCTCTGTGCTTATGAACATGGAGGTAAGAGAAAAAGAAAATCCCATCCAAAGTTTTCTGAAGAGAGTTCCCTTCAGATACTCATTCATATTAACCCCCTGCCCCCAATTCATTATTTTTATTTTTCTTCCTATATTTCGAGCTACAGTATTTTCTCTCTTTGTGTCCGTGTTCTGCGTCTCTGTCCTGTGTTAACAGCCGTTTACAGACTTAGTAATATTACCACACAAATTACATTTTGGGAAATTAGTGTAATCCAGTTTGTGTGCAGTTTTGAAAAGCCGATCGTGTGTTTGGAGCAAAAACTATCCGGTTCTGATTTATGTCCGATCAAGCGGAGCATCTCTCTCTCTCTGATGACACAGTAACGACCGTGGGGAAAAAAATCTTTGTCTGTCCATCCAATGAAATCCATGAATATGTAATGGTATCCACGGTATAAGAAAATCCATATCATGGTACAACGTAATACCGGTAGTCACTTTAATACCGGTATAGCGCTCACCCCTAATATATATATATATATATATACAGTGGGTACGGAAAGTTTTCAGACCCCCTTCACTTTTTTCAATTTTGTTATGTTGCAGTCTGATACTACAATTGTTTAAATTCTTTTTTTTTCTCATTACTCTACACTCTGTCCTTTATAATGACAAAGTGAAAACAGAATTTTAGAAATGTTTGTAAATTTATTAAAAAGAAAAAACTGAAATATCACATTTACATAAGTATTCAGACCCTTTACTCAGTACTTAGTTGAAGCACCTTTGGCAGCAATTACAGCCTCGAGTCTTTTTGGGTATGACGCAACAAGCTTTGCACAACTGGATTGGGGGAATTTCTGCCATTCTTCTTTGCAAATCCTCTCAAGCTCGGTCAGGTTGGATGGGGACCGTCTGTTGACAGCCTTTTTCAGGTCTCTCCAGAGATGTTCGATAGGGTTCAAGTCAGGGCACTGGCTGGGTCACTCTAGGACATTCACAGAGTTGTCCCTAAGCCACTCCTGTGTTGCCTTGGCTGTGTGCTTAGGGTCATTTTCATGTTAGAAGGTGAACCTTCAGCCCAGTCTGAGGTTTTGAATGCCCTGGACTGGGTTTTCATTAAGGCTATCTCAATATTTTGGTGCATTGAGCTTTTCTTCTACTCTGATGAGTTCCTCAGTCCCTGCCGCTGAAAAACAGCCCAACAGCATGAGACTACTACCACCACACTTTACTTTTGGGATGGTACTCTGCAGGTGATGAGAAGAGCCAGTTTCCTTCAAACATTATGCTTAGAATTGAGGTTCATCAGACCAGGTAATCTTGTTTCTCAGAGTCTGAGGGTCCTTTAGGTGCTTTATTGCAAATTCCAAGTGTGTTTTCATGTGTCTTCACTGAGGAGAGGATTGAGTTTGGCCACACTGCCATAAAGCCCAGATCGGTGGAGTGTTGCAGTGATGTTTGTCTTTCTGTAGGTTTCTCCCATCTGCATATATGATCATGGAGCTCAACTAGAGTGACCACCAGGTTCTTGGTCACCAGTCTAGACAAGCCCCTTCTCCATCAATTGCTCAGTTTGGCTGGGGACCAGCTCTTGGAAGAGTCCTGGTTGTGCCAAACTTCTTCCATTTGAGAATTATGGAAGCCACTGTGCTCTTGGGAACCTTCAGTGCAGCAGAATTTTTTTTGTAGCCTTCCTCAGATCTGTGCCTCAATACAATCCTGTGTCTGAGCTCTGCAGGCAGTTCCTTTGACCTTGTGGCTTGGTTTTCGCTCTGATATGCATTATCAGCTGTGAGGCCTTTTACAGAGAGATGTGTGCCTTTCCAAATCATGTCCAATCAATTTAATTTATCATAGGTGGACTCCAATCAAGGTGTAGAAACATCTCTGCAATGATCAAGAGACATGGGAGGCACCTGAGCGAAATTTCAAGTGTTGTTGCAAAGGGTCTGAATACTTACGTAAATGTGATATTTCAGTTTTTTCTTTTTAATAAATTTACAGACATTTCTAAAATTCTGTTTTCACTTCATCATTATGAGGTACAGAGTGTAGATTAATGAGAAAAAAATGAATTTAAACAATTGTAGTATCAGGTATCAACATAACAAAATTGAAAAAAGTGAAGGGGGTCTGAATACTTTCCGTACCCACTGTATATACACATACATACACATATACATACACACACACACACACACACACACATATATATAGTTATGTTGGTTTTGTATGGTTTTGAAAAACATGATAATTTTTCAGAAAAGTTTACATTTGAATGACTTTAAAAATGTCGGTAACACTTTACAATAAGGTGTCATTTGTTAACATTAGTTAATGTATTAACTAACATGAACAAACAATGAACAATGCATTTATTACACTATTTATTAATCTTTGTTAATGAAAATACTGTTGTTCATTATTCATGTTAGCTCACAGTGCATTAACTAATGTTGACAAACACAACTTGTTATTTTAATAATGCATTAGTAAATGATGAAATTAACATTAACTAAGATTAATAAACGCTGTAGAAGTATTGTTCATTCTTAGTTCATGTTTACTAATGTTGTTAACTAATGTTAACTAATGAACCTTATTGTAAAGTGTTACCAAAATGTCTTGTGGTGTAACTATTAAATAAGTAATAACATGTTTTTTTTTTCTTACACTTTGAATACACAATTTGTACACTTAATCGTCTTTTTTTACTGTTTTTAAATATATTTTTCAAGGTATTTTTTTTAAGTATTAATACTATTTAATTAATAAAATAAAAATAAAAAATAAAAATAAACATTTTTGGGGAGTCGCCCCATATTACATTTAACAAATTAAACTAAATTTGCCATGTCATAAAAAAGTCAAATGATCTCATATTTTAGAACTTGTTGACCTTGACACCTTGATTTCGCTTTGATATCATTTCTTGTTTTATTTCTTGTTTTACTACGTGCTGGATACACCAAAAGTTTTTCTCTGTGTTTTTGTTTTGTTTTTTCAAATTATAATAATTTAAAACTCTGTCACTTATTTCTTAGGAAATAATTATAAAATATCAAGTTTTTTCCCCAAGAATTTTTACTTTAATCCCCCAAAAGTATTAAATAAATAAATAAATAAATAAATAAATAAAATATAACATTAATTAAAAATAACACAAAAAACATTTTTATCATAAAAACTATGCATTTAAGTCACCATAAGTATGAATTAGATTTTTAATGTATTTTTTAATGAATTAAATGAATAATGAATAAAAAAAAAATATTTATCATGTCATTGATTCACAACTCTGGCTGTTATAATCAGCAGTAAATGTCACATTCTGACATCCTCACTGACACACATAATTCAAATTGTGCCATGCATTTAAAGCAAAGCCCCTGTGCTTCTGTTGGAAATGTTTTGTCTGGAGTATCTACAGTCAGTCAAGCTGCACAAAAGAGGACATCACAGTACCAGAGACATCTCTGACAGGTGCTGTGTCACACCTGGACTGTACAGGAAACAGAGTCATCCAAATCCTGTCCTGCTACAAGCATTTGAGAACTGACAATGTTGCTCTCTTATAGATAACGAGCAATTAGAGAGAAACAAACCTGCCCTGAAGTGACAAAACAAATGTGTTTCCACATGGTTTGAAGCGCTAATCATTTTACTATGGCCATCATTTGTGTTGACCTCTCTGTTTAGCAAAGAGTTGAGACTAAGTTCATCTCTACTCATGATACATAATGCACCAGTCAGCAGAGTCTTATATGGCTTAAATAATTACTAATCAACACCTCTATGAGATCAGCTCATCACATTAACAAACGGATCCTAATAAATCTCAACCAGAGCATCGATTAGTGCCATTTAAATATAACAGCTTAAACCAGATATGAGTGACATCAGCATTGCATTTAACACACCAGCAGACAAACCTGTCAAGAAACTTTTTTTGAGGACTGTGGTAGTTTGGTGCAAAATATTTTTGAATACCCTTTATATAATAACTGCAATTAAACGTCCTTACATCAGTAAGAAATATGTCTGATTGGTGTGTAGTGGATTTGATCCCAAATCATCTTAATTATACAGGACGTTAGAGCTGAAAATTTAGGGGAAATTGTGATTGCGATTAAAAAACAAAAATGCTGTTCCTGGCTGCACAATTTAGCCAAAAAGTTATGATTATAACTGTGATAGAAAATTGTTACAAAGAGAGTCTTTTTGGATTTTTGAGTTGAAATCATTAACCCCGACTGGATTAAATGAAGAGATGGATCTTGTATGTTTTTTGTGAAGTGAAATTGTTGGCTTGACAATTATCCCTCATTGATTAATATCAGCTGTCAACAATTTGCCACTGTGCCTATATAAGTGTTGTTGCTTTTTTGCCTCATGAGCACTGAAGAATGCATGTGCTGAAACGTCTGTTCTTTGGTCTGTTTATAAGACACTTTGCACTTTTGTCACTTTTTCACCTTTGCATATGGAAAATAAAAAATATATTTTTGATAGACCTTTTTTGGTCTGATTGGATTCTTTCCAGTGTGCAGACAATTTCAGGTACCTGTTGGACTAAAACTTCCTCCTTTTTGTTTTACGCACCTGAGAATTCCTGAGAAAAACAATTCCTGTTTGATTATTAGTGTACAAACAATTATCTTTGTTTAAAATGTCTTACTACTTCTCCTTTTGTTATAATGGGATAAATCATACCAGGATGTATGCTAAAATTTTTGGAATGTTTTGCCCTACCTAGAAAATTTTTCACCAGCCGCCACTGTTTATGGCTGTCGATCTTTAAAAGTTAAACTATAGAGCTTTTATTTTGGTGGAAAGCTTCGCTTTTGTTGACAACAGTCAGCTTAAAAGCGCTTCTCACTTTTCTTATAAAATGCACGTTAAAGCGACCCCAAACTCAAAGCAGATGCAGAGATGGAGTTCGCATGGAGCGAAACGAGCTGCTCTGAGACCCTGAAAACATGGCTCATGAGCTGCTCATGTGTAAATGAACACAGCACTGCGCTTCACTCTGAAACAAGCAGCGCATATTTATTTAATTAAACCACAACTTTCGTGATTTAGTAATCACACTAAGCCAAAAATCACAATTTTGGTTTTGTTTTGATTAAACGTGCAGGCCCCCAGGATGTCCTTAAAGGGTTAGTTCACCCAAAAATGAAAATTCTGTCATTAGTTACTCACCCTCAAGTCATTCCAAACCCGTAAGACCTTCGTTCATCTTCAGAACACAAATTAAGATATTTTTGATGGAATCTGAAAGATCTCTGATCCTCCATAGACAGCAAGGATACTACCAAGATCAACGCACAGAAACGTAGCAAGGACATCAGTAAAATAGTCCATGTGACATTCAACCATAATTTTACGAAGCTACGAGAATACTTTTTATGCGCAAAGAAAGAGAGCTCTCAGATTTCATCAAAAATATCTTAATTTGTGTTCCGAAGATGAACGAAGGTCTTACGGGTTTGGAATGACATGAGGGTGAGTAACTAATGACAGAATTTTCATTTTTGTGTGAACTAACCCTTTAAGACCAACTAGTTATTAAAAAAACCCAATGACTAGTCGCTTTTGCAAACATCCCTTCATAACTGGTGTTTGAAGCATGCGAGACTCACCTGCGCGTGCAGCAATAAGGTGAGTGGTGCGGTTTAGGTCTTTGGCATTGAGCACCAGGGTCTTGCCAAGCTTGGCACCCAGCGCATTGGCGTGGTACCACTCCCTCGTGCGCTCCATTGGGTAGTTGGTGGGATACAGGCCGCTGAAGATGATGGTGGTGCCCGCCAGCGCGCAGCCCTTCAGTTCGGGAATGATCTTCCGTATGTCCGGACTCTCTGAACTCTCTTTCCTGAGGAAGGCCTCGTAGCGTGAGTAATACTCACTGTGAATGCGAACCAAAACCTCCTCCAAGTAAATCAGGTGGTCGTCCTGGTCAAAATCTTCCTCTTCCTCATCGTCCTCATCCTCCATACTATGATCTAAAGACTCCTCACCCATGGTGACGCCTGACTGCTCGCTGTTTTGAGACTCAGTTTCCACTTCTTTCTTGTCGGAACAGCCGTTGCCCAAATCGCCGAGATCCTCGGGATCTGTTTCTGGGACATCGTCCCCCTCTGTCCTCTGTTTGTCCCCTTCCCCACCATCCTCTTTGCTTTTACACTCTGTTTTTGTTTGGCTTTGTTTGGCTTCACCATCGCTGTCAGATAATCCCGTTTTACCCTCGCATTCGCTGTCGCTGGAAAGGTCAAAATCCAGATCGTTGGCAGCAGCGTCAGCAGCAGCGTCAGCGTTTGGGATGTCCGTCTCACCTGAGGTACATGTCACACCTGAGCTGTCCTCCCCCTCCGCTTTCACATTACACTTGTCAGTTAAATCTGTGCTTTCAGTGGGCCGTTCCCCTGCGGGGTGAGTCCTCTCATTGGCTGATGCTCCCTGAGTGGCAGTGGCAGAGAGGGACGACTCCTCATGCCCAGTTTTTCGGTCCTTGCTGGATTTCCTGAGGCCGTTTCTCTGTTCCTCCTGTCCTGATGATTCCAAGTTCTCTACAGGCCGACCTGCCTGGTTACCTACAGCATGATAACAGAATCAATGCTTAAAGTACAACTCGTGAGTAACAATTTGTGTCTTACTTGAAGCAATTCTTTGTTGAAGCAATTTTAAAATGTCTAACTTGAAGCACTTCTACTGTATATACAATGAATTGTACAAATAGTTGTAATACAGAGTTAGCAAAAATAAATAAAAAATATTTACAATACAGAATATACGGTATATGCAATATTTTATAAAAAATATTGCATATATTTGCATTGCATACAAAGGGTTTCAGACCTACTTGTGCTGGGGCCCACTAGGGGGCAGTGCTATTGTAGTGTCATTGAGATACTACTAAATTTTTTATTATTAATACTTTAAAGTCTGTGTAAAGTCAATTCTGAGAACTACTTCTAAACCCATTATAAATGTTGGAAATGCATTGCTGAAACATCTTACAAAGACTGAAATATGTAGTACTTAATTGTGGAGTTAGACCATTAAACAGTTTTTCACCATTTTCGTGATCAGGATTTTTTGGGCGGGGGCTAAAATCGTGACTCGATGATGCAATCGAGCCACTGAGCACGGCACCTTTCCCAACACTATAAGACACGTGTTCGACTTGAAACAGTGCTGTGCAGACCGATCAATGTTTGACATCAAAGTACAGTGAGAGCTATAGAGACGGCTCCTTATGCTTTTGAATCGCAAGCTTGCTATGCCTTCCTCATGTAAACGCATAATACCTGGTTGCGATAATTTACAAAACAGCTCGGTCTCCTTATTTAAAGAGATACTCCACCCCAAAATGAAAAAAAAAGTTTGAGAACCACTGTGCTAGAGGAAGACAGCTGAGAGAGACGGCAGCTTTCCCGCGAGTGGGCGTGGTTTCAGCACAGCCAGTGGACACACCCCCAGCATTTGGGAGCAGAGAACACTGCTTATTTTTTCAAGATTTTATTTTACTCACTTGGCAGTTTTTTTTAGCATTCAAATTTGGCTGGATGGTTAACCACATTTTTCTGTGGTGTGACAAACATTTAATATTGCTTTACACTGACTTTAAATCTTCTTAATTTTTTATCTTAATATTTATCTTAAAATCTCAATTTTTATATTTTCTGTTTTCATTTTATTTATAGTTAAAGTTTTAGTACATTGTTGTGGTTTTTAGTAGTTACTTTTTTAAATTTCAGATTCAGTTTCAATTATTTTAGTACATCAAGTTAAACTAAATTAAAATGAGAAATGTTGCCTTGGCAACTAGCTGAAATATATATATATATATATATATATATATATATATATATATAGAGAGAGAGAGAGAGATAGATATATATATATATATATATATATATATATATATATATATATATATATATTATATATATATATATATACACATACACATACAGTGGGTACGGAAAGTATTCAGACCCCCTTAAATTTTTCACTCTTTGTTATATTGCAGCCATTTGCTAAAATCATTTAAGTTCATTTTTTTCCTCATTAATGTACACACAGCACCCCATATTGACAGAAAAACACAGAATTGTTGACATTTTTGCAGATTTATTAAAAAAGAAAAACTGATATATATATATATATATATATTAGGGGTGGAACGATACATGTATTCGTACCGAACCGTCACGGTACGGACATCTCGGTTCGGTTTATGAGGCCTTACAACGAATACAGGCAATTCACCGCCAATCCAGAAGGGCGCAGTAATGCAACACTGTTTGATAACCGCCAGCAGAAGAACAGTGAATGCCATGAGTTGCGCACTTGAAAACAAAGCCTCCTAGACAGTGACCATGTGCTGATTCTCTCACATAGACTGACAAAGGAGTATACTTTAAAGGCTTGCGCACTCGTCTATTTGCGAAATGGGGCTTTGTACTTGTGTATCCTACCTCTCTCATTCGGCACAAATCCAAATATTCCATAATATTTCCATATTTGCGATGTAACGTATCTGAATGCTAAACTATTATTTATTATGTAAATGATAGGCTTTGTACTTCAGTCGCGTTCCAACGGTGACACAGGCGGGCGCGGTGATGTTTGGTTCACTTTATTTTATTTTGATAAAGTACCAACTGCGCTGTCAAGTTAGCAATGCTGGAACTGATGTGTTTTGTGTGTGTGTGTGTGTGTGTGTGTGTGTGTGTGTGTGTGCGCGCTCCGGCGCGATCACTTCAACTGTTTCCTTGTACCAGCAGAATCAACTTTAAACACTTATTGTCTTATTAATAATGCATTAGTGTTGTCAAAAGTACCGACTTCGGTACCATTCGGTACTGTCATTTTAAAAACGTCCATTTCCCGCTAACATTTGAGCGCTGTTGAGCGGATTCTTAAACACAGCTGATTGGCCACAGTGTTCACGCGCTCAACTAATATGACAGTGATGGGCAACAGTGATCATCGCTTCACGCTCTTCACAAAGCGCTTACACAAAAGCACATGGGAGCTTTTGAAAGACGCGTCTATCAGCGCGGATCCATCTACGTGCAGATATATTAGGGATCCGCTGATAGACGCGGCTTTCAAACGTTTCAAGTTGGTACTTTTGACAACACTATAATGCATCACTGTATAAAGGTCTGCTTTTATTTGTGTACACTCACAATGAAAACAAAACAGATTTTGTATAACAACGTAATAATATTTACTATTTTCACAGCTAGGTGGAAAAAAAATTGTAATTTGCACTACTGTCTGTTCAAAATAAATGAAAAGAAACCGAGCATAGTAGATTTGTTTTTTTCCCTTTGTACCGAAATCGAATGGAACCGTGACCCCCGAACCGAGGTACGTACCGAACCGTGACATCTGTGTACTTTTCCACCCCTAATATACATTATATATATATATATATATATATATATATATATATATATAGATAGATATAGAACAAAGGACCAGGATTCCCACTGTCTTTGAAAACCCTGGTGCAAGGACTGGGCTTGGGAAATGCTGTTGTATGTGAACACAGACACAACAAAAGCACATTACAAGGTTTCCTTTTTGTCCATTGTTACTAATTATTACAAGTGCTAAAAAACTGGAGTCATTAAATGTTCACTGAAGAACATTAAGCTCTTAAAATGTCTGGAATCCTGAAATTGAATTATTTTACTTTCAATTATTTAACTAGGAGACTAATAGTGCCCATAGATTAAAGGGGTGGTTGACTGTTCTTTTTTTCTAGGCTTGATTGTGTTTATGGGGTGCAGTCTGGTGCTGGGCGGTATACCGGTTCATACCGAATACCAGTGTTTATTTTTCTTATGATATGAATTTTAAAAATGCCGCAATACCGGTGTATGTCATTCAAACAACGTTCGGAAACGCGACATTGTTTGAGAAGCGTCTCTTTTCACTGTTGCTCTGTGGTGAGGACACAGCTGTATGTGTTACTAAGCGTGAAAGTTCCGAAACTGAAGCTGTAGAATTAGTAGAACGTGAACTCAGCCACAAATATCCACCGCGCCCTGCCATCAGCTCCCGCGTCTCACACACACGAGCGTGACTTCAGCACTTAATTTAGCAACATTGAGACCATTTTAGTTGCTTTTTTCCATAGAATATACATACTGACAAACCTAGCGACTTTTTTGGATAAACCTTAGCCATCTTTCAGTTGGAAGATGTCTCCAGTACTGCCCCGCGAGCGCGAGGTCTGACTCTCCTGGCGCAGTGTCGCCTCTCTCGGCGTCTGTTCTGTGCAGTGGCAGAGAAGCACCGAACTCAGCTGGCCGTACTGCAGCAGACTCATCAATATATGAGTACAAAACAGCATTTCCAAGCACATGTCACTTACTAACTGTTTGGAATTATAAATATGAGCATAGATCGTCTGTTAATATTATGCACTTTTTTATTTGTTGTTTTTTTTTTTTTGTTACTCAGATGCAGGCAGTGCGCTGCATGAGACAAAAAAGTACTATAGCCAAAACCACCGCATAGCCGCTCTTTAGCGTAGATGTATGTTGATTTTATCAGACAATGTTGCGATTATAAATGAGAGTGACTCCTGGTTAAGTATTTATGGGTCGTGTTTAGTCACTATTTAGTGTGGAATTTTTCAACAATATTCACTCATCATGACAGTAAAACAGGGCATTCTAAAGGCGAGCGTACACGGTGCGAATTCTGATGGTCGGAAGATCGTATGTCAACGCACACGATACGAGCGAGTTTATCAGAAAATCGTACGGACGCAGTAATACACGACACGATTTTAAGACCTGCCGAATTCCGAAGAAATCGCGTGAAGTTCCCTCCCTGATGTAATAAATTGAATTGAGTTCAGAAAAGGGCAGTGTATCATAGCCATTATAGTACATTTAAATAAAACGTTCTCGTTCTCGCTCTCTCTCTCATAACTGCATAATATTGATACGAGACATAACTGTTTGCTACACATAGGCGATAGGATCTTTCAGCACCGGGAAACCGGGACGTCTGGTCACCCTGTGTGTGAATTATAATATAGCTAGGAATAGCTATAGCTAACAATAAGTATGTGCTATATCTGACCTGATAACTGTAGCTTCTGAGCGATCTGCTGTAAAATATCATCTCGGACGATCCTGTCATACACACTGCATGATAGCGCTTGCTGTTCCTGCCAAATTTCAGCGAGTTACTCCAGACCTCTCTCTTTTGCTTTCATGAAAGAATTTGAGCAATACTTCTCATTGATCCAATAGTCTAAGAACAAAAAAGCTTTAAAAACTTTATCTGTTTGTAACTCTTTTCCTATCTTTACACGTCTCATTGTTTTTTTTTCCAGTTTGTAATGTATTAAACACCTCTTTTCTTTTATTTATTTATTTTCCTTTTATTTCATTGTCATTGTCTATCACTTTTTATTTGTTGATGGTTGTATTACTGTTCGTATGTATAGGCTACTGTTTTTGAGCATTAATAATAATAATAATAATAATAATAATAATAATAATAAAAGTTCTGCAAGTTTCTATCTTCCTTTTCGTCTTTCTTCTGTAGTTTTCCTCAGCTCCTGATTAGTCAACTTCAGATAACTCGACAAATCGGCTCGTTCAACTGCACACACCTCACGAATGCAGGCCAACAGCTCCCGAATTTTTTTTGACATGTTTAAAAATGATCGGCAGCTCGTGAGGCACTCGTGAGGCTCGTAAATCCCTCTCACACAATGTGAGCCACGACCATGCAAGCATCAACCTTCCGATTCCTCCCGATGGGAAATAAATCGCGTACGACAGCAAAAATCGCACCGTGTACGCCCGCCCTAAGTCAATCTACTGCAGTATTTCCTCTCTCAATCAGTACAAAATGTGGTTAACACCCAGTCATGCATGAAAAAAATAAATACCGTCATATACCGTGAAACCGGTATAATTTTAAAAAATACCGTGATATAAATTTTTGGTCATTGTTTGTTAAAAAACGCATTATTTTTCACATGATTTACCTTTATTCCACACCTCTCTGTCCCTTCTCCTCTAAACCTGCTGATCATTTCCTGCTTTTATGAAGCCCCTCCCTCAGAAATACACGATGGGCTCTGATTGGTTAGCTGTCCCAGTGTGTTGTAATTGGCTAAACCGCCTCCCCGCCCCTCAACTCAGCGGCTCGCGCTCCGGTTGTATTGTAAACAATGGCGTAGTATATATTGCTTATCAGTTTGAGCCCAACTGAGACGCAGAGGATATTAGTGAAGAGGATCACACAGAACCTGTGCAAGCACGGCTTTTAATGGTAGGACTAAGTTTTTTGTTTGTTGTTGTCTCATACTTTTAGATACGCTGTTATTTGTAAATGCTACTGCTTCTGTTAGCTTTTAATATACGGTTTTATCCTGATTAAAGCTTTAATCCAGTACGGCAACCACACACGCGTCCATGTATAACGCTTCTCATAGCTACAGTATGTGAAAATAAGTGTATTCACTGAGCTGATGATCTGAATGAGAGAGAGCGAGAGAGAGAGAGAGAGAGAGCGAGAGATGCAGAGTGTGTGCAGAGCAGGGGCATGCGAGGAACAGTATTAAAAACCGTTGCTAGAACATTGGTTTTAAACTTGTGAATCCATTAGAATCATTAGAAGACAGAATCGCGATTCATATATTAATAGATTTTTTCGTGCACCACTAGTTTTCTCTTCCTCTTCTCTAAAGCAGCGCAGCATGGCCTCGCCCCCTTTGCTGCATGTTCCCGGGGGCAGAGTTTATGTAAAAATCTGGGTTCTTGATGTAACGGACCCGGGAAGTAACTTCTTGTAGTCCCTTTCCAGTTGTTTTTGTAGGCATTAAACTGCCAGAATTTTAAAAGACAAAATCTCTGTTTGCATTGAACTTTCAGCTTCGTAACTTTGCAGATATTGTTTATGCTCAAACAGCAACATTACACACTAACTAACATTAAAAAAAGTCAAATCGCAATCAACCACCCCTTTAAAGTAATTTAAAAAAAAATAGGGCTAGGGACCTTCAAATACTTCAAATATAATGGGCCTTAAAGTCAAAAGGTTGAGAACCACTGCACTAGACCACTGGTTGGTCAGACAACCATTCACTAATTGATTTTTTTTTTTAAATGTAGTTTTGTACATCCCTCACAAGATGTACAGACAGAAGGTCAACCACAAACATGCTTTAACCTTCAAAAGAGAAGCTCCACTTGAACCCCTCTTCACCCTGTGAAGTTCACAAACAGACATTTCTAATGTTCTTGTAACTTTGTTCCCCATGTGTCCAGCCCGCAGGGACTCACTTCAACAGCTCTTGACAGACAGAGCCTCTGCATAGGCTGTGAACTTTCTTTAGTTTGTGCAGGAGCAAATCAGTTTAATAGATTCCGCTGCTGGTTGGCATGTTGACCTCCGCTGGCAGCGTGTTTCCTGGAGCTGTTGTAAAATGCAGTGCGCTCCTCTCCTCTGGTAAGCAGATTATTTCAGAGCTCACAGAGAGAGGTCATGCACACGCACCTTTATTAAAACACCACCATCGCTTCTTATTAAACCCTCCCTGCTGGAGAGCGAGCGGAACTACTTTTCCACTCAAAAAAAAGTTTTGCAATTTGAAGCAAATCTAATTTACTTCTTCAGTAATAATTGTGAGAGATATTCATCTGTAATAAAAGTGAACCAGGAAATACTCAAAAGAATTCACACTGATAGACTGAACAGAAGACGAATAGTTGTGTTCCAATATCTAGTGAGCCGCCGGTGCCTACACCGACCGTATTTTAAGGTATCATACGTGAACTCCTGTCATGACGGCTGCTCCAAATATGGCTAGGCGATACGGCCAAAAAAAATTATCGCGATAATTTTTTTCATATCAGTCGATATTGAAAATTATCACAATACATGTCAAATCTTTATTTCTTTCAAGTTTAAAGCCAGATTTTTGCTCCAAAGTGAAAGTTGTAGAAACCAGACCATAAATTTTCCTAAAAATAAATATCTAAACAGAAAAATTAATTTCTTAGTTTCTGCATGTTCTAATGAGTGATATTGTTTCAAATCAAGAAACAGGTTTGGGTTGCCTGATAATATTAATAATAATAATATCACTTCTTTGTCTCTAAGAAATGCACATTTGATAGGTTAGGATGCAGAGTTAGGATGCAGAGGTAAATTTTTGGTCATTATCAAAATCAGTAACATCTGTAAAAATTGTAGCAACCTCAGTTTTATATGGTTAAAATTATTCTGACCAAGGATTTTTTTTTCTCCCATAATAGCATACATTTAAATCATGAAAAACACAGTTAAAACCACACATATAGCACCTCAATACCATGGTAAAAATTAGGGATGTCAACGATTAATCGACGATCGATTAATTGTCGATAAGAGATGCAATCGATTAAAGCTATCAGTGGTCGATTAAGCAGTTTAATTTTGGGGTGCGTGCGGCTCATGCGCAAAACATGTGCAAGCGGCTGTGAGTGACGTGACGGGGCTGGATCTTTGGTGAAAATAACACACTAACGTACAAATTACGCTTTTAATGTGATCCAAACTTTAAAAGTACATTAAAACAGAAACAATATAAATTTATTTTGTATTGAAATGTAGTAACTAAGTCATGTTTAATTATAATTTCCCCAGATATAATTGTTTCATACCGGGCTCTGCACTTCGACAGGGCTGCAGGACACGAGCAGGACAGGTCTATATATAGGCTATATAGGCTTAGGCTATAATTCGTAATTTAATTCGTTTCTACGTTCGACTTAATAATTTGTGGGCACTGTCTCTGTTTCATTAATTTGTTCCCTAGAAAACCCATGATTTAACTAAAATAAGGGAACGAATTAAGTCATAGGGAACGAATTCTTAATTCATGGCCACGAAATGTTTCATTTCCCCCCACATGTTTACCACAGTAAGAGATGCGAAAACTGATTAAAAGTGAGCGACAATAAAATAAACCTGTGAAATTAGAGGGTGAGACGGCAAGGATTTGGGAAAAGAAACAAATATTATTAAATTCCTGGAAACTCGTGACCAACCGGCAGAACAGAACATAAAGCCGCGTAGTGCTGTATCGAACAGCATGAATGCAAACACAAAGTCACGATGTAACTAGGGCTGCAACTATTATTTTGATAATCGCTTAGTTGGCCGATTATTTTTTCCATTATTTGGATAAAAAAAAGCTAAATTTTCTTCTTTTTTATTTTATTGACAAAAACACTTACACATTCTGCCCAATGTCCTTCAAACAAACGTGCCAACTGAATGCTATGAAAACATACAGTGTAGGGCTGGGCGATATGAGCAAAAATTCATATCTCGGTATTTTTTGGCTGATTTGCGGTATACGGTATATATCTCGGTATTTTGTATTTGGATTAAACAAATAGGCCTAAACAAATAAAGTGAATGTAACCATGTATGCATATATTATGTGCAAAAAAGGGTAAAATCACATTACTTTCTTTACATTAGCATTACATGCTTTTAAAGCAGAAGTTAAATTTACTAAACTAAAAATGAAAATAATAAAAAAGCACAGACTAAGATAATTGAGTAAAAAGGCTATTTTGATTACACCATTACAGTCACTTTACAGTTAGTGTTATCATACAAATACACTGAATTCAATAATGAAATGCCTTTAACTGAAAATTGAGTGTTTAATCTTGTCATTTTACACTGACACACTATTTTCCTATTTTGATATTGGAAAGTTGTTTTGACAATCTGACGCGGTCAGAAGCGGGCCGGGTATCGGGCTTGTTTTAGGCTTCCTGCTTATTTTTATATTTTAGATATCCATCAATTATCATGGTGATGAAAAGGATTTTCCGCGCTGGTGGAAACAACACGATGCTGCCGCGACTGTCAAGAGCGGCTCGGATGGTGTTTAGTGTTTAGCTTTTTTTAAGTATTTTATATATAGATTTTATTTAAGTCAAGTGGTGCTCCAAGACACGTGCTCCAGTCGGATTCGGGCCAGTAATTCTTATAAGCTGTTGGACTGGGGCATATGTTTGAGGGCCGTACAGGGTTCTACTGAGCTTGTTTGGTACCAAAATCAATTTGGTACTCGCAAGGCGGCTTTATACGTATGCCCTTTGGACGTGACTGAGCGCACAGGAAACCGCCTCTGGAGCGCGCGAGGACCGAATGGCTTTAAAAGACGTGCAAATAAATAATACATTTTTGTGACGATGCAACAATGACCCGATTAGGCAAGTGACAATTCTGTCAACTGCACCAAAATGCGAGCGAAAGGCTTGTATCGCAGCGTGCAGCAGCTCTTTAGTGCAGACGAGATATGAGAATGAGTAAAATCATGCGATATATGCGCAATCCCGCACCGAAATTCAGGACCTGATTAAACATAATTATATTAAACAGAGATTTGTGAAACAGATTTCCATGACTTTTCCAAAACTTTCTGGGTTAATTTATTATTCCAAAACTTTTCCAGGACTGGAAATTGCGGTTTTAAAACTCCATGACTTTTCCAGATTTTTCATGACCGTACGAACCCTGGATTGTTCATTTAAACGGCGATCAATCATGGAAATGATCAAAAATTGACATCCCTAATAAAAATATAATTATGAAAAACAGTAGTCTAAAATCTTTAAGTATAAATGCACACATGCTATAGCTTCATCACAAATACATACTGTATAATTATATACCATTACTCCTGTAATAAACGTCAATGTGATTATCCCACATTTCTGCCACAATACCATAGTGCAGTGAGTGTTACTACAGTAAATCCATGGTAAATGATGGCGATGTGTAGACTGAAAAGCCTTCTGACTGTCTCATTGCACACAGTGTTTCTCCTGTTTGGCTTTAAACTAGTTTAAATCACAGAGTCATTTGTGTTCATTGCTGAATACAAGCGCTTCGCATTGGATCTAACAGTGCTGTTTAGTGCTCGCGTGACCGAGTAAACGCATCTGCTCTAGTGAGCTCACGCAGCAGTTTGAACTGTGATCCGAGTGGATAAACGGTCCGTGTGGCGCGATTCAAATGAGTCGCGATGTTTCGTTCCAGTTATAAACATTGTATCGAACATTTATTGAACTCTTCATATTGTTTTATCGAGGAAAATTAAATCACGATAATTATCGTTATCGAATTATCGCCCAGCCCTAGCTCCAAACAGCATTTTTTATTCACTTTAACCAAACTTTTAAAGGAATAGTTCACCCAAAACTTAAAATGTGTTAAAAATGTACTCACCCTAAGGTCAACCAAGATGTAGATAAGTTTGTTTCTTTATCAGAACAGATTTGGAGAAATTTTGCATTACATCACTTGCTCACCTATGGATCCCCTGCAGTGAATGGGTGCCGTCAGAATAAAAGGTGTTTTAACCATTGCTTCTGGCCAAAATCCATAATCAAGTTTCCTCCAGTGAAAACAACCATCCGCTGTTGTTCTCTCGCATCAATATCCACTTACATATTTGTTTTGGACTCTTTTCACTCATAAACAGTTCTTGATCTATGCATATTTCTCTCCTGATTCAGACAAGTCTACTTTTTCACTGGAAAAAGCAATATTATGGATAGAGGACTCGTATTTTAGCAGGAAGCAACCATTTGAATTTAGAAACGTCTTGATGGATCTTTCTTACAAACATGCAGCTTTTCACTTCACAAGTCATTATCTGATGGACTGGAGTGGTGTGGGTTACTTGTGGATTATTGTGATGTTTTTATCAGCTGTTTGGACTCTCATTCTGACAGCACCCATTCACTGCAGAGGACTGATGAGCAAGTGATGCAATGCTACATTTCTCCAAATCTGTTCCCATGAAGAAACAAACTCATCTCCATATTGGATGTCCTGAAGGTGAGTAAATATTTAAATATATATATATATATATTTCTGGGCAAACTATTCCTTTAAGATGTAGGCACAGTAAAATTTGGGCTAAATTTCACAAAAAAAATGGTCTACTGTCCATTGCGTAGCAATGTATAGGCTCACACAGAAGTCATTTTTCTGTTGGTCAAAGCAGCAAATTTGTTGCAAAATCAGCATGTGGAAATCTTTTATCCTCATGCAAAATTCCAATTCGAAAAATGAATTTGTTCTTTGAGACGCTCTTCACAATTCACTTTAGCTCAGTTTTCTGCCTTAGAAGTTAGCATGCTATACAGACAGAAGACACTAGGGCTAATTTCCAGTTTGCCGATCATTATTGTTAATTAGAGTTGCTGGGAAAATAAACATTACCTTTTCTGGCCATCTGGGCCCCTTGTGAGCCCGGTGGGGCATTGATGTCACCGGTGCCCTGGAAGTAGATGTATTTCTTCACTGTGATGAGGTTGGGGGCGAACTTCCAAACGTCCTCTCGGTCGTCTATGATGCACACCATGGAGTCTCCACAGGGGAACAAATTTCTACAAAAAAAAGCACAGTTTTCATACTGACATTTTTAGATGCTGATATTTAGCAGCTGGTGCTTGGTTATGACTAAATGAACAGCACCCAGACAGTGCCAGCCTGCCAAGACCAAAATGTCAATGAGCATTTTATAACATTAACACTGGTACAATACCAAAAATAGTGTGGCCAAAAACAATTTAGACAATTAGCTGGTCTCAAGGTGATTTTTAGTGGACGTATGAAGTCAGTTCTCCTGAAGTTCACACAGATGTCCTAAGAGAGGAACCACAGGTACAGAAAATCACATTAACTAACATTAATTAACATCTCACAACCTCAAAATGTCGCAATGCAATGAAAAAAGTGTGTTTGTGCTGTCTGCCTTTCAAATAAATGCCGTGAAATTTTGTTATTCAGACATTTTGAAGTACATCTCGAGGGTCCAAACGCATCTGGGGACTCTGGGTATACAGCGTAATGAGTATAGATTTATCTGTGAATGTCTGCCACATCTAAACAAGAACATCTTTCCAACAGCTTGAGTTTTGAAATGGCAAACAAAGTCATTCACACTAATAGAAGCATTGGGCTGCAGAGGCTCGGCTTCTGTAGGTTTATCGACCTAAAGAAAGTAATCTGTGCGCCGCTGAAGTCCGATCGTGACTGTCTTTGTATGATACCGGCCGCTCTGTGAAACTGTTCTTCCTTCAAGGTCAGTATGAGAGCTCCATATGAAACCCACACATATTAACAGTCTGACACGAGGAAAGAGAAGTGAATTGGATTTCCTCCAGTGTAGTTATTGCATAAAACAAGACAAAGCAAACAACTCTGGCTTGAAGATATTTTTATGCTACCAATGCAGAATGATTAATGTTTAAATACTATGATAATACCATAAATAGTAGTACTTGTTTAAAATTAACATGTTGTTAAACTTTACAATTAACAACAAGATACAGTAATGTAAACTTACATAAGGTGAAAAAGGTAAGAAAGACTAAAGTTGTCATTTTAAATTATAAACTCAAAGTGCCTTTTTCAAGCCATTTTAATGATTAAAATGTTAAGGATTCAGGTTCAAAGATTTACTGAGTGTTTTTTACCTCAAAGGAAATAACATAAAAAATGTACAAGAGAGAGATACTCTTGATAGAAATGAGGTGCATTTTCATAAAGAATGGAAAATAAACCACCCCAAAATATTTTACAGGCCTAATGTATAGTTCTTCTGAATTATGAACTGAAATAAGATCATGCTGCATAAACTAATACATTGAAATCTTAAATGTATTGTGTTCACCGTTTTCTTGATCTGTCATGCAGAGCCGAATGAATTTAGATGTGGGTAAAAAGCAGGGGTCTGTGAGACTGCACCTTATATTCGCACTTGAAAGCACGTTTAGTTGAATCAGAGCTGTTCTCTGAAGCCCTTCAGAAATACACGTCTCTTCTGTGCACGTGCAGAGAACCTTTGTTCACACTGCTGGAGTCAAGAAAAAACTCTGCATTCTCACACGAGGTTGAATAAGCGTTATACTTAACAAGAAAAACATTTTAGATGCTTGACTTTTATCATTTAATCTTTAAAAATTAATTCAACTAAAGCATGAGTACAAAAATCAGAAAGAAAGAAAGAAAGAAAAATTCTCTAATTATAATAATATTAGTGCTGTCAAACGATTAACTGCGATTAATCGCATCCAAAATAAAAGTTTTTGTTTACATAATAAATGTGTGTGTACAGTGTATATTTATTATGTATATATAAATACACACACACACACACACACACGTGTATATATTTAAGAAAAATATGTTATGCTTATACATTTAAAACATTTATATTAGGGCTGTCAATCGATTAAAATATTTAATCGCGATTAATCACATGGCTGTCATGAGTTAACTCGCGATTAATCACAATTTAATCGCACGTTTTTATCTGTTCTAAATGTGCCTTAAATTAATACTTTTCAAGTTTTTAATACTCTAATTGACATGGGCATGGACAAATATGGATGGTTTATGCAATATATGTTTATTATTAGTGAAACCATAGTTAATCTAGAGCATGAAGACTGGACATATGTCAAAGGTCATAGATGTTTTTCAAATAACTTGTTCATGTCTATTACACACATGAAAAAAGAACATAGAAATACCAGGTTCCCATTACTTCTCTTTCTTTGCACTGAGCAATTGACTTAGACAAACCTGTTTACATTTTCACACTACAGGGCAGATCACTTCTTCTGAACATGCTAAACGTACATTTATTATTTATTATTACATTTGTTTGCCTCTCTGTGCCCACATACTGTATTTTGATGCAGCTAAATTCTCAATAAATCTGTTTTCATTGATATATTTTTTTCATAGATATATTTTCTGACAACAGAAAGTATATCTAATATATGTGGCCTAATGGATAGAGAGTCGGACTTGTAACCCGAAGGTCGTGGGTTTGAATCTCAGGTCCGGCAGGGATTGTAGGTGGGGGGAGTACTCACGACTGAGGTGAGACCCTTGAGCAAGGCACCGAACCCCCAACTGCTCCCCGGGCACCGCAGCATTGGCTGCCCACTGCTCCAGGTGTACGTTCACTACTGTGTGTGTGCACTTGGATGGGTTAAATGCAGAGCACAAATTCCGAGTATGGGTCACCATACTTGGCCACACATCACTTCCCTTTCCCCTTTCCCTTTCATTTTGTTGGAACAAGCTGATCTTGAAGTTAATAATAACTACAACACGTCATGAATGCAAGTTCATTGTTAAAACTGCATCAAGAAAGATGCTGAAGGCTAAACTACTCCAGAAGACAGAAATGAGAGAAACATGCCTTACCTGAGGTTGCCTGTCTTAGAGAAGGGGTCAATGCATTCATCTCTAGACATGATCCGATGAGAGAAGAGCTTCTTTTCAGGGTCTAAAAAACCTTTTTAAAAGAGAAAAATAAATTGGTATGAGTGAGAGAAAGAGAGGAAACAGTCATTTCTTTTAAAGATGAAGTCTAAATTACAGCTGGAAGCAGAGCTATAAATGCTGTAGTTTCACTTGGACTGCATTGAGACTATTTACAGCTGTAATAAAAGGAAAACAGGAAAAATAAAACGAACCAATGCTCTCAGGCTTTCAAAGATGCGGCTCTGCCAAGCTTTCAATCTCCTGCCTGAATTAAATCAAGACTTTAATTCAAAAAAGTTGAGCTACTTCCTTTATTGTGTCTTATCTACTGCTGATTGTGTCCATATGAATCACCACAATCAGACTCCACACGTGTGTGACCCTGGACCACAAAACCAGTCATAAGTGTCAGTTTTTCAAAAATTTTGATTTATACATCATATGAAAGCTGCATAAATAAGCTAGGATAGGACAATATGTGGAATCTGAGGGTGCAAAAAACTCAAAATATTGAGAAAATCGCCTTTAAAGTTGTCCAAATTAAGTTCTTAGCAATGCATATTACTAATCAAAAATTAAGTTTTGTTATATTTACAGTAGGAAATTTACAAAATATCTTCATGGAACATTACTTAATATCCTAATAATTTTTGGCATAAAAGAAAAATCTATAATTTTGACCCATACAATGTATTTTTGGCAATTGTTACAAATATACCCCAGCGACTTAAGACTGGTTTTGTGGTCCAGGGTCACATTTGGATTTGTGGGAAGCACTGATGCCAAATATGAAGCTCACTTAATGCAAGAACACTTCAGGTCTCGTTCAAGGATGCTACACACCTGAAACCGGAGCGATTTACTGTGCTGATGATATGCTGCAAAATCCTACCTGAACTAAAACCAGACCCTACACTCTACACATACCAATTTCACTTCCAATAATAAACACTCTGACCTAAAGGAAATAATTAATGCAGCACTCATAAAGATAACTATTAGAAATTTACAGGGTATATTATAGATGGCTATAATAAACACCGTCACTAAACCGATTTCTTGTTTATTAATCATTTAGCAGAGGTTTTTATCAAAGCAGATAATGGGTCAGTTCTTGCAGATGACACTTGTTTTGATGCATTTATTGTTAATATATTGCATTAAATAACCAAACACAGCAAACAATATACTGATCTTCATACTTAAAACACTGAGCAAATACTCAAACATATGAACAAATGCTGCCACCTAGTGTCACTGTGAAAGGCCAATATAATCTCTCACACAAACACTACGAGTTATGGGACTGTCTGATGTGTTTTATCATCCACCGGGTGAGAATCAAAAATTCTGATCGGTTAGAAAAATAATATCGCACCTGTCCTCAGTTTGAGGTATCATTCATGTTTCATTCAATCATTCAATGTGTCACATCACAACAATGTACCTGCAATGGTGTGAGCGTATAAACGGCTGCCAAAGGTGAAGATGTGCAGCTCATAGAGTTTGGCGATCTTTTCTAGAAAGTCTTTGCAGTGAGGCCGCAGTCGTGTGTGAAGCATGGGATCCCCCCGTCCCAGCTGGAAATGAAAGATTCCCTAGAAAAAAACATTGCAAGGCAGTTAAAGGAAACGAATATATGCCTTTACTGTCACTTTTGATCAATTAAATGCAACCTTTCTAAAAGAAAGTATTAAAAGATCTACACATCTGAATAGCAGTGCATCTGCTTTAGATTGAAAAGCATATACATATTCTATACTGCTGCATTACAGTCCAGTCCAGCTGTAGCAGAAGCTTACAGGAACATTAATTTCAATAGAAATGCTCTGGAAAACGCTTTAAAAGCAGCACAATTTCTGATAGCAGACATAATGCAGTCTTTGAGGAAAGCATTTGAGCCTTTAATAGCTCAGTTAATGGTCTAGTAATTATTTGGTATAAAGATGTGAGATTGTTTTTTGCTCGAGCTGATCTACCGAGTGAATGCACGCCTGGCAGAACGAAAGCGTTAACGCCTTAGACGAGAAGAGGCGTTAACGAGAAGAATGAATCGAAAATGAATGATAGCTGAGAAAAAAAGTACGATGCAGTCATTTAAATAGAAATCATTCAATGCTCGGCTGCACTTAGGCTCTTCAAAGCAACGCTTCCAGTTACACCCACAATCGCTGGAGTTCATAGAAAAACACAAATGAGATCACTAAGAAGTCAAAGAAAACCGTACGGCTGTCTACATCTTATTTTTGTTACTGCTACTCAAACTCTTTTGAAGCCACCATAACACAGCAAACCAATGACAGATTAAACAAATGCCTTAAAAATGTCATATGAGCACAAAAGAAACCAATGAAACAAAGAAAAATCTATGCTACTTCAATAACACTCAAAAAACAATACAGTATCCATTAATATTGAGTATAATTGTTCCTGTATTTTTAATTACTGTTTAGGGTATTATAAAGAAACTGATACTGTTCAGAAGTGACAGTTAAAAGATTTATAATGTTGAAAAGAATTTCTATTTCAAATAAATGCTATTCTTTTGAACTTCTAAAGAATTCTTAAAACAAACTGAGAAGAAATTAATACTTTTATTCATCAAGGATGCATTCAATTTATCAAAAGTGACAATAAAAACATTCATGTTTTTCATTTCAAATAAATTCTGTTCTTTCTAAATTCTGAACTCGAAAAAAAATGTACCAAGGTTACCGCAAAAACACACTTCAGCATTGACAATAGTCAGAAATGTCTTTTGAGCAGCAAATCAGCATATTAGAATGATTTCTGAAGGATCATGTGACCATGAAGATATATTTAACTATAGAACTGTTATTTTAAATATAAATAATATTTTACAATATTACTCCTTTTACTGTATTTTTGATCTAATAAATGCAGCTTTGCTAAATCTTACCGACCCCAAACTTCTGAATGGTAGTGCAGTGCAATGTTTTTAACTGTTACCTTATTCGACATGCGCTGGCAGTGCTGTTCAGTGGTGTGGATCAGTGTTTGGTCCAGATCCACCATCAGCACTAACTTCCTGTTCCTGTGAAGTCTTTGCTGGTCCTCTCGGCCAAGCTGCTCCGCTTGCTGCTCACAGACACACAGGGACAAAAAAAACTGTGTTTGTACACCAGACACTGATTGTGCAGAGTAAACACAAACCATTTTATACACAACCATTTATTAAAGCCCCTTTGAAATGTATGTGACCCCCCCAAATCGTCACAAAAACATGAATTACACACTTTACATTTAAAGGCCCCTGATATACTTGTTTAAGAAAGTATCCGATCAGTATATTAGTTCAAACTTCTGATATATGGTTTTCTTAGTGCACACATCCGAAGCACGCGCACAGAAAGCAACTGTCACACGGCATGTGAGTACTAAACTAAGCTCTCTTTCATGTCTAATTGCGCTTAAACTGTCAAATACATACAAGTTTATGTTAAAAAAAACACGAGTTACAAAAACAGTCAGTTACGTCTGTGAAGGTAAACAGCTGGGAAGGAATTTGCATGTTTATATTGGATCTGTGTGACAACAGCGTAATATACAGTAAAAAATCAATAAATCCACTGCTCTCTGGACTCTAAACAGTGTTCTGTGCTCGTCAGTGCAGCCAAAGACAGAACAGTTAGCATGCTTTGCTCAAACTTTTGCCATGGCGTTAAAACTGGTACACCTCTATCACTTGCGATAACACAATGGCGATGCCGTGGGTGGAAATGTGCAGATTAAGGGGTGGTAATATTATAACAAGATCCCCTTTCTACTTCACGGAGGGAGCAAAATCTGAGCGGCTCGTTTTTTCACAAGCTTGCAGAGAAAGGCTTTATTTAGTTTCTACAATAAAGCAGCTCTCCAGTGTGTTCATGTCTTTATTTGTGTCTGACTTCGATAGACTGAATAGAAGAAATGAACCAGAGTCAGTGAGCCTATATCAGAGAAAACATTTAGTTTCGAACTTCTAAACTCCCAAACTGAGATTTATGATTTTGTCTGAAATGACGTCACACCAGCTTGTTGTTCAATTCCGATTGAAACACATAGAGGCCTTAAGAATCTCCATCCTCAGAAGTGGCAAACATAGGCACTCACCTCTGAGCTGACCATCAGCTCGGGAACACTGGGCACCATGGAAAAGGTCGCCGTAGAGATGGGCGCCTGCTGCTTTCCATTCTTGCTCTGTAGTCTGAAACATAAGAGCATCTTCAGCACCATAGAGTTACTAACAGAAATAACTCTGAGAGCAGACACAAGTGAAAAACAGGGAAAGACAAAAATAGCTTCTCCTGAAGACGTCATTTCACTTTTTCAGGTAAGAGGAGAGAAACGATTCTGAACTGGAGACTGACAGCACAAAAGTAACGTGGTTATAGACTCACTGAGTTAAGTCCTGGCCGCATTCGGCACACAAACCCTTCATTACAACGGGATGATTGCATTCTTCCACTTTTGCTATCACACTCCTGTTAAAAAGACAAAAAACATGTAGAAATAAATACAGCAATAATCAAATGCACTTCATATACATAGACTGCTTGTTAACAGGATAAAAATCTCAATTATAGGGAAAGGTAATCGATAAGCTGCATTATAATGATATTTCACTCAGTGGACTGAGAAAATTCATGCAAAGCATCTCTCCAAACTCCAGTATAAGTGCAAAGAGAAGTGTAACTGTTGTTTTTTATAAACAAGCTCATTTTCAGCTGACTAATATAAAAAACTGAGCAATTTCTAATACATGCAGCACCCTCTACTGTTAAAGACTGCAAAAAAGCAAGCATGAATGACACTTTTTGATTAATAATTATGGTTTTGGCAAATTATTTTAATATGTAAATGTGGATGTTTTAACAACCTTCCTATCCACTCACATTTGAAGGAATTGGATATCTTCACATCCTTAAAACTTCTGCATAACGTAAGCCCTTAAACTGTGTAATCTGCTGGAGGTGTATTTTTATAATTAACCCCATTGTGTAAGATTCTTCTGTCTCCTTTAAGTTTTTTTATAGTAGTTATATCTTGCTGTTTGTGTTAGTTAAAATTGCTTGTTTATTGATGCATATTTCTCATTCAGGGATTCTGCAGGTTTTATAAAGGTACATTTAAGACTTTTTAAAACAATTAAAGTTAAGGACTTAGTTGAATATAAAAGAATATGCCAATGTGTTCTCTAAATGCAAATGTATTAGCGATGCTTCAAAATTTGAAAATACAACTCCCGACAGATCTCAATTATTTTTTTTTTTAATAATTTAAAAATTAAAAATTAAAAGCTTAAGGCTTGAATAGCTCTGCTTCCAACAACTAGAAGATGAAAATAATAACTTTTACTGTACCTTCTAATCACACTGCAAAAACATGATGTTCTTCTGTGTTTTTGTGTTATTTCATGTGCAAATGTGTAAAGATTCTTAAATCAAGATACATTTGCTTGAGAAGCAAAATGACAAAATAAGAAGTCTCGTTATATGAGAAATTTATCAAAAAGTGAGTTCATGATTAAAACAAGAACACATCTTAAATCAACTTAATTCAAAGGGAAAAGTTTTCATGCCCCACTGACAGATATTTATCAAGCATAAACTTTTTTTATTTTTTTTTTTTTACATTTTGCTTAATTTCTCAGAAAACAAGACTACATGTGTTAAATTAGCATCTCAAGTATTTTAGATTTAAGGATGTTTGAGTATTTGTATTAAAAAAAAAAAACATTTATTTTTACAGCTTTTTATTTCAAACAGATTTTTACAGCATGCAACATTTAATGCTACGACTTTATGAATTCAAGACTTTCTGCTTCGATTTAAGACCTATTTTAATTTTGAAAGGGTAAATGAAGACTTTTTAAGACCCGCAGAAACCTTTTAATAGACATGCATTAATATTCACAAAACTCTCATTTCAATATCGGAGGTCTTTAATCCCACAACTTCAAACAAACGTACTGGTGGGCATCTAAACATTAGGGTATCATTTGGGAAAAAACAGCTGTAATGATTTTACACGTTTCTCGTCCACTACTAGACTCGGCTCCATGCGCTAATCAACACACCCTCTCTCCAATGCCCCGCCCTCTACATACGCGTCAGCCAATCCCACAACAGCAAAGCACAAGGCACATATTGATTGACACGCAGAGAGCGTTTCTGATTGGCTAAAAAGGGCAGGCCGCTCCCCCAACTCTTGTTTTGGTGTTTACAGAGCTTAGTGCTTTCTATCTCTCAATATACATATCTGAGTGATACCTATCTGTTAATATATACTCTTTATGGGTGACATTACAACAACCACGTGCAACACCTTTACATGTCATTAATCGTGTTGTTACTGGGCAGCGTGGAAGTTGAGCTGCTGCTGCTGTCACGAGCTCAGCGATGACCGCCAGTGCGCGTGCAACTTAGCTTAGTTCGAGCTAATAAGCAAAGGCAGCAAATAAAAGCGTTAAACGGCATGTCAAGCGTTAAAAAGCCGGTCAATACAGCCACGACAGCGCGTCTTACCCAGGCGAGATGACCTGTCCGAGCTGACCGCACAGTTCCCGCACAACTCCAGCACGGCCCGACTTCAGCTTCCTCTCGGCCGCTCTGCACTCGCCTTCGGCGGGGATCGGCGCACAAACCGCGATAACGGAGTCCACGTTCACCAGAGCTCCGGTCTTCACCTTCCACTCGAGCAGCCGCAGAGGACGCGCTCCAGCGGGGCAGCGGACCTCCGTAACCCGCGCCGCGGGGCCCTCTGAGTCCGCAGGCTCCTCCATCAGAGCTTCAGACTTCCGCCAGAGACACAGAGGGTTAATAAAAGGAGTTAAAAACGCTAAAATAATCCAGAGGCGAACCGGGAAAGATAGCGGTGGAAATGAGCTGTAACGCAGGACAGGCTGAGGATCAGGTTCACTCTTCCCGCCCGTAAACAGGAAACACAAAACTGCAGCGCGAGCGAAAGTCTTTCCACTTCCGGGAGACTGTAATCACACTCTTGATTTAGAATTAAATTAATATTAGAGTATAATCTATAGTTTATAATAATAATAACAATTATGTACTTAAATAATAATAATATTTTATATAAATATTTAAAACGTGTAACAAAAATAAATAAATAACTGTTCCCATCTGGAGGAATGACCTGCCCAACTCAATCTGAGCAGCTGAATCCTTAGCCATCTTCAAGAAACATCTCTTCCATCTTTATCTGACCCTCTAACTCTATCACTCTCTATTCTAATTCTATTTTATCTGTCTTCTTTTTATTTAAAAACACACACACTTGACCCTCTATCAATTGCATATTTATCCTCTAACTGCTAGCTTTTCTTGAAAAACTAACAGCTTTCTTTTTTCTATTCTATCTACTTGTTTCTTAAAAAAAAAAAAAAGCTTGCTACATGTACTTTGTTAAGCTAACTGAGACTTGTTATAGCACTTGCATGTTGTTGCTCTTTTGTTGGTTTTGATTGCTTCTATTGTCCTCATTTGTAAGTTGCTTTGGATAAAAGCATCTGCTAAATAACTAAATGTAAAGAATACACTAAATATTTACAGTCATATCAAACTTGTGGTTCAGAGAAAATCTGACCTGGAGCTGTATTTATCTATCCCCTCCTCCTTTGAGACAGGCAGAGCCCTGGTTTGTGATGTAATCTGATGAAATATCATCTGCCTCCCAGTGTCAGGGGATTAGGCCGAGTTTCATCGCTACATGGAAACTTTTGGTTAGTGGGTATATTTTCACTGTGTTTGCTAATATCGAGTTTCAAATCTTGAATTTCAAAGAAGAAAATGCATCTGTTGTATATTTCATCTTTATGTGTCTCTTTTATCCTAATGAGACTTTTTTCTGTATTAGCTTTTTGCAATTATTATCACAAGAAAAGAAAAATGTAATATTATATAGACATATGATATGCAAACAGTATCTTAGAACAAAAATCTCTTTGAACGTGTGCAGAGGACACAAAATTGAGAAATTAAATAATAATAATAATAATATAATAATAATAATAATAATAAATAAATGAAAAGCAATTTAATAAATTTAAATTAAAACACTTTTTTCCCTTTTTTACCTCTTTTTGTTTGTTTCAGATGGGGAAGGCTTACAGCGCATAATACTTTTAATCAATAGACGTGTTGCCATTTTGCACACTTGTGATAATCTAAATACAGTATTAATAATATTCTGAAACACTGGAGGGAGTAACACCAAAGTAAAAAAAAAAAACATTGTCGAGCCTTGAATCTCTATTCAAATTTCACTTCTTTTTTTTTTCTTTAAGTTTATTTAGTTTACGTTTATATTATTCATGTAGGGTTTTTTTTTGTTTTATTATTATTATTATTAATTAATTAATTCGTTTGCTTGTTTGTTTATTTATCTGTCTTGCCTCCCTTTAAACGTCTGACGTTACTGTCCCTTTAATTAAGGGCATACGCTCCTCGTTTCACCTAAACATATTTTTTTATTTTGCTTTTTTTTTTTTCTGTGTAATAATATTATTATTTAGTTGTTTAGTGAGTTCGACTGCTAACGTGTTTCCAAAGGCACAGTAATATTTGGATGTGTTGTTAAAGGAGGAGCGCGCGGTCTGAAGGTCTCGTCAGACCACTGTCACGTGACTGACGACGTCACAACAGACGCTTTCCCAGCTGTCCAATCAAAGCACAGGCTTGCGTGATCTCGAAGCGCGAGGCAGAAGCGTCCGTGTCCGCGAGTGAGAACCGTAGCGAGTCACTCATGCGATCATCGGCGCGAGCGAACCGGAGAGATGACGGCAGAGACGTTCAGATCGGTAAGGACACCGCTTCTGCTGCTGTGTTTCCGCTGATCCGTTGCTCTTGTGCTCGAGCTGCCTGATCAGTGTGATGCCGCTGCTTTATGAAAGGCAACTGTATTTCTGTTTCACACTTCTGCATTTATTGAGAGGCGTTTAAATGCAGAATATATTCCGTGTCATGATTCAGTCTGGAAGTGCAGGACTGATCCTGAATCAGCAGTCAAGGCCAGAGAAATGTCAAAGCATGCCTTGTGCTTGATCACTGTAAGCCTTAAATCCCAAACTAAACTCTGGATTCTTATATCCAAGTCTAACAATAGAAAGACTACCTGTCTTACAGTCCAGCACTTCCTGATAGCCTTACAAACCTTTACCATGGTAGCAGTAGGCTTAAGTAATGTAATTACTGCAGTTACTGTTGTAACACTCTCTTAAATAATGCAAAAATTGCTTGCAGAATCCTCTTTATAATGAATTTATTTTTAGTGACAGTGGTGGCTAATACCAGTGGTGTATAGGACCGGGACCTCAGCAAACTGTCCCTCAAGATGACTTAAAATAAAAAAATAAAAATCTAAAAACCCTACTTGACACACACACACACACACATACATATATATTATTTTTTTTTTTTTTTTTTATGTGTAAACAAATAAATAAATAGTTGCAATGGTTAATTACCAGAAAATGTGTGTATATATATATATATATATATATATATATATATATATATATATATATATATATATATATATATATATACAGTGGGTACGGAAAGTATTCAGACCCCCTTCACTTTTTTCAATTTTGTTATGTTGCAGTCTGATACTACAATTGTTTAAATTCTTTTTTTTTCTCATTACTCTACACTCTGTCCTTTATAATGACAAAGTGAAAACAGAATTTTAGAAATGTTTGTAAATTTATTAAAAAGAAAAAAACTGAAATATCACATTTACATAAGTATTCAGACCCTTTACTCAGTACTTAGTTGAAGCACCTTTGGCAGCAATTACAGCCTCGAGTCTTTTTGGGTATGACGCAACAAGCTTTGCACAACTGGATTGGGGGAATTTCTGCCATTCTTCTTTGTAAATCCTCTCAAGCTCGGTCAGGTTGGATGGGAACCGTCTGTTGACAGCCTTTTTCAGGTCTCTCCAGAGATGTTCGATAGGGTTCAAGTCAGGGCTCTGGCTGGGTCACTCTAGGACATTCACAGAGTTGTCCCTAAGCCACTCCTGTGTTGCCTTGGCTGTGTGCTTAGGGTCATTGTCATGTTAGAAGGTGAACCTTCGGCCCAGTCTGAGGTTTTGAATGCCCTGGACTGGGTTTTCAATAATGCTATCTCAATATTTTGGTGCATTGAGCTTTTCTTCTACTCTGATGAGTTCCTCAGTCCCTGCCGCTGAAAAACAGCCCAACAGCATGAGGCTGCTACCACCACACTTTACTTTTGGGATGGTACTCTGCAGGTGATGAGAAGAGCCGGTTTCCTTCAAACATGATGCTTAGAATTGAGGTTCATCAGACCAGGTAATCTTGTTTCTCAGAGTCTGAGGGTCTTTTAGGTGCTTTATTGCAAATTCCAAGTGTGTTTTCATGTGTCTTCACTGAGGAGAGGATTGAGTTTGGCCACACTGCCATAAAGCCCAGATCGGTGGAGTGTTGCAGTGATGTTGTCCTTCTGTAGGTTTCTCCCATCTGCATATATGATCATGGAGCTCAACTAAAGTGACCACCAGGTTCTTGGTCACCAGTCTAGACAAGCCCCTTCTCCATCAATTGCTCAGTTTGGCTGGGGACCAGCTCTTGGAAGAGTCCTGGTTGTGCCAAACTTCTTCCATTTGAGAATTATGGAAGCCACTGTGCTCTTGGGAACCTTCAGTGCAGCAGAATTTTTTTTGTAGCCTTCCTCAGATCTGTGCCTCAATACAATCCTGTGTCTGAGCTCTGCAGGCAGTTCCTTTGACCTCGTGGCTTGGTTTTCGCTCTGATATGCATTATCAGCTGTGAGGCCTTTTACAGAGAGGTGTGTGCCTTTCCAAATCATGTCCAATCAATTTAATTTATCATAGGTGGACTCCAATCAAGGTGTAGAAACATCTCTGCAATGATCAAGAGACATGGGAGGCACCTGAGCGAAATTTCAAGTGTTGTTGCAAAGGGTCTGAATACTTATGTAAATGTGATATTTCAGTTTTTTCTTTTTAATAAATTTACAGACATTTTTAAAATTCTGTTTTCACTTCATCATTATGAGGTACAGAGTGTAGATTAATGAGAAAAAAAAAGAATTTAAACAATTGTAGTATCAGATTGCAACATAAAAAAATTGAAAAAAGTGAAGGGGGTCTGAATACTTTCCGTACCCACTGTACATATATATATATATATATATATATATATATATATATATATATATATATATATACATATATATATATACATATATATATATATACATATATATATATACACATATATATATATATATATACATATATATATATATATATATATATATATATATATATATATATATATATACACACACATTTTCAGCTAATTAACCATTGCAACTATTTATTAATTTTTTCGAAGAAAAAGGTTTTGACTTTCAAAAAGATATATATATATATATATAAGCTCTAAAATATTTGTAGAAATTGTCATTAAATTATTTTTTAGAATCCTTATCCTTAATTCTTATGCAGTAAATCGTGAACGACTGGAAAATTGTGGGATTTTTTTGTGGACAGTGGGGGACATTGCAGTCCAAAAGATTGAGAAACACTGCTGCACTAACAAAAAAAGTACCATGGTACTACTAGTAGTCGACCAATTATCAGCCTGGGGTGCGTTTCCCTGAAGCATCGTTAGTTTACTATGGTCTTTAGTTCCATTGAACTCTATCAGTAACAACGGAACTTGCGACCATAGTTGCTTTTGGGAAACACACCCCTGGCCAATTATCAGTGCCGATATTAAGCATTTTATCAGTATTGGTCATTGTCAAAACCGATTTGCCAATTAAAATAATTTAAATGCAGTTAAAGAAAGTTTTTGTAAGAGCCCTTGTTATTCTTAAATTTGGCATTAATTTTCAATTTTAAGCCAGACATGTATTGGTTCAAAATATCGGTTATCGGTCCACTTGATCTGTAATAATCGGTATCGCATCTGCCCTGGTCGACCCCTAGGTACTATATGTGTGGTACTATACTACTTTTAAATGTGCCATAACAATCCTGCATATTTTGTATATGTATTACAGTAGTACCATGGTGTTTTTTAAAGTACTTCAGAGTGCATGAATATGGTAATTTGCAACAGAATCTTGAAAATGTGTTTTTGTTCATGTTCTGCAATCTATTACCAAGGCACTGTGCTTTTGTTAGGGTTACTATAGTATTTTGGCTTAAACTGTCGTTACCTGAAACATTTCCCCAAATAGGGCAGCGACATGTTTCAAGTCTCTTTTTTTGGGACACTGGTTCTTTGCACGTGCGGTGATTTAAAGTCGATGGTTTATCTTGAATGAGGGGCTGCTGATGGGCTGTTGTTTATCATACTCTAGAGAGACCTTTAAACTGGAGCACATCCCTGACCTGTCCACAAATCAAGCTGCCTGAGGAAAGACATTTTGTTCCCTGCTTCTATAAACATTCTCCCTTTTTTCACATTTTGACACGGCCTTGATGGGAAATTCTTGTGCTGTAGTCTATGAAAACACACCTCACAGATCATCTCTGAGCTATTTTTAAGGGTTGCCTGATTTGTAATGCTTTTAGATGCCAGTAAAAGACTCTCAGCGTTAAAAACAGTGAACTAAAGTGAGTTTATTTTCTTTGGCTTCAGTTAAGGTTGTGTCAGCATCATATGTCTCTGTTACGGCGGTGTCCTCGGCTCATAGGCCTCCAAGTACTCGACCAGAAGTTCTTCTTCTCTCACAGGTGGGTTTCATTTGCTTCATTGGGGTCTGACTTAATTTTAAGGGTGAAAACACTATGTATTTTATAGCATGTGACAAAGCAAGCACTACATCATACTAAACAAGAGTATTGGCGGTGATGCTGGGATTGTGTTGTGTTCCTGTAGAGTTGTAAAGAGTCACAGGCTCTTTAGGAAGCTGTTGGTTGGGGTTTCGGTGGGTGTGCCGCTCGTGGTCGGGGTGCAGTATGTGGTCTCAGAGCCCAGAGAGAGGAGGAAGATGAAGATACTAGCAGAGGGAGTCGGCCGCTTCTGCAGGTGAAGATCCTTTAGTAATGCTCATTTATTTCATTTGAGCAATTTATCAATACATCACTGCAATTTTACATACATCATTTTATACGCATTTTTAAAATTAATTTACTAATTTATTTCTTTACTTTTTTTCCTTTGGAAAAGAAATGGCATTTTCAAACATTCAAATACAAAGCATTTTCAACATTGATAATAAAAATAAATGTTTCTCAAGCATCAAATCAGCATATTTGAAGGATCATGTGACACTGAAGACTGGAGTAATGATGCTGAAAATTCAGCTTTGCATAAAAGTAATAAATTACATTTTAAAATATATTCACTTAGAAAACAGTTGTTTTAAATTGTAATAATATTTCAGATAATATTACTGTTTTAAAAGCAGCCTTGGTGAGCATAATGTTTAAAAAATAAATTAAAAATCATAACTACCCCAAAAGTGTATATGCTATTGTATGGCATAATATCACCCATCAGGCTCTCTGATCTCTAGATGTCAAGCTATAGCGTTTGTCATATCTGTATGATGCAGCCACTGCTGTTAACATCATGACTGAAACTGTGAAGTAAGTTGTATATCTGGGTCACATCAGGTCTCTCTATGTCGGGTTTATGATATCAGCAGATTACTGGTGGACGTCCAACATTGCTCTGAGAGGCATGGATGAGGTAAGCTTATTCTCTATTATCTAAATAATGTTTTAAATTAATACATTTAAAAAAAATAAATTTTAATTAACTAGAACTTAAAAGATTGTTCTAACAAATATGAAAATTCGGTCATCATTTACTCACCCTCATATTGTTCCAACCTGTATGCCTTTCGTTCTTCTGCGGAACATAAAAGAAGATATTTTAAAGAATGTTGGTACCCAAACAGGTTTGGTCATCATTGATTTCCATTGTATGGCCAGTAAAAACAATTAGCTGTTTCTCAAAATCTCTTCTTTTATGTTCAGAATAACCTCATACAAGTTTTGAAGAAACATAAGGGTGAGTAAATAATGAGAGAGAGTTCATTTTTGGGTTTCTAATTTACCACTTTTCTTGGATTCCCTTGTTCCATCATCTTCATAAATATATCCAGTGCAAAGTAGGGCTGTGCAATTAATCGAAAAACACTTTCGATTTCGGCCTCCAATGATTATGAAAATCCAATAATCGAGATAAATGATTATTGCACCCCATTCCGCCCCCTTTCCAGCGGTGCGCTTTTGTTCCTCCATAAAAGCCCAGTTTCACGTGCAAATCAGTAAAATCATGACTTTTGCAGAATGGGACGTGCTTGATTTATTGAAGTATATTATTAGATTTATTCATGTTTTTAAAAGCGCTAAAGAGAACTTGCGCTGTTCCTCAGGAGGATATCTGTGCATGCGCTCAAGAGACAAACAGAACACGGACATGTAAAGTCATCTTTTAGCTCAAGGTGCGTGCCAAAATGGTCAAATACACGCAAAAATGTGTTAAAATGCGGCGCTTAGTGATTATGCATGTAAACCTTTGTCGGTCATGTAATGAATGAAATAAAAATACACATGTAATGGTAAATTGTATCTGTGCGGCTTTTAAAGTGACAGCGGATTATATTCCTGCTGTGACTGTGTGCTTTATATTAATCAAACAACAAAAGACAAATTCAAAATCATACACTGCTCTTGACTGAATGACTTTTGTAGCTTTAATAAGAAACAAAGAAAGTTTAATTCTTACAGTGAAGACTATTAGATTATTCATTTCTCTAGTAGGCTGTTAACTGCTTGAGACTTGCATAAAAAAAAAACCTTTAAAGCACAGTTTTTCATTTGTATTGTATTTGTCCTTCGCTTTTTTATTACTGACAGTTTAATTATTTTCAATAATTTTGAGGACTTTTTGTTTGTTTGTTTGTTGCTAATAGTTACCTAATACTCTGTGGTGGTATTGAGAATTGCGAAATTTCTCTACAATGTAGATTTCATAGCAACTTTATTTACAGGAAATATATTTGATATGTATCATCTTTAAATAAATCACTCATATAAAGTTTTGGTCATATGGCCCACTCATAATCGTGTTAAATAATTGTGATTACACAATTGACCAAAATAATCGTGATTATGATTTTTGCCATAATCAAGCAGCCCTAGTGCAAAGTATTGTCATAAAAAGAAAGTGATCAGTAAACGTATCAAACGCAAATCTCTTTCTGTCCCTCTCGCCAGAGCAGTCCAGAGTATGAAGCGCTCATGTCAGCGTGTCATCAGAGAGCAGCCAGCAGCATGGTGGACGGCGCCATACAGAACGGAGGCCTGTATATTAAGCTGGGACAGGGCCTGTGTGCATTCAACCATCTACTACCTCCAGAGTACATCCACACCCTGCACGTGCTGGAGGATAGAGCGCTCAACAGAAGATACAAAGAGGTGAGCAGCTGCAGCGTGTCAAGCTCAGTACTTTAGGATTCTGCTGAGCTCTGATTCTGAATTCAGATTATATATGAAATAAGATGTGATTTTTGGATATGAAGGAAGAAATCAAAAAGTTTTGTATTCATGACAAAATCAGATTAGTAAATGTAATGATGTAAGGTAAGTCATTTTATCACAATAATCTCAATGTGCTGAATTATGAATGTGTATGTACACTAAAAATTTGGGATATGTTTTTGAAGGAAGTCTATTAAATATATACTAAAAATAGTAGTAAATATGAAATATGTATAGAACTGTTTTCAATTGTAACATATTTTAAAATCCTGTGATGTAAAGCTGAATTTTCAATATCATTGCTCCGGTCTTCAGTGTCACATGATTCTTCAGAAATCATTCTAATATGCTGATTTGCTGCTCAAGAAACATTTATTATTGTTATAAATGTTGAAAAAAGTTGCGCTGCTCAATATTTTTGTGGAAACATGATGCATTTTTCATGATTCATTGAATAAAATTTCAAAAGAGCAGTATTTATTAGAAATAGAAATCTTTTGTAACATTCAAGCAAACATTTAATAGATCATAAAGTGTCAAACGTCACTTATAATTAGTGCTGTCAAATGATTAATCGCGATTAATCACATCCAAAATAAAAGTTTTTGTTTGCATAGTATGTGTGTGTTCTGTGTATATTTATTATGTATATATAAATACACATACATACAGTATATATTTTGAAAATATTTACATGTATTTACGTGTCTATATTTATATTCATATAATTTATATTATTAATAAATATATTTAATGTATAAATATAACATATTTTTCTGAAATATATACATGCATGTGTGTGTGTATTTATATATACACAATAAATATACACAGTACACACACACATTGTGCAAACAAAAACTTTTATTTTGGATGTGATTAATCGCAATTAATCGTTTGACAGCACTAATTATAAGTGACGTTTGACACTTTATGATCTATTAAATGTTTGCTTGAGTAAAACTATTAATTTCTTTCAAATAAAACTTAGTGACTTCTAACTTATATTAAAGAGCTGTAATTCCTTAACCTTTCCTCCAATTGTGATAAGAATACCAAATTAAAACATTCAAATTAAAGCTGAGAGTGTGCACTTTAAGCCCATATTCATTATATAACTATAACTTGAATTTGCTTTGGTCAGCAGCTAAAATAATACAAATTGCTCCTGTGTCCAAATATATATGGACCTAACTATGTGTGTGTGTATATGTATATGTATATATGTATATATATGTATATGTTTATGTAATATAATATAAGATCAGGGACTCAAAAGCCTATGAGAATTAAATCTGCAAACCTTTTTGTAACCCGTCTGGTCCCGTGTTGTTCTAGGTAGACGCTTTATTCCAGGAGGACTTCAGCACTACTCCAGATAAACTCTTCAGGACGTTTGACTATGAGCCTGTGGCCGCTGCGAGTCTGGCCCAAGTACACAAGGCCGAACTGCATGATGGGACACCTGTGGCTGTGAAAGTATGTTAGGGCTATCCATGATGACTGTTGAGGAAATGCTGTTTATGTGCATTTTAATTACATTACATACATTGTTACATTGATTTTTTGCAAATGTTTGCAAGAACAGGCAATATAGAGGAACAGCATGAAGTGATAATCGATTGATTACTGATGTATTTATTTATTTAGTGATTTAGCAGACGCTTTTATCCAAAGCGACTAACAAATGAGGACAACAGAAGCAATCAATTGTAGTATTAAAACAACTAAAACAGATCCAAAACTAAAAGCTAATGCATACAACAAAATTTCAAAACTTAACATTTAAATGAAAACCAAAAAATAAAGCTAAAAACTATTCAAAATATTAAAGAACAAAAGGTATGAGTATAATAATGATTCTAACATAACACTAAGCCAAACACCAAAAAACAACTACACGCACACACACATACGTATACATAAATATATATATACTATTACACGCACACACACATACGTATACATAAATATATATATATATATATATACACATTTATAAATTATATATATATATATATATATATATATATATATATATATATATATATATATATATATATATATATATTATTTCCATTTAGTTTGTTGAAGTACTAAGATAACACAAATTAAATAAAAGTAAAACTTAATTTAAAAAAAACCTATACAGACATAATAAAAAACTAATAAAATGACAAACATTATTCCAACTTTAACTAAAATTAAAATAGATAACAAATACAAATCAAAGTACATTAGTTTATCAGTAATCCTAAAAAAAAAAAATTAAAATAATAACACTGACCCAAACACACATGCAAGTAGTAGGAAAGAGGAGAAATAAAAAGCGATACTATTTATTTACTATTTACGATATTTGTGTTGTTGTGTTGATGTCTGTTGTGTTCAGGTGCAGTATATTGATCTCAGGGATCGATTTGATGGTGATATCAGGACTCTGGAGATTTTGCTGGACATAGTGAAATTTATGCACCCCAGCTTTGGTTTCCGCTGGGTCTTACAGGTCTTACAATATAATGCATTTAAAACAGCTTGAAATCTGCCACTGACTTCACCTGATGTTTCTCTGAAGACTTTTCCATCTGCCATTGCTGACCAATCTGTCTGAAACACAAAGTCTTACCCCAAATTACATACTTCATCTTTAAAAATAATAATAATAATGTAATAACCAATACTAGTTGGATTGAAAAAAGTATATAATTCAATTCAATTAATAAAATAAAATATAATAAAATCAATAATATCTTAGCTCAGATTGATTCATTCCTTTCCCTCCCACCACCATTCCTATCTTGCATTATTTCCTGCTGAATATTCTGAAATACTGTTTTAATATATCTGTATCCAGAGGTGCACATAAGTGGTGCGCACAGCCGACATGGTTGACAGCAGTTAATGCACCGTTTTTGATCATCTGACTGCAATACTGCAGAAGATTTCCATTCAAACTGAAAGCATAAATCTTGGCTACGCACTGCTGGTTTCACAGCAAAATGTAAAACTGACATTTCATTTACTGACGCTTCACTCGGCAGCACTAAACGTCTGGGATCAGTAAGATTTTTTTAATGATTTTTAAAGAAGTTTCTTATGCTCATCAAGGCTGCATTTATAGAAAAGATTTTTATTTTAAATAAATGCTGTTCTTTTTAACTTTTTATTCACCAAAGTATTCTAAAAGAAAGTATCACAGGTTCCAAAAAAATATTAAGCAGCACAACTGTTTTCATCATTGATGATAAATCAGCATATTGTTAATAAATCAGAATGATTTCTGAAGGATCATGTGACACTTAAGACTGGAGTAATGATGCTGAAAATTCAGCTTTGCATCACAGGAATAAATTATATTTTAAAGCATATTAAAATATAAAACTGTTATTTTAAATTGCAATAACATTTCACAATATTACTGGGTTTTTTTCTGAATTTTGATCAAATAAATGCAGCCTTGGTGAGCAGAATAATCTTCTGTAAAAAAAAAAAAAAAAAAATCTTACTGATAAAATCTTACTAATCCCAAACATTTGAAAAAAAAAAATATATATATAGATATATATATATATATATATATATATATATATATATATATATATATATATATATTTCACAATATTACAATTTTTGCTGTATTTTTTGATGAAATAAAAGCAGCCTTGGTGAACATAAGAGGCTTCTTTCGGAAACATTAAAAACATTTGGATGCCATAGCCCCAATCTTTCTTAATTCTGGTCATTGTTATAAAAGACAAGATTATGATTTTTTCATTGTTTCTCCATGATGCTGGTAGGACCTGAAAGGAACGCTGGCCCAGGAGCTGGATTTTGAGAATGAAGGCAGGAATTCTGAACAGTGTGCTGAAGAACTGAAGCATTTTAAGTTTGTAGTCGTGCCCAAAGTATTCTGGGACCTGACCAGCAAGGTGGGGATCAGTGAACTCTTACTTTGATCTCTAACTTTGACACATGAATGAATAGAAACTATGACTTTGTGTCCATGTAGAGGGTCCTTACAGCAGAGTTCTGTGACGGATGTAAAATCAACAATGTGGAGGAGATTCAGCATCAGGGACTGAGTCTGAAAGACGTGAGTTTAATAACATCAGTTATGACTGACCGGCTCTCCTCACACCATTAAATGTCCATAATGATGATGATGATAAAAATGTGTGTGTTTCAGACAGCTGATAAACTCATCCGCGTATTTGCAGAGCAGATCTTTTACACCGGCTTTATTCACGCTGACCCTCATCCTGGAAATGGTGAGATTATCTGTGCTCAGAATGAACCCATCATGACCCATAAGTTCGTGAGTGAGTGTCACCCATGTGAAATGTGGCTGATTTCAGTGCTGGTCAGAAGAGGTCCAGATAATAAAGCTGAGCTGGTTCTGCTGGATCATGGGCTGTATGAATACCTCAGTAAAAGGTGAGAACATGAGAAATAAACACCGGCATCACTGTAATCTGCATGAAACACACGGTGACAGCAGACTCTCTGTGTTTGTCAGTGACAGAGCGGCTCTGTGTCGGCTGTGGAGATCCATCATCCTGCGCGATGAAGCCGGCATGAAGACATATGCAAATCAGCTCGGGGTCAAAGGTAACGCAGCTTTTTCTCACATACACTACCAGTCAAAAGATTTTTATTGTTTTTTAAAGTCTCTTCTGCTCACCAAGCCTGCATTTATTTGATCCAAAAAATACAGCAAAATCAGTAATATTGTGAAATATTTATAGTTATTTAAAATAACTGCTTTCTATTGTAATATATTTTAAAATGTAATTTATTCCTGTGATCAAAGCTGAATTTTCAGCATCACTGCAAAAATAAATACTTTTATTTAGCAAGGATGCTTTAAATTGATCAAAAGTGATGATAAAAAACATTTATAATGTTATAAAAGATCTCTATTTCAGATAAATGCTGTTCTTTTCAACTTTCTGTTCATCAAAGAAACCATCTATTCAGCTGTTTTCAACAATAATAATAATAATAAATGTTTCTTGAGCAGTAAATCAGCATATTAGAATGATTTCTGAAGGATCATGTGACACTGAAGACTGGAGTAATGATGCTGAAAATTCAGCTTTGATCACAGGAATAAATTACATTGTAAAATATATTACAATAGAAAACAGTTTTTTAAAATTGTAGAAGTATTTCACAATTTTGTACTGTATTTTTGATCAAATAAATGCAGCCTTACTGAGCATAAGTGACTCCTGTCAAAAATATTTTAAAGTGTTACAAACATATGACCCCAAACATAATATAAATAAATCTTAATATAAAGATTTTATCAGTACATTTTTATACATACAGCTATAAGTAGAGCGAAATGAGAATTCAAACAAAAATGCATTCAGTATTTTGATGTGATCATCTCATTGGTCTGTCCCAGAATACTTTCTCTTCAGTGAGATGCTGCTGCAGCGGCCGATCAACATGTGGGATCTGGGTCTGGGTAACATCCTGACACGAGAGGAGACGTCATACATGCGTGACATGGCCGTGAACCGCTTTGATAAGATCATGCAGGTGCTGAAGTCCATGCCGCGGCCCATGCTGCTGGTCTTCAGGAACATCAACACCGTCCGCTGCATCAACATCACTCTGGGAGCTCCAGTCAACCGCTACTTCATCATGGCCAAGTGGTATGAGACATGATTCCACCTCACCACTGATCCAAATACAGTTGAATAACTTCTGCCTCGCTTAAGTGTGAGTATTTGTTTGGTGTTTTGTTGAGTGGAAGTGTGTGTGTTTCAGTGCTGTGAGGGGATGGGGCAGAGCTCAGGCCGACGACACCAGGATGCTCTCCAGACTGTCCGTCTTCCGCGGGGTCTGCTCCTTCTGGGAAAGCATCAAGTTTGAATTCGCTTTAAGGTGATGACACTAATCAGATTCATTTCTTTCTCCAAATTCCATTTTATTTCTTCCCAAATAATGTTTTTTTCATTCAAATTTTTCGGAATTTTGTTTTGATGTTTTGGTAGTTGTAGTGATGTCAAATGATTAATCGCAATTAATCGCATCCAAAATAAACGTTTTTGTTTACATAATAAATGTGTGTGTACTGTGTATATTTATTATGTATATATAAATACACACACATAAATATGTTTATATATTAAATATATTTATATATAATATAATAATATTAATATATATACATGTAACTATTTTCAAAATATATACTGTATGTGTGTGTATTTATATATACATAATAAATACACACAGTACACATACATATAATGTAAACAAAAACTTTTATTTTGGATGTGATTAATCGCGATTAATCGTTTGACAGCACTATTAAAAAGTCAACATAATTGTCTAATTAATTAAAATCATAAACCTTATGCAGTTTAACAGTTTATCAAATGCTTAACAGAAATTAAATTTTTAGCGCCCTATAAAAATGTTTTCCATTTTATTTTTTCCCCAAACTTTTTTTTTTTTTAATTCCATTTTAGTGGTTTAAAGGGATATTTCACCCAAAAATGAAAATCCTCTCACCCTTTACTCAACCTCAAGTTGTTTCAAATCTGTATAAGTTTATTTCTTCTGTTGAACACAAAATAAGACATTTAAAAAAAAAAAAAAAAAAAAAGGTCCCCATTTACTTCCATTGTATTTTTTGCCCAATATTGTGGAAGTCAATGTGGACCATCAACTGTCTGGTTACCAATTTTCTTCAAAATATCTTTTTTTGTGTTCAACAGAAAAAAAGAAAATCGTACAGGTTTGGAATAACGTGAGGTTAAGTAAATGATGACAGAATTTTAAACTATACCTTTAATTACATTTTCAATAATCAGAAATATGTCAACAGAATACATAAAACATTTTAATAATTTATTTACAATAAAAAGGCCCCATGGTTTGTTTATTTTTTACTTTGAAATTCTCTGTTGTCCGTTTTATTTGTCTGAATTTATGATTTAATACACATTTATTATCAAAAATGGTGGTAATCAAATGAAGGCTTAACGGCTTAACAGTAACGGTTGAATGAATTCATTTGTAAAACGTAAATAAAAACAATTCCTTTTATTTTTTTCACCAAAGAAAGTGCTGCACAACAGAGGTTTGCTGTTAAAATTAAAAAAATAAAGTTTTTACATTTTCTGTATTATTATGAGTTTGAGAGGTTCATTCTACAGTACAATAATAATATATTTCTGTCAAAATTTCATTGTTAAACGGAGTGTTAATTTTTCCAGGTTTGAGGTTCTGTGTAACTGACGAGTTTGTATCAAATGTATGGTGAATTCTGTGACATTCCACATTATTACTGTAAATTCCATTTTTATGACTACATTCTGGATTTCATTCGCATTTTCAGCATTGCAGAAATCATAGAACCCTGTGACACTCATCTCCGCAGCAGATAAAACTAACATTAAACATCAATCTAGTGTGCAGTTTTAGTTTGCTGTGTTTTTGTGTGATATGCATGAGATGGTCTCTCACATGTATCTCATTGATTCTGTTCCTCCAGGTCAGAGATGGTGCTCATGAGCGTCACTCGCTCTCTGCTCAAGCTGCTGTCTTACTACAATCTCATCACACTGGACCAGGACGTGTATCAGTATCTGAAATGAAGCGTCTCGTACCTCATTATCATCGTCTCTCCTCTGAGCTTCTGATTTTACTCGAGCTGCGTGTGGCTTTGCACTCAGTGCTGATTGTTCACCCAAAAATGAAAATTCTGTCATTAATTACTCACCCTCATGTCGTTCCAAACCTGTAAGACCTTCGTTCATCTTCAGAACACAAAATAAGTTATTTTAGATGAAATCCGAGAGCTCTCTGACCCTCCATAGACAGCAAGGATTCTAACACGATCAAGGCTCGGAAACGTAGCAAGAACATCAGTAAAATAGTCCATGTGACATCAGTGGTTCAAACCGTAATTTTACAAAGCTACGAGAATACTTTTTGTGTGCAAAGAAAACAAAAATAACGACTTTATTCAACAATTCGTCTCCTCTGCGTCACCCTATAGCGCCATTTTGGAGAGTATCACATACGTAAACAACGTATGTACGCGGATATGCTGTTTACATTCAGATCAAAGCGTAAACTACATAAACAGCATATCCGCGTACATACGTTGTTTACGTTTGTGATACTCTCCAAAATGGCGCTACGGTGACACGGAGGAGACAAATTGTTGAATAAAGTCGTTATTTTTGTTTTCTTTGCGCACAAAGTATTCTCGTAGCTTTGTAAAATTACGGTTTGAACCACTGATGTCACATGGATTATTTTACCGATCTCCATGCTACGTTTCTGGGCCTTGAACGTTTAAGGATCCTTGCTGTCTATGGAGGGTCAGACTCAGAGAGCTCACGGAATGCATCAAAAATATCTTAATTTGTGTGAAGATGAACGAAGGTCTTACGGGTTTGGAACGACATGAGAGTGAGTAATTAATCTCAGAATTTATATTTTTGGGTGAACTATCCCTTTAACGACTTGCTCGTTTCAGCTTGAGCTTCCAGGAACCTCTCACACAACCTCTCTCTCACTGTTGCTTTTCTCTGAAATAAGCGCTGGTGAGCTGCATTTCACTGAAAGCCGAGGACTTTTTAATTCAGCTTTTATCAATTATGATATTCCGGCATTTAAAAGACTCGTTTCATTCAAGAATCTGAACTATGTTCGTTTCTGCTGTAGCCCTCGGTTTGAATCACTAAAATGTTTCATGGTTATAATTTAGTCTGAACAAAGTAAACAATTATGGTAAAAACCTTTTACCTCATGGGGTTTAGCAATTTTAGAGAATAATAGCAGTTCATATTGCAATGACAAAAACCTTTTTACTCATATTTAAAAATGTTGCCATTTTATATTGTATTTATGTGGATTTTGCAGTTGGAACAGAGAGGTTTTGCTGTCAAACATTTATAGACTTATTATCGGATATGTAATCTACAATGCAATGTATTTTGAATATAAATCACTTATATTGCAGTTTCTGAGTCCAAACTGATGTGCACACATAACCTTGAGTCTTAAAATCAGAACGAATCAAAAAAAAAAAAATCACCCTATTTTGAAAATGCATCTTATTGAGAATGATTCATCCATGGTTTTTTTTTTTTTTTGACCTCATAATATTTAATCAAACTGTCAAAGCTTTATCTTTTGGTGCAGTATCAGACTTCTGTCTGGTGATGTATGCTGGATTTTTCCAATCATTTTGTCCACTTAAGCTCATCCCACTATTATCATCTGTAAACTTGTATTCATTGAGTGCAACACGTATCTCACACCCAGTTTTTTCTTTTTCTTTTTCAATAATCCATTACACTAATCACAGTACAAAAGAAATGTCACTCGCTACTTTAACCCTGAAAGCAAACAAAGGAAAGCATCTCTCTCACGCTTCCCTTATGAACACTTCCCAGAGAATGACACGGATTATAATGTTTTTGAGGAAAGTGTGAGAGAAAACGGCTTCTCTGTTCTTCTTCTGCAGTGGTCAGACTGTATCTGCACTCAGAGAATCATCTGTGACGGAAGTAATGAATAATGACACAAAGCATTTGAGTATCAGCTTGTTTGTTCTGGATGTCAACATGCAATACATGTTCTTGTTTTTTTTACAAAATATTCTAAGAAATGCAATACCCTTTACTGCATTTCCTTCTTTCTGTCAACAAAAAACAGTATGACAAATTTTAGTTTCTTCTTTTTCTATCAAAACATTGAAATATAAAACAGTGAGCAGAGGATCATCAGGTGACGAAATACACTGAGTGTGAGAGCAGCAGCTCTTCAGAAGTGAGCAGTCACTCTGTCGATCTCCAGAAGATCATCCAGGATCTGAAACAGACAGAAAAGCTCATAAACAGGAAGGAAGATAATTACGAGCATGACATTTCTAGTAGCACTTGAAGGCAGCAGGGTAATGCTTTATTTTAAGGTGCCATTGTTACATGTACTTACTATTATAAATTATGCATAATTACATGCAAGTAACCCTAAACCAAACACTAACCCTAACCATATAGTAAGTTAATTAATATTACTCAGTACTTAAATGTATAATTACACTGTAACAAGGACACCTTAAATTAAAGTGTAATTGGCAGCAGTGTTTTTACCTGCAGTATGTAAGCGACAGTTTTTTGTATTTTTTTGAGCCAGGATAATCTTGATGCTTTGGCTTCTTTTGGAACTGTTTTCATTGGCTTTTTTTTTTTCTGAAGCACATTAACATATTACGTTCTTGTTTACTGAACTCTTAAAAAAAAAAAAGAGAAAGCAGGCACTAGGTTCCAGCACAGTTTCCAGTACTGCTTAAATCAGGGTATTTGCAGGATTTTTATACCTTTTTGTAAGACTACACAAATAAAACTAGACAAAAAAGTTTGTCAAGCTTACCTAATTAATACCATAGGAGCAGGGTAGGGAAATGTCTATGGTAACATATTAAACTCTAAAATTACTGTATTAAAAAAAAAAGTTCAAATACAGGTTCACAAAAACAAAAGTTATACATTTTTATAAAAATAAAACTTCACATTTCAGCCTTTAACCCAATTTTAAGAAAAGGGATGAATCAAAAGTATGTGTGAATTTAAACATATCTTACTGTTTTAATTCTTTAGATTTTTAGAAGGCATATTAGCTTCTTGACAATCCACCGGTTCACATTTACAACTGTGTTTGCTGCATGTGGGTCGAATTTCGCAATTGGTCTGAACACAAACAGCAGATGTGCTTAGTGAAAATGCAAATTCATTCTCTGCCAGCAGGTGGCGCTTTTAGAACGGCAGAAATATAGCGGTTTCTCTGGACTGTACACAAAGCAGAGCTGCGCTCATAAACGCTGCTTTATCAGTCATTATAGGAATGATGACATTAAAATGCCATCGAAGCTTTTCTGAAGACAGGCGGTTCCCTTCAGAGATGCATTGCTATAAAAACACCCATGCTGTGTTTTGACTTTGAAAGTTGCAGCGCTCATATTTATTCAATGAAATCATTCTTGTCTTTCCGTCCCCAAATTTAAGACCTCTTGAAATAATAATTGAGACCCTAATGTATCATTTAAGTCTAATTTAATTTAGCTTGATCTAAGACTTTAAGGACACAAGGAAAACCTGTTAAATATATCAAATGATTATTCAGTATATTTCCTGCATAATTTCATTTCCTCTGGCCTAGAGTGACAGTAAGTGTCTGAGTCCAGCACTCACAATGTCTGCGGTTGTGCCGATCTTCTTGGCCAGTTCACTTCGCTCCATGGTGCTGAGGTACAGGTACTTATTCAGCAGCTCTCCATCCAAGATGTTCTTCACTGCGTTCTGTAGCGTCCGCCGATCACAGTGCAGCATCCTGCAGCAAAACACAGCAGCAAATGCTCAGAGGCTACAAAGAACTGTAGAAATGTCACATCTGGCCTGGAAGTGTCATGAAAATGTCTAAAATTTACAAATAACTTATAAATAATAAAATTAAAGTTTCTTAAATATTTGGATTTTTGTGAAATGCTCATGTAAAATTTGCATGATAAGAGTCTCATTTGTACAATATTAACTCAATATTAACAAGTGTTTTTGTCAAGTATCGTTTTTGTCAAATCAGGCTTTTCTGGCTCATATTGTAAGATATAGTGAGAATATGGAGCTCATACTCGAGTAGAACAAAAATGGCATTTATACAGCATAAAGTGCAAATAAATATCAATTATCACTCTATATCTTCCAATAATATGTAATAAGGTTAAGTTTTATGATCAAAGCTCTGTAGTTCCAAAACACAATGCAATGCAATTCAATTCAATGATTTGAGAGATAAACAAATAAACGTTCATTGAAAGACCGATGGTCATATTTGATACTCGTATTTTAACATGATTTTTCTAAAAAAAAAAAAAAAAAATTGATGTATGGATCATCAAATAAACCTAAATTCCTTCAGTGCAGTAAGTGTTCATCTTGAAATATTACTAACAATAAAAAAGTTATTATTCTTATGTTTCCTTTATAAAAATCAGGAAAGACTTGAATGTTTTTACAATGATATTAAAAGACCTTTTACTTGTTAAAAAAAAAAAAAAAAAAAAAAAGTATAAAGTTTGAATTATCAATCAGACGACAAGGCATGTAGTAGATTGTGTTCATCAGGTTTTTCAGCAAAGTTTTGTTCATGTTGGTAATTTAGAGGCTTTAGAAATGTGCGTATCGAATGTGACCCTGGAGCACAAAACCAGTCTTAAGTCGCTGGGGTATATTTGTAGCAACAGCCAAAAATACATTGTATGGGTCAAAATTATTGATTTTTCTTTTATGCCAAAAATCATTAGGATAAAGTAAAGATCATGTTCCATGAAGATATTTTGTACATTTCGTACCGTAAATATATCAAAACTTCATTTTTGATTAGTAATAGGCATTGCTAAGAACTTAATTTAGACAACTTTAAAGGCGATTTTCTCAATATTTTGATTTTTTTGCACCCTCAGATTCCACATTTTCAAATAGTTGTATCTCGGCCAAATATTGTCCGATCCAAACAAACCATACTTCAATGGAAAGCTTATTTATTCAGCTTTCGGATGATGCATAAATGTCAGTTTTGAAAAATTGACACTTATGACTAGTTTTGTGGTTCAGGGTCACATATATGATACAGTAGGCCTTATAGGGTATAGGGAAAAAGACAACTCCGGAAATGCACAAATTCCCTGAGATACAAATGCAAATCTACAAGTACTCATGGAAATTCATTGGTCAAAAGCATTGAATGTCAAAACAGAAACTGGGGTAATGAAAATGACTAGGGATGTAACAATATTATCAATATCGCGATAGCAAAACTGTCTCGATATTATTGTGGTCACATGACAATATGAAACGACAGGTCATCTGGGCAAAAAGTGCAGTTTTTAAAATATATATTTGTTTTGGGCCATTATGCTTTGGCACAGTATCTGTCAAACAAACTAAAACCGAGAGCACAATATGGCTTAATCCCTTCATCAAGTCTGTTTTTGCTGGGTGTTTTAGCTCGATCCGGTGTTTTCCGCACCTCAGGACGGCTCTGTTCACAGTGAATGAATGCAGTGAACTCGTTTATTGCATGTGCTGTGAGTTCAGCACGCGTTTGGAAAGCAACAGCCACCAGTTACACAGGTTTCACACTGGATACGCAAAATATCATCCTTTGTGTTCGGCAGAACAAAGACATTCATACAGGTTTGGAACTACTTGAGGGTGAGTAAATGATGACAGAATTGTCATTTTTGGGTGAACTATCCCTTTAAAAGTGCAGAAAGATAGTGGTTTAAATGCAGTCCAAATTCAAAATATCTTTCAAGTGTAGAAATTAGGAAAAAAGTATTGTAATTTCCCTACTGTAGTGTAAAGCAGAAATAATATACCTATGAAATATTCATTTTCACTTATTTTACAGTGCAATTGTTTTACAACATATGGCTACTGCTGTCAATGTTGTTATTATTATTCTATTCTAATTTGTTTGGCTTCCTAAAACACCAGTGTGAATGTAATTTAGACTGAGACTGTATATCACAAATAAAAAGAGGGTTGAGTCCCCTTTAAAGTTCAGGTACAAGTCAATTCACTGACTTTTTTTCTGACTTAAGTTCTCTCAGTTAAGAAACATGGATTGGAGCTCTTAATTTTGAACTCTCAAAGTGCATTAGACAGAATAATTTAACTTTAAAATGTACACAATTTTCATTTTTTCCCAATTCTTCATTTGTCTTTTTTCTTTTTAAATATCACAATAAATATCGTATCGTGGACTTCATATTGCAATAATACCATATTGTGAGATTTTTATATCGTTACATCCCTAGAAATGACACAAGTTGGAATGTTGTAAGGTTTCTTTGGTTTATGTCAGTCAATACCTAAAGGCCTTTGGGTTGAGCCCCGCGTGATGCGGCAGCATGGTGGTGAGGGCATTCTGCAGCATCAGCAGTCTGCGGTACGTCTTCTCCTGCATGGGCAGAAGCAGGCCGACGCCACCGTCCAGCGTAGCTGCACAGACACAGACAATCAAACTGGGTTCACTAGTTCAGGAATAGTGAAATAATGCTGGTCAATGATCGTGTTTCATGAACGCCCATTAACCGCTAGGATGCAAATGTGTTCAAAAGAGATACAGCTAAGGAGACCCACCGAACCATGTGATGTGCTTGTTGTCCCAGGTGAGTGCCTTCTTGCTGGCGGTGTCCAGAGTGCCGCGGCACGGCATTCTCCAGAAGGCGTTCACATGAGCGCCCACGTTAAAATCGGCTCTCCGCAGCAAACGCATGCCTCCGAAACTCTCTTTGGCTGGAGGCAGTATAATAAAGGACATATGTTTGATATCAGACACTGGGAAAGAGCAAAGTCTCACGCTACTGCTGAAAGAATCAAATAAATGACACACCTTCTGGCAGGTACATGTAGACCAACAGGTTTTTGTCTCTGTCTGAAACTGAGAGAGGGTTTAAGAGGTCAAACCAGTGACGTCTGCAAGAATCAATGAGTTTAAAGCGTAAAACTAATGAAGAGTCAGAATAAAAGAGTAATGGTGTGTGCACATCAAACGCGAAGCGAATATTTGCATTGCGTTACTCTATGTTTTTTGCGTCACTTGCACGAATAAAAACAAAACAAAAAACAAAAAAATTAAAAACATTCTGATACAAACAGGCATGTAAAACCGGACGTGTCAATAAGCTCTTCGCTGATTGGCTTGTCCGACAACACATCATGCAAATTTTTCCAATCAAATTCAAATTTTTGAACTTGCACGGAAGACGCGATTGAGGCATATATATCGTGCTTTCATGGCAATTGCGTCACCCGGCGCGAATTCGGGTTATTGCATCGACTTTGTATGTAATCTACTCGCGCGAATAATTAAATTCGCTTTCGGTGTGAACACACCATAAGACATTTACCCAGGAAGCCCAGCTGGTTGTTGTCCACCATAAAGTCTACGCTGTAAACCTCCAGAGGCTTTGCATCCTATGAAGAAACAAAAAGAGGAATGGAACAATTATATCAAAACTGAACGCATTTTGTGTAGCATGCATGTATTGTGTTGTGACCTCAAGGTACGCTGGTACAATTTAAGAATCTATACTACTCAAATAGTAAACAATATTAAACCATGCTCAATTTTGTACATTAAGTACTCAAGTCAAACAAGAGGCAAAAGATGATCAAGATTTCAACCAATCATAATTGACTATTATAAAATGACTATCATTCCAGGAGTCTACAAACTGGCAGCAAAAATTAAAATTAAAAATATATCCCTTTAAATCAACTGAATCATAAAGGATTGAGTCATTGGCTGATATTTGAGTGCAAACTCTTGGCAGATACCCTGCTGACGAGCGAGAGCGTCTTGCTCTCCTCCTGGTAGCGCAGCAGAGAGATGCTCTTCATCACATCAGCGGCGAGGATGAAGTTCTTGATGCTGTGCATCTGATGGATGTAGAGCTGCGTGTCGATGAAGGCCATGCCGGTCAGATCATTATCCCTCAGACTCCATAAGAAGATCTGCACACACACACACACTCTCACATTATACAGAAATGTCATTGTGTTTTATGTGATGAAGCACATTCAAACGTGCGGTTTACCTTCTGTCCGATGGCAGACACCAGGTATCCACTGCAGTGACAGAGAGCCGTGACGGGCCCCTTCTGCTCCTTCTCATACAGCACTTTAAACTTGTTCTTGGTGAGGGGCTGACCGGGCTCTGGCACCACCTCAATCACGTCCAGAATCAGGATCTGCCACAGAGATAACAAACCCAGATCAGACGTCTGATCAACAGAAACAGGTGCCGACATAAAAGAGACCAAAGGTAGGGCTGCACGATCTGGGAGAAAAATCTAATTGTGATTTTTCTGATAAAAACTGAGACTGACCTAAAATGAGATTTATTAAAAAAAAAATTTAAAAAAAGTGTTTTTTGTAGGGCTGCACAATTTGACCTATTTTCTAATTACATTTCATATTAAATAATAAGCAATATAATTATTATAAATAATAATGCATTGTTTTCACAAATAAATTAAAAGTATTGAATGAATCAAGAATTATATTTTCAATTATGTATTACCTTTGCTAGATTTTATTGTACAATTAAAAAAAAAGAAAAAGAAAAAGAAAAAGAAAGAAAAATACAAGTTTCCTGTGCTTGTTTATAGGGCTGCACAATTTAGCCACTTTTGTTATTATATTTCAGAATAAGTAATATTATTATTATAAATCATAATAATAATTATTTTTATTTCTAAACAAAAACATTAAACAAAATAAGAAATTTTACTATTGCAATATTTCACTCAAGAACAAAAATGTATTCAAGAAAAACAATATATTTTTTACTTTACAGTCCAACTGCAAAATTACAACAGATTACAATAAGATTTCTGTCTGCCTTAATTTCTTATCATTTTAAATCTTAAACCTTTTTTTTTTTTTTTTTGATAGAAAACATGCAGAGAGACCTAAAATTTAAATCGCAGCCATTGTTATTTGATAATCACACTAAGCCTTGTAGCAAATTCGGTTTCATTTCAATTGATCAGGCAGTCCTAACTAAAAGCAGTCATACGTGGTGCAGTTTTAAATGTTGTTGGACCTTGCAAATGTTTTTATCCCATTTTGCGATTACATGTCCAGTCATATTGCTCTCTTTAACTTTTAGTTGTGGGATAAATTTATCATATGAATCAAATGCACCTGTAAAGAGTATTTCTACAATGGCATCACATTGGTAACTAAATGCTATTGAGTGATGATCAAAAAGCTTATTTAATAGACGTATATTAATGTACTTCCACAGTTTCTGCACCGGTCATGAGTGTTGACAGGTGTGTGTAGGTGAAGACTCACTCTTCCTCTACAGGTGACCTCCTCTCCCTGGATGAGGCACGTGCCCAAGGCCACGTATCCCTTCAGGCCTGACACAGTCTCCTGACTCTTCAGAGCCACCGTCTTCATACACGTCACATGCTCCCACTCCTCCAGATCAATGCTGACCAAGACAGTTCAACAACAATACACAGAACAGACAGATCATCATTTACTCATGTTCATGCCAGTTCAACACCCGTAAGACCGCCGTTCATCTTGAAGACATTTTTAAAGGGGTCATGACATGAGAACTAAATTTCCCTTGATCTTTTGATACAGAAGAGGTGTTTGTATGCTTAATACATCCAAAGCATTTATGTAATAACCCTCAGAAAACGGCTCGTTTTGGATCAGAGGTGCAAGATGACGTCGTTTGCATAAACAGCCTCCAGCGCAAGACATCGACGAATAGTCTTCTTCTCACCATAGGCCCTCTCATAGGAGAGAGAACGAACGAACGAATGAATGAACGCACAAACGAGTGAGTGTGAAGCTTGTGAACAAGTTTGTTGGTTTAATTACAAAAACTGCTAAGTTATCACCTCATTGCTGAGAAATATAATGTAGCTTTTAGCTGTTGTATTTATAAAATTCATGGGGCAGGGGTTGAACACCAGCTCCTAAATGTGCAATTTTTTACCTATATAAAATTTTCCATCTCAATAAAATGCAAGCGCATACAGCACGCCGACATTAAAACGCTATCTTTATAGGCAAACGTGTCATCCTCGCATTGGGAGTTCGGTGGGGAACCGGATGTGTGTGTTTAGACGTAGGTTGGATGTTCAGATATCGGATATGTATCCGATTAAAATTCACATTTGGAAGTGGCTCAGATCAGATGCGAAAAAATCTTGTGTCGATTTTTGTGTTTACACACATGCAACAAATTCCAATCTGTGTCAGATGTGAGCAAAAAATCCCCAAAGTAGCGCAATGACCATATCAAAACTCAAAATATGTCATTTCTATACCTAAAATACATATTTTACAGACACCATTTTGCAGATTGATCATAAACACAGCTAAAAGGCTTCCTACCAGATGCATCCTTCACAAAACTTAACATCTACCACAGTTTTATCATAGGTAGAATGGAAAATGTTTCAATACAAGCATTTCAAGTCAAATGTAATTTATGCAATATTTCAAACCTTAGTTTAACCAAAAACTATAAAAAATGGACTTTGGTTTAACCCACGGGAGAAAATCAACCAGCCGCAAGAGTTTAAAATCAGCCCAATTCCGTGGCAAAAAATGCGGATTTGGCAACCCTGAGTACAACAAGAGTTGCATCCAAAGCGATTTAAATACTCTGCATATTGATAGCAGCTCCCTGATGAGTGAAAATTATAGTCAATATTAGAATGTTTGTGAGAGCAGGCCAGAAATTCAGCGGGAACGGGATTAAAAAAACAGTCCCGCGCAGGGCTTTAATACAAAAACGCACACAATGAATGGCAACTGTAGAAAGCAAAAGCCAAATCCCAGACATTTTAGGCGATTTAGAAATCCCGGCCGGATGCATTTTTTTTAGGTCCAAAAAGAGGACATGTCTGGGGAAAAGACATGTCCCTACTTAAAGGACAGGTCGTTTTAGACAGAGGGTCAAAATGAGGGTTGAAAATAATAATTTTTTCCACATATTTGTTCTTTTTTTGTGCAAAAAACCTTTATTAACATTATAAATAAACCTCAAGGAACATATTAAAATAAAAAAAAATCCATGTCATGACCCTTTAATGAAACCTGAGATATTTCTGTCCCTCCACTGAAAGTCCATTCCACCTAAACTTTATGCGTCAAAATGTTCATAAAGACATCAAATATGGTAAATGGCTCTATTGTATGTGCACTGCTAAATGTTTATTTGAATAAAAGCCTAAATTAAATCCGTTCATCAAAATAAAGTGATCGCATCTCTTCAGGAGGATTACACTTGGATTAAACTGATCTATTCATGTAGATTACCTTTTTAAAGCTTCAAAGTTTTGGTTGTGTGAATGTGCTTCTCACCGTGTGTTTGGGATGGCCTCCCAGCTCACCGGAGAGATGAGCTGAATGGAGAACTTCTCCTGCTGAGGGTGTATGTACCGCTCATCTGAGAAAACAACAATTAAAATAATAAAGACCCCATCAAATCAGACATTCACTTTATCCATATACACATGCAAGCAAACAGTGTCCCACCTCTTTCGATGGTCTCAAACTCCTTCTCCTCTCCGGTCATTCTGGGAATGCGTGTGCACTGCTCTTTAACACTGCTGCACACCGCATACACCTGAAACACACACGACTGATCAACATATGACTGCCACGTTTACATGGCAGCAGTCATTTAAAGGTGTGGTATGTAAAATTGACTGCAGCCCAAATTCAAAATACTGAAGATCTTTGTTTGTCCCGCCTCCTCCTCCTCCTCAGATTGAGGACGGGCTTTACACTGTAAGTTGTTGAGTAAATATATTTGCACCAACTGGCAACCCGGGGTGTTGAATTACTATTGGGTAAACTGACAGTGGGCAGAGCCACACAGACGGAAACAAAAACAGACATTCCGACACGGAACACACATTTCAAAGTAGCGTTGTTAATTGGAGAAATAAGTATGTAAACTTAACGTGTTCCCTAAATGTAATTTTTATGCTTTAGTACAGTCAAAAAAATACATACAGCACCTTTAATGCTGGACACAGATGTTATTTATGTAGTTTAGTTTAGCCAGTCATAACAGACCTCATTCATATATAGAATCTTTAAGGCACAAGAGCAAAAACTGCCAGTCTAATTGGTCAACATAACACAAATTTGTGTGACCAAATTGAACAAGCAAAATCTGCAAACTTTTTGTCTTAACGTAAAATTACTGATTGCGCAGATGTTTGTTAAAATGACTGGATTTTGGCAGCTAAAAATATTGCAGAGCAACGGTAAATGTGATTGCACCTTTCTTTTTTCTTCAGAACACAAAAGAAGATATTTTGATGAATGTTGCCATAACCAAACCATTTAGCTCCCATTGACTTCCAATGTATTTACAATTCAAGTTAATGGAAACCAAAACTGTTTAAATCTTCAAAATTTCTTCTTTTATGCTCCACCAAAGAAAGTGTGAGAGGTCTAGTAAAATGTGAGATGACACACGTAAATGATGACAGAATTTTCAGTTTTGGGTGAATAATTTTTTTAAGTCTCATTTAAATGTTTAAAAAGGGTCAAGACGAGCTCAGTTACTAAATGCAGTGAACTCATCATCTCCTGCCCATAGCATAGGCATTACCTTTGATTCCACGTGGTACGACACATAGTGGACAGTACACCTGAGTGGGATCTTGCGGACAGGCCAGGGAGCGTCATATGAGAGATATGTGGGTAACACACTGATCCTCAGCTCGCCCTAAAGCAACAAACACACTTCAATTAAACCTAAACCTGTCAAGATTATTTTCTCAAGATATCCTGATACAGTGGAGAATGAAAGACACTTTTGTCATTTTGAGATGTGATCTAATACCAAATGCTGGTGCAGATTTTAGAACTTGTCTGTACCTGTTTGTTGAAGTAGAGGAATCCTTTGGGACAGTTGATATTGTGAAAGGGAGAGAAGGACTCGATGGCGCCGTCTATTGTCATGGGGTGGAGCCGCATTGCCCCACGAGAGGTCACCAGCATCCAGTGAGGAGACGGCCCGCAGATAAACACCTGGAAAACAAGCAGAGCCAACATTTATGTAGTTCTTCTCTTACAAAATCAAGCCTGGCTTGAGAAAAGAATTTGGTGCCAATGTCTTACACCAGCTCTGATAACTAGCCAGTATGGTTGTTATTGATAACTTAAAGTAAAACTATTAAAAATGATTTTCTGTAAATGAAATCAAGCAGAAATAAAATAAAAAACAAATAAAATATAATGAAATAAATAAGAAATGCTGCCTTGACAACTAACTGAAACAAAAAGTAGTACTAAAATTGAAGCTGAAATAAAAATAAAAAAGTTAGAAATAGAAACAAGAAAATGACAACAGCACATAATGAAGTTACTCATACCTAAACTAACATTAAAATGAAACTGAAAAATAAAATAAAAGGTACTATATAACAGTATAATAAATAATACTAAAATAAACTTGCTTGCCAGACATTTCATGATCAACAAAACCGGTTTCTAAGAATAAAATACGAGTAAATACTTAAATTAAAATTAGAAATGCTGCCTTGACAGCTAAGTCAAATAAAATAGGTTTAATTTGAAGTAGCAAAATTACTAAAACTAAGACTGAAATGTAAAATAAAACTAAACAGAAATATTTAAAAAATAAATAAAAATGACAAATGCACATAACAAAACCAGTGAAACTCTAAAATTAAAATAAAAAAGTGAAAAAATAAAAATAAATCTAAAATATTTAATATAGCAAAGTATGAATAAAAATACTATAACAGTATATAAATAACACTAAAATCACCCTGCTTTTCAGACATTACATGATTTTTTGAAGTTTTGTATATATTTAGAATTTAACACAATGCAAGGCCATCAACAAGTGTCAAAAAAAAAAAAAAACATGATCAGATAAATACATTTCAGTTTTCAAACCAAGTCACAGACAGATGTACCCCTGAGTATCCCGAGATGTCCTGGAAGTATCTGAATCTGGCCACTCGACCTTTGACCCCCAGAGTCTCCTCTCCCTGACCATCAGGCTTCTTGTCCTTCCTCATTTTGGACTTCTTCTCTCTGAAGTTAATGTTATGAGGCATCTGACAGGAAGAAAACAGCCACCACTCACCATCATTCAAACATCACTAGAGTAAACGTCCTGTGGAGAGTATTTAGTGTCAGTTTGTACCTTCTTGAAGCGCACTTTCAGGTTGCTCTGAGCTTGCTGCTGGTCGTATGGAAAGGCCTCATAGATGAGAAGCTCTTGATCAACATGTGCCTGTTGACAAATACAGTAAAATACACAACATTAAACCTCAATTCATTCAGAGGAGCAGGGAGGCTCCAGTGGTAAACTCACCAGCAGGTAAGGACGGCTGTGGTTGTAGCCTAAAGACACGAGAGCAACTTCTTTGACCAATGGGATTTCTCCCTGCCTCATCACTTCCTCCTTTTTGAGCTCCCCTTGAGTAGCCGATTGGCTAGCAGAGCTGTCGACCAAAACACGCTGACCAACAGGGAAATTTTTCACCAGGAAAACCAAGCGCCAGTCAGGAAGCTGGTAGATCTGATTAACAAATCACAATAAAAAATTTTAATGAACAATAACATCAGACTGTTTTACATACGCTCTATGGAAGCTTATAACATGAACTAAATAACCAAACAGCCCCTAATGAAAAAGATTAGTCACATAAATCTGTTGATAAGGCATGCATTCATACTGAACAAATCTATATACTTCATAAAGTTCAGGGATAGGGTCTATATAAAGGATGACAGGCTTCTCATTTTTGGGTGAATTATATGGGTTTTACAATCATATAAAGGGAATTTTAAATATTACATTAAATATTTTAACATTAAAAATTACAGTACTTGTCAAAAGTTTAAAAATATGATTTTTAAATGTTTTAACGAAGACTTTTGCGCTCACCAAGGCTGCATTTATGTGCTCAAAAATACAGTAAAAACAGTAATAATGTGAAATATTATTACAATTTAAAACAACTGTTTTCTATGTGAATATATTGTAAAATGTAATTTATTAATGTGAAGTAAAGATGAATTTTCAGCATCATTAATCCAGTCTTCAGTGTCACATGATCCTTATTTAATACTGTAATATTATTGCAAATTTTTAGTGTTTTTACTGTGTTTTTGATCAAATAAACGCAGCCTTGGTGAGCATGTGTAAAAATCACAATGTTGCCAAACATTTGACAAGTAGCGTATAATTAAAAAATATAATTTAAAAATAAATAAATAAAAAAATTACAATTAAACATATTAAAAAACTATTTTAATACTTAATAGTAAGTTAGTAACATACATTCTTTCAACCACAAATCCACCCAAAATCCAAGCAGCTCTTTGAAGGAAATCTCAGTAAATCAATATTTATGTTCATCACCTCCATGACTCCATTCTCTCTGACCAGAAGGCACCAGTGTGATGGCTCCTGTCTGCCCTGGCCGCCCTCTCTTCCTGTCTGAGTGGAGTTCAGTGATGCAGAGCTGCGGCTGGGCTCCTCTTTACTGGGGCTGGACAGAGGGTTCGACTCCCCATACAGCATCTCCTCCTCATCATCCATCACATTACTGACGAACAGCACGAGGAGAAGAAAAACAGTCAATGTGAGAATATGAGACGAGCTGCAAATAAGAGCATTTGAGTGTCTGGTGTGCTCAGTGACCATTACCTGATTTCCTGGATGATGGTTTCTGTATCTGATTGGGCTCTGATGGCAGTTTCCTCTTTGGCCAGGAAACTGACCTTGTTCTCAGTTGTGAACATGCCACTGACGTCACGATAAGCACATAATGTAATAATACGGGATTGCTGCAAAAACAAAACAGTGAGAACTGATCACATTAAGAACACTTTTAAAGGTATTCAACAATAAAATCATACTGTATTGCACAGAATCACCACAGAGAAAAATGGGATTTACAAAAAAACTCAGACACACTAGGGTGATAATAATCTGGGTGAAAATATGTTTAATTTTCATGAAAATACTGCCTCAATACAAAAAAAAAAAAAATATGATTCATTGTCTTTATATTTGCTTTAGATTTTGTGATAAAATACAACCTAGATGTTTTTCATGAGATTCAGCATTAATGAAAAGTAAAATCCCGCACACTATCAGTCCATGCTAAATATAGAAATTTATTACAGGAAACAGCAAAGTTTCGGTGTACTGACCTTCATCAAGTGATGCTTGATACGAGAGATGCTTAATAAAGGTCAATAGACCGAAACGTTGCCGTTTCCTGTAATAAATTTCTATATTTAGCATGGACTGATAGTGTGCAGGATTTTACTTTTCATTAACTGGATTCGACATTGTTGTTGGAATGTTTCTCCTACGCATCTATCAATTTCACAGGTGTGCTGAGTTCGTGTTGAATGAGATTCAGCATAAAATAACACTACTGTTCAAAAATTTTCAGTAAGATTTTTTCATTTAAGAAATTAATATTTTAATTTTTTTTTTTAGCAAGGATGCTTTAAATTGATCAAAAGTGACAGTAAAGACATTTATGATGTTACAAAAGATTTATATTTAAAATAAATGCTGTTTTTTGAAGTTTGTATTCATCAAAATGTATCATGTTTCAACAAAAATATTCAGCAGCAAAACTGATTTTAAACATTGATAACAATGACAAATGTTTCTTGAGCAGCAAATCAGCATATGAGAATGATTTCTGAAGGATCATGTGACACTGAAGACTGGAGTAATGATGCTGAAAATTCAGATTTGATCACAGGAATAAATTACATCTTAACATATATTCACATAGAAAACAGCTATTTTAAAGTGTAATAATATTTCATAATATTAATGTTTTTATAAACAATAATAAAAAATGCAGTCTTGGAAAGAAAAGACTGAGTAAGAAAAGAGTGATTTTCTTACTCAGTACTTTGTCTTGTTTTTCAGTAAAAAATATCAAAAAATTCTTAAATCAAGAGACATTTACTTTAAATGCAAAATGACGCGTCTCTTTTTTTTTTTTTCAAAATTAAGCTCAAAATTAAATGAGTTTACACTTAAAACCAGAAAAAAAATGCAAATGGGCTAAAATAAAATAAACGTTTGTTTTCTTTTCAAACTGTGGTTATATTTCTAACAACATTGGCGGGGGGTTTTCTGGTGAAACAAACTTACTTAATTTTGATCAATTTCTCAGAAAGTAGGACTTCCTACATCATTTTGCATTTCAAATAACTTGATCAAATAAACACAGCCTTGGTGATCATCAGAGACTTCTTTCAAAAGCAAATGTTTGACCAGTAATGTACATGACGTCTGTATGGACTGACCGTGTGGATTTGTGGTTTCTGCAGTGCCAGGCGGTGGCTCTTCCCCATGTACGAGTCGCTCTTCAGCACAAACATGGTGACCACTCCCTCAGCTGTCATGATGATCATGTATGGATCGGCCACAGAGCAGTGCACTATGGGAGAGCCCAAGTCCACAGGGATAAAGTGGAGCTGTGTCACTGAGAGCAAGAAGAGAAGAGGTCAGATGAGACACCAGATCCATCCATCATACGGTCACAGTTACATACACACTGATGCGGTTCCTCACCTCCCTCTAGCAGTCTGATGCCCATAGGAGACACCTGGATGATGTATTTATTGTCTCCGATGTTGCCCGCATACACAGTGGGACCCTGCGTGGCGAAACCACTGGTGTCCAGCTCCATAATCTCCTGACCCGTCTGCAGGATCTAAACACACCGCAAGAGCAATGAAGCACTGGAAGAGTGAATGTGTCCTCCAAAAATGTCATGACAATAAACAGCCTGGTCACATTGTGACTGGTTTAAGAGTAGACAATGAGCTGATATGAGAAAGCAGTCATGAGAATATCTAGCTGCCTGGAATGACATTAGCATGCTGCTTACTATAGAGTATATATATTGCCTAGTAGACATGTGCCGGTATTCGGTAATGCGATATATCACGATATTGAACATGCACAAAATTGTTTTCGTGAGCACTTAAAAATACCACGAATAATTATTTAGCCCAGTACAAATTATTCAGAATTTTTTGAATGCATTTAAAGAATACTTTTCCCATCAACTGGTCACAATGCACAACACCGTTGTATGCTGTGTCAAAGACACATGCGCACTCTCATATAAACAAGCACGGATGAGAAGTGCATGGCGTTGCGACTGAAGGAGATGCACCGAATGAAAGCACACTTTCACTCTCTGACAGCAGATGGCGCTGAACAGCAGAAATGCAGCCGTTACTCTGGAAACCCCATGAAACAAAGCAGCTGAGCTACTTTCTGAAATATAATTAAATGATTTAAACAGCCATTCTGATTCACTATGGTGTTCATAACAGCTCCAAATACTTCAATATTTAGACTTAATAGGCTATTTGTTTCCAAACTTTTTTTTACGTTTTAATCTGGACTACAACATGCCCTAGATATTGTTTGAAAATATTTTGATTCTTTATTGTTTGGTCACACTTTACATTAAGGCTCCATTAGTTAACATTAGTTAATTCATTAGTTAACATAAACTGCCAATGAAAAATTCTTCTAAACATTCACTAATCTGTCATTTTAAAACTTAATAGCACGTTGTTAAAATCACAAGTTGTAACTGTATTATTTAATCGACCTGAACTAAAATGAACTAACAGCTGTATTTTTTAACAAAGATTAATAACTTCTGTAGCAAATGTAGCTATTTCTCATTGTTAATGTTAACGTTAATGCTTTAAGGTTAACTAATGAGATCTTATTGTAAAGTGATACCTATTGGTCTTTATAATTCTTCTGCACTTTAATCTGTGTGAAATTTTTAACGTTATACATTTTTTTGTGTATTGCTTTATTGTATTTAAACGTTCAGTTCTTTTTGTTATAAGAAAAAAGTTATTAAACCTGTTATATGACACTTTTTTGCAACTAAATTTCAATATTGTGATAATACCGTATACGTGACAAAAGCATTAGCAATTAATTGCAACATGAAAATTTGATACCGTCATATCCCTACTGCCTAAAGTATAGTAGTATGTTATACATAATACAGCTTTTGATTACCATGGTGGAGTCCTCTCTGCTGAGGATGAGGAAGCCGTGTTTGTTCTTGTCATCCTCCACTGTGGGCTCCTGCTTCTCCTCCTCAGGACCCTCGCCATCGCCCTCTGGTGGAGACTACAGACACACAGAGTTTCAGAGTTAAGCAGTTTACAGCTAAACATCAGAATTATGGGTTATTTATCTTTGAATTTATCTGCATTAAAAATAAAAGATGACTGTAACATAAATCACCTTCTCAGGTTTCTCCTCGCAGTGTATGACTGTCCACATGTCATGGCATCCAGGAAGTTCAAACGTTGTGACCACCTGCGGTCTGATACTTTTCTATAGAACAGCAAAATAAATGCTTCAATACCACAAATTTAATATAATTTCAGTAATAATGGTTGACCTATATGGACTTTTCAACAGCCAGTGGCCAATATACAGTCAATATACATGTGAGACATATTATAAATATAAATATACACACAAAGCCAATATTGCAAATAGCAATTTCCTTACTCAGTAATTTTGTCTTGTTTCCCAGTGAAAATATCTAAAAATTCTTAACTCAAGCGATATTTGTTTTTTTTTTTTTGTTGTTTTTTGTGATACATTTTATTTTAAGGTCCAGTTCTCACAATTAACTATGACTTCTGCCTCAATAAATTCCAAATTACTGCTTATATACTAAAGTGTCACCTTTTTTTTTTTCTTCTTTTTTGATAAATGTATTAAAATTAAGTGAGTTTACATTTAAAAACAGAAAACAATAACTACAAACAGAGTAGGAAAAAAACTGGATGAACTCAATTTAAAAGGAAAACCAAAAATTTATATATATATATATATTAAGATTAAGATAATATATATATCTTAATCTAATTGAGGTGTACACATACACAATGCAATTAAAGAAACATTTATTTGAAATCCACTAAAAACTAGAATTCTTCATTATCCACTGAATGTGCTGTTGGTAGATATGAGATTAGCACAATGGGTTGTTAATGCCCTTGTTAATCAGCCAAGCATCAAACACAATAACTGGGTAATGTTGATCATTTTGGAATGGCCAATTATTAGCATATTTAAATGATAAAACCAGTAGGATTCCTCACAACAGGGCAATACTAAGAACATGTAAAAAAAAAAAACCAAAAAAAGTAATACTAAAAAAAAAAAAAAAAAAAAAAAAAAAAAAAAAAACCTATACACATTTTTATCACAACTTCTAAAATCTCCATCAATCATGTTGAAACTGGCATGACTGACAAAAACCCAGTTGAAATTTATTTACACCAGAAACGTGCTGTTGTGTTGCCTTTCCTGACAGAAGGGAAACTGTGATCTGTGATCTGAACAAATTCACACCTGATATTATCATCGGTCTCATGTGATCCCATCAAAACTACTCAGTTGAGACAGATCACCATTTTCATTCCTTATTTACGTTAGAATAACATCATTAAACTATGCAACCGGAATTTTGAGTTAAACAAATTAAAATATTTTTTCTTCTTTAAAGTTGACACCTTTTCAAAATTCCAGCGTTTGAATATTGACTCAACCAACATCATGAGGTGCATACTGGGATGTTTTCTGGACCCCACACTGGACCTAATTCACAATTAAAATCAAACCACCTGAGATGCAGGTCAACACCAGGTGTAAATAGAGCCTCAGGTTCATAATGAACTCATAGGCACTCAGACAAATAACACTAGCGTCATGCATCCTGAGTGAAATGCATGAGCGGCGTGTCTCTGCTGTATCTCGGGTGTTTTAAAGGCCTCTCCAACCATCTCTGAGGCAGCCCTGGTAAAGCCCAGACGTCACTGTAGCACCCGCAGGGGCCTGCGGCAGACGAGCCTCACCGCCGCAGGACCACGTGCTGTGCATCTTTACTTCAAACAGACACAGCTGTGACCAGGCCTGTAGCCTGCTATGAGGTCAGTAATACTGACCTATTTAAATTTTTCATGTTCAAAAATAAAATTTGTTCTCTGAATGACTAATTTGCTGTTAAACTCCTCAAATGAATGTCTGCATGACATGTGTAATTAAGTTTAGACAGTTTGCAAGAACGTTTAGCATCCGTGGTATGAAAATGATCGCTGCGAGAGGCTGCTGGAGTGGACGAGGCTTGAGAGTGTTGTGAGTGAGGGCTCGGACGCAGCCTCTGTGTTGCCAGATCCAGCTATTATAAGCGTTTTTGGTGTCTTTTCCACTTAATTTGACATTTTAGAAAATTTATAAAGTAGGCAGTCGCAGAGATCTTTATCTTATCTTAATTGCAAAAGATTTTAAATAATTTCGTTTTTTTTTTTTTTTTATTTTATTAGCGATATCTGGCAACACTGCATTGCTGGCACTTAAACTGACAGCAATCAAAAAAGCCCATGGACAGGTTATTGCATTCGTTAAGGCAAACGCAAAAAACATCATGATATTATCAGTCAGAAACGTTATCAACGCTATCAAAAGCAGTAGTATTTAACACTAGTACACAGATCTGTAGAACAAGTAGATTACAGAATGAAATGAAATACACAAACACTAGCCATGAAGAAGTCTATGTTATGTCATTCAGTATAGTAGTTAAATTTTCACAAATCATGCTATAAACATTCATAAGAGCACTAGACTAAGTTATCAGCTATATAGCAATGCTTATTAATAAAAACTATAACAGTAATATGTATTCTTGCATGAATAATAAACAACTGATAAAACTGTCCACCCCATAGTAAAGTATTAACAAATTTTGATGCAATAAATAGGGGATAATTTAAAAATGATCATCCCTCCAAAACAGAGAAAACATCTTTCACAAACATCTACATGTCTGTCACTTTTAAAGTGTTTAGTGTATATAATGAGTTGTATTTTATAGCACAATCCCTCCCCCAGAACCTCACTAATTTTCAAAGCCTGGCTACGGCCATGACTGTGATGCATGCACAGACATGCAGGAATGCAATGCCTGTCCACGAGCACAGGAACAGGAGGTACAGTGTCACAGATAATCATACCTGCAGTACAGAGAGAGCTCCATTCTTGCCGTATCCCGAGCACACCACTACCTCCAGATCCGGCTCTGGGTTAGTTTGAAACTGATGAAGGAAGAATTGATATTGCATCACAATTAATCAGAAACAAATAGTTTCACAAAGCCAACTGTTAATGGAACTAATCATGTTTGAGACTACTTATGTCTTTTTTGTCATGCTGTATCTCCGGGTTCAGTATTACCAGTAAATACCTCACTATCTTAACTGCACAAGAGAGCTGCAGAAATGATGGGGTTTTTATTAGGCCAAAACGCAGAAACAAGTTCGTATTTTAGCACTTCTGGCTCCATCGTTCTCAAGTATATGGGTTTTTGAATGGCTTTTTGTTTAAATGCCTGAATTATGGTCTGTTGTGAACACAAGCTCATGATATTTTCACATTTAATTCTACAACATAAAATACATCAGTGATACGTCCTTGTGTTTTTTTAAAGCTTTTACTTGTCTTGAAAAAGGCCGTTGATAACAAGTGTCTAAATGTGACTGCAGAGGTTGTCTGGACTTTAAACACTCCTCACACTGAACAGATAAACTCATCTGATCACTAGTTACTTTCACAGCCTCATTGTTAGGGATGTAACTCAACTCACGATTCACGATTTTGATTTCACAATTTGATTTTCTCACTATTTTTTTTTTTAACAAAATGAGATTGAAGACAAATTATACAGTAAATGAAAAGGTGTCCTCGCGTTACACAAATAAAATAAATCTCTTCATATAAACAAAATAAGGCTTTGTCTGTGCTCTTTCCATGTAAAATTAAAGGCAACCACTGCATTTTAATCATGATCCAAACAAAGATGCTGCATACATGCAACAGTTTTTAATCTAAATTAGGCTGTATAATTTTGAAATCAAGCAAAACCAGAATGGTCTGACTTTAGTTTTGTGAAACTATACATAAAAAATATCTGAACGAAACAGCAGAGGATCTGAATGAGTCGCAAATTTACTTTCTGCCAGCAGGTGGCACTTATGAACAGCAATGAGACAGTGTTTCTTGGGTTACCGCTGTAAACAAAGCAGAGCTGGGCTATTTCAATATGCATGGTTCAGAGGCAAGATGAAAAGAAAATGCCATCTAAACTTTTTTCAGCCAGCTCGCGGTTCATCGTTACATCCCTACTCATTGTGTTTATAATCACACTCTTGCAAACTATTCTGACTCAAACTTTCTGGGAAAATATTTTTAAATAAAGACTGAAAGAGTTGTCAGAAGCTCAGTGATGGTGGCACTGAAGTCATGTGACCATGGTGTAGTTAGTTTATAACCTGTTTAGCTTTTTACTTCTGCTGATTGTTTTTAGGCTTCAGAACTCATAAAATCTTGTTAATTTGTGATGAACAAAACATGTATGAATTATAAGCTCTGGTTGGTCACAGAGCTTATTTTCTGCAATAATCCTAAACCCAATGGAAAAATCTTATTGGGTTTTGCCCAGGGAAGTACAGAGATGCAAACTTATAGGTTGGCCTAAAAAAATACGTCATCACTGTAGGGAAAGTAAGAGGTACCTCTTCAGAGAGGAAGGCCGGTTCTCCCATGGAGGCGCTGACGCAGGGTCCTATGTTCAGTATGCTGTCACAAACCTGGACATAAATATCAAATCTAGTTAAATACATCTGTTTCATACAGGCAGCAACATTGGAAATGTACATATGTGGTATTTTGTAAATGAAATATGTTATTGAGATCAGATTAGATAGGACCTCACCTCAAACGAGTATGTAGCCAGCTGAGTGCCTGACTGAGCCTCACTCCCGTACACCTCGATTTCATCAAGCTCGTCAGGCAGATTGGCCTTACCTGAACACAGCAGCACACACATATATACACAACACAACAGCACAAATATCTGAACCACAAACAACACTGCCATTAATTATACTACCTGCCCAGTTAGCCATGGAATCCACACGCTTCTTCTTATTCGGAGGCTCTTCCTGGAAGACAGAGGCATTCGATATGAGCTTCAGATCCTTCTTACAAAAGATTTTACAAGCTTAAAAGAGACATTTAATGATTATTTTTCCATTACAAAAATATATTTTTCATCACTGGCTGGATCTCAGCATTAGGAAAGATGGGCTAAAGTTTATTTTTAATAAGATCACAGATCATTTCACTCTAATCTTAACTGTTTATGTGACCGGCATTGTACAAAAGCAGAATTGTACAAACTACTGGTGTAGCTTATATGCGTTCATTCCCTTACGATAAAGTGTGCTTGATTGTATAAAATCCACACAACACTTAAATTACAGAAAATATAATATTAATGAAATAAAAGATCACTTAAGTGCACTTAAAGAAAGTTCACTTAAAGCTCTACTTAAGTGTTTAACAGACTTAAGTAGAGTTTTAAAAAGTGCACTTTTAAATAAAGTAAAATTAAACATTTTACTTTAACAGTGCATTTTAAATTATGTTTTCAAAACCTTTCGTCATGCTTTAAATAAGTACACTTATTTTGATGTGTTGACTAACATACTAAAGCACATGTAAAGATTATAATTTTCACTGTGGTGTGATATATTACATTTAAAGTAATCATTTAAATATACTAAATTGCATCTTTATCATTCCAGGTATGTAATTACAAACATTTTTAAATACATGACATAGAAGTTTTAGTAAAAATTAGATTAAAGTATATTTTAATTTACCATAAATGCTTGACAGTAAATTCAGCACAACTTTAACCATAATTCAAAGACAATAGAATTATGAAATTACATTTAAAGATGTGCAAGTACATAAAAAAAACACTTACGTTCAGCTAATTGCATTTACTATAAATAAATACTATAATACGCCCATTTAATTGACATTTTATTTAATTTCCAAAAACATGCAATGAACTGTCTGAAATTACACTAGTCTATTCTTCTAAATTATATTATTTCCACAACAAGTATGCTGAAGTGTACTTCTCTTCCCAATGGTTCACACACCTGTTTCTCTTTCTCCTCATTCTCTTTGCCCTCTTCCACTGGCGTTTCCTGGAGTTTCTCTGTGTACCTGAGCAGCAGTGAGTTGCCCAGACGAGAGCCCAAGAACAGATAACCGGCCTCCATGGTCGTCATCTGAGAGGAGAGAGATGAGGGAGTGTGTGAGTGTCTGTGATCAAGCGCAGAGGATTCAAAACTGATGCTGCTGGCACAGCTGATCACTCACACAAGTGGTCAGGACGCTGGCGGCAGCCTTATCGAAGTGAAACGCCCGTACGCTCCTCATGCCATCTGTGATGAGCGTCAACACGTAACTGCAACATGACAAGACACACAGTCAACAAACATGGTCAGATCTCTGATCCAAATGACCATTTCACACCTATCTGGTTTTTATGTGACATAAAGCTCTTTTGTTGGTTTTGATTGCTTGTATTGTCATCATTTCTAAGTCGCTTTGGATAAAAGTGTCTGCTAAATGACTAAAATGTAAATGTAAAATGTAAAGCATGGAAGCATGTGGTCAAAAGAGCGAAAGGTCTCACATTTCTCCTTCTTTTAGTGAGATGACCATCTTATCAGAGGTGATGAAGGATGATTGAGAACAATCCAGTGTGATCTTCACTTCCTCCTGTGGCCCTGAAGAGCAAAACAGACTGAATTAGAGTGAAATGGCACCAGTTAGCAATCATAACTTTGACTGTAAAGAAGTTATTTTGGGGAGGGAAGAAGTCTGAGCAGAACTTACTCAAGGGGAAAGCTGTGGTGCCGTTGGTCTGACTGTTGAGTGACACTCCAAACGGAGGAACGCTCTGGTTCAGATACAGTAATGAATTCACAGCGAACACCACAACTCCACCTGAACACAAAACACACAACATTATCATTCAAACAGCTTGAAGAGATGGATGCTAGGATGCTTTTAAGCCGTACTGAAGTACTGGAGCCTTATGTATGCTGAACACTTCTTGACTTGTTTTCCTTCACTTTCTAGTTAAAATTGCCCAATTTATATCAACAAACAAAACTACAACCCGAATTCCGGAAATGTTGTGATGTTTTTTAAATTTGAATAAAATGAAAACTAAAAGAATTTCAAATCACATGAGCCAATATTTTATTCACAATAGAACATAGATAACAAATGTTTAAACTGAGAAATTTTACAATTTTATGCACAAAATGAGCTCATTTCAAATTTGATGCCTGCTACAGGTCTCAAAATAGTTGGGACGGTGTAGCATCTCCTCTTCTTTTCAAAACAGTTTGAAGACATCTGGGCATCGAGGTTATGAGTTTCTGGAGTTTTGGTGTTGGAATTTGGTCCCATTCTTGCCTGATATAGGTTTCCAGAAATTGAAGAGTTCGTGATCGTCTTTGATGTATTTTTTGTTTAATGACGTGCCAAATGTTCTCTATAGGTGAAAGATCTGGACTGCAGGCAGGCCAATTCAGTACCCGGACTCTTCTACTATGAAGCCATGCTGTTGTAATAGCTGCAGTATGTGGTTTTGCATTGTTCTGCTGAAATACACGTCGTCTGGAGGGGAGCATATGTTGCTCTAAAACCTTTATATACCTTTCAGCATTCATAGTGCCTTCCAGAACATGCAGGCTACCCATACAGTATGCACTTATGCACCCCCATACCATCAGAGATGCTGGCTTTTGAACTGAACGTTGATAAAACGCTGGAAGGTCTCCCTCCTCTTTAGCCCAGAGGACACGGCGTCTGTGATTTCCAACAAGAATGTCAAATTTGGACTCGTCTAACCATAGAACACTTTTCCATTTTGAAACAGTCCATTTTAAATGAGCCTTGGCCCACAGGACACGACGGCGCTTCTGGACCATGTTCACATATGGCTTCCTTTTTGCATGATAGAGCTTTAGTTGGGATCTGCAGATGGCACAGCGGATTGTGTTTAACGACAGTGGTTTCTGGAAGTATTCCTGGGCCCATTTAGTAATGTCAATGACAGAATCATGCCGATGAGTGATGCAGTGTCGTCTGAGGGTTTGGGCATAAAAAAAGATCTACAAAGTTACAAATCTCAAAGTCCACTCCAAAGGGAGATATTTAGTTTTTAAAAAATCCCTTTTCAAGAACTACAACAAACGGCTCGTTTGGACTACAAAATTGTTTTCCTGTATTTGTGACATCACAAATTGGCCCTTTAGAATACCATTAAAATAAATCCCGCCTCCGGAAATCTGAATGCACGTTTCAAAATCGAAACCCGGTGCAGGTGTTTTTATATCACTGTATTTCTGATGGAAACCGACTGTCTTCAGAAAATTTTGGATGTCATTTTCATTTCATCTTGCATGTAATGTCTGATAAAGCAGCGTTTGTGAGCGGAGCTCTGCTTTGTGTACAGCATTACCGGGGAAACCTCGCTCTCTCCCGCTCCAACAGCGCCTCCCGCTGGCAGAGAGTTAATTTGCTTTTAGTCATTCTGCCTAGCTGTTCGCCAATCACAACGCACTGGGACAGCTAACCAATCACAACACATTTAGTTTTTCGGAAGGCGGGCCTTCATCAAACCCGGAACTAATCGAGCCGTTTGTGCCAGACTGGGGAGAATAGTATTGTAATAATGTAAATTATGTGAAAAATTATGCGTTTTTCGAACCACCAAACATGAGAGCATGTTCTAGAACACCCCTAAAACGGAATCAAGACTTTGTAAAAGAGCATAATAGGACCCCTTTAATAATAATTACTATTTTATTAATCACAATATAGCTATTTTTACTTTATCTTTGTTATTAAAAATAAGAACAAAGACGCAAATAAACAGTAGTTTAATCAAAAGCAGCGAGTGCTTCCGTCTTTTCTTTTAATGTTCGATTAAGATCGAGACAAATCTAAGACCTACTGTAATGCATGAATCTAATATGTTACACGTCAGATTTTTCCCCAACCATTAACTAAACATTCATGTAAGAATGTAAGACATAACAGATTATGTCTGTGTCTGCTATTGTCCTTTTACATTATTGACACACTATTTTCCTATTTAATACCATAATGCTGCTTTGACACAATCTGTATTGTTAAAAGCGCTATATAAATAAAGGTGACTTGACTTGAATCTTGCCAAGACATATTTCACAATAATGTACTTTATAGGGAGATCGTTTTGTTTTCATCAGCATGGGTTTGAAAATCATTTTTCACTGGTTTGGACTCATGTCATCGAGAATTCGATATGAATATTCACAAAGCTAGACTGCTGTGCTTTGCAACAATAGAGATATACAACTTGTGGTGAGAAGCAGCAGCAGTCGTCCAGAAGTGAGCAGAGAAAACGGCACTCCTCTCAGAAAATGTACAAACAAAAGTCATTTTAGATGTTTAATTACTATTTGGAGCATTGGGATCGCTAGAAGAGGTCTTAATGAACTCATTTTTGTGCCAACTTCAAATTCGACCAAAACTGACATTTTTCACTTCTTTTGCCTGTAGCTCAAAATTAAACCGTGCGCATTCCAAATCATTTTTACGGGTCACATTTGTTTTCTTTGTTAAATGAATAAATTAGTTCAATTAATAAAGTCTTAAAATCCCATGGGCATTTTATAATGAAAATATATTTGACTAATTATGCTTACTTCTAATATATATTATTTGGTAGACACTGAGTTGTAATATTTCTAAAATAGCCTAAAATATTTTTCATTTAATTCTAAAATAATTCATAATTCTAAAATACTTCTTATGTAGTAAATCAATGGTGAGTCAATGTACCCTGAAAAACATTCAGCTTCTAAAATGTCTGGATTTAATTATTTATGATTTATTATTATTATTATTATTATTATTATTATTATTATTATTATTATTATTATTATTACTATTATTGTTTACTTAACAGAAACTTGGGAGTGCCATTAGAATAAAATAATGTTTGAAAACAAAACAAGGGCTAGGGGGCCTTCACATATTCTTGCAGACAATGGAGGACCTTGTTGAGAAGCACTGCCATAAAACCAGAGGTGAACGTCTGTATGGAGCTCATGCAGGTGCAGTAAGAGTAGAGGTGAGTGAGGAAGATATTTTACCGATGGGTTTGGGCACAGCCATGACCTGAGTGCAGTCGAAGGGCAGGTTACTGAGAGACCAGATGACCGGATGAACCTTCTGCATGATGTTTAGAGAGATCGCCACGATACTGCACGTGTCCTGACGCACTGCCACACGCCTAAACATAACAAACAACACAAAGTGTGCGATGCTAAAGACTGAATACATATGATCGAGAAAGGAAATGCACGTGTAATGAAATGTTGATAGTCAGATGAGCAGTCGTACCCCGGCCACGTCTGATTGGGCTCAAACAGAATAAGCAGTGTGGGCTCATAGTAACCGTGGAGAAACTTCATATCGATGATGTTTAGGAGTTTCTCATCCAGTTCACGAACATCAATGATGTAACTGGGAAGGAAACTTGATTTCTGCCTAAAAAAGAAGAAATATTTTGAATGAGAATACTTTCATTTAGCAAGGACACATTAAATAGATAAAAGAGTGACAGTAAATACAATTAAGATGTTACATTTCTATTTCAAACAAATGCTATTCTTTTGAACTTTCTTCAACCATGTTAATAATCAGAAGTGTTTCTCGAGCAGCAAATCAGCATATGATTTCTGAAGGATCATGTGACACTGAAGACTGGAGTAATGATGCTGAAAATTCAGCTTTCCGTCACAGGAATAAATTACATTTTAAAATATATTCAAATAGAAAACAGTTGTTTTAAATTGCAATAATATCTAACAATTTTACTATTGTTACTATATTTTTGTATCAAATAAATTTGACAAAAAATATATATATATATATATATATTAAAACATTAAAAAACTTTTTTAAAACCTTACAAAAACATTAAAAATATCTACCAACCCCAAACTTTTCAGTGGTAGTGTAATCATTTAAAATGCCAGTAAATATTTAGAAAATATTGTTCGTACCCCTCTCCCACAATGCCTTCTTGTTCATCGGTCAGCGTGTCCTTCCTGAAGGGCAGAACCACCAGGCACGTGCCGTACACCAGCATGACAGCGCAGCGGTTCTCTGGGTCCACCCGCACCATGGGGATGTGCAAATTCTGAACAAACCCTTCCTGAAACCATCCAAACACACAGCACAGAGCGATCAAAACACACACCTCCACAGATCAGCAGTTCAACACATCCTCATGAATGCAGTACACACTCTCAACTCCGGCTCCTCGAAAAAGTGCAGCGACAGAGTCTTGAGATCATGCGTGCCTGGATCATACTCCACAACTGAGAGCTGGAAGAAAAACAAACACACTGACTTTAGATACTCTTCAAAGCTTTACTTTTGCAGGAAGTAGCTGTAATGTAGTCACACGTACCTTGGCATCTTTGAAGCTGAGAAGCAAGGCGTCTCTGTTAGTGCCCGCGAGCTGAACGCTGGCCATAGACATCACATTTCCAAAGAGAGAGAAAGACGCCACCTGCTCCAGCTTCTCTTTATGGCTCTTGCCATCTACAATTGAATATTAATAACAACAACAACAACAATAACAGCAGTATTAATAATAATAAACCCAATAATAAAATCCATTTTAATCTACAGGATGCTTGACTGCGGACCAAAAATGAAAAGTCTTACCTGACAACTTTTCTGATTTGGAAGTGCTCTAGAATGCAATGCGAGAAAATTATTAATGTTTATATTAATGACCAAACAGAACCAAACCAAGTGACATTTTTTTTTTCTAAAAATATAAAGAAAGCATAATTATATAAAGATACAAAAAATAAAAACACGATTCTCAAGCACATTTCACAACCAGTTTCTAAGGTTTAAAATGATAGGAAAAAGAAGAAAATGTGTGTCTCTGTGTGTGTGTGTGTGTGGGGGGATGGATTTAAAATGATTGAATATTATATTACACTTTTATTATTAAACTTTAATATTTATCATATCATAAAATAAATATCTTACATTTTTCCCTGATTTACAGAAGACGGCCACTAAAATGTCATTCAGGGTAACAATCTTGTCAGGCATATTTACAACAAAAAAAAATCAATTTATGACATATTAAAAGACTAATTACTTTCACCTCAAATACTAATTAGTTGTAATTTTACATTTTTAAAATTTGCCACTATCCTAGGTTTTGCCCATTTGTCAGTAAGAATTTTTTACTCATTTAAAACACAATAAAATTTAATATGCTCCCTTATCCTTTTATATATTTTAATATGTACAAGTCAGAATAAGCATGTTGTTTGAATTTTTACATAAATATTGTGTTACACTGAATGACAATGTAACATTATTTCAACCAAATTATTTTTTGACATTTTATTCTCCAAAAACTTATTTGAAACCTAAAAATAGACACTTTACTTACATTTAATGTGCTTTCTATGGACATAAAATCAAGATGCGGACATCTTAACGTCACTGACCCACATATACATACATATATATATACACTTTGCATAAAGTTACATAGTTATATATGGTCAAACCAGTGGACTACCAGTAAAACTGATAAAAATTTGGGACCAAAAATTATTCAGACACTTTGACCTGATCATATTTTGCTTAAATGTTTTTTCTTCAATTGCTAATGTGAACTTTTTACACCACAGACTGAACAAAATTAAGCGTTGCTTGGTAATTGGTTGACCTAGACTGGTATTATCTAATTGTGTACATAAATTTAACAGCAGACAGCCACTCAACCGAATTCATAACATACCTTTCTATCAAAGTTATCTGATATTATCAAGTTAAATTTGTTCTGACACAGTTTAACTCATTTTTATTACCATTTTCTAAACTATAGCGAATAAACAGTGATAATGCATGAATAAATTTTGGTTTGACTGTATATATTGCTATTTAGTATATATAGTTAGTTATATGTACTCACTATATAGTTAAGACAAAACAAGTATTTCAATCCTTTGCAGCTGTCAAACATCAGTGGTGTGATTGTTTCTCGGCTCCATTAAACACTAAAATTTAATTTCATTCGTCGTGTCTCAGTTCAGCAGAGACAGAAACAGCCCTCACCTCCACATCATAAATGATCCTGTACACATACAGCTGAGAGGTTCCTGCCACCACCAGGTTCTTCTCTTGGCTGGAGATGAAGTTGCAGTACACAGCAAACTCCACAGCAGTGGGTGGATGAGCCTGACGGTACACCGCGTACATGATGAAGAAGAGGAGGAGGAGGAGGAGGAGGATGAAGATGAAGAGCAGCTCTCCTCAGCGCCTGCCCAATCACACACACACACACACACACACACACACACACACTGTTTACAAACTCTACAGCCGCTCTTCTTACTCTCTGACTGATCCACAAACCATAAAGCGCTAAATACACACATCTGCTGACTTATTCTCGTGATTTACTCATGTCCACGAACGTTTATTGCCATTATATGCATCTCAAGCTTTTCCTGCTAATATGCTAGCGAGCTGCATTTGATCATAATAAACATCATCTGTAGACACGCAAAATAAACTCCAACATACCAGCGAATTATTGTGCTTTTTCCAAATGAGCCCTATGACTAGTGGGTCTCATAAATATATTTATTTCTCCCCGAACTCAGCACACTTTCTCATTCATTACGCTTCCCAGAATGCCTCGCGGCAGCAGCGCGGCGCTGTAATGTATCCGCCGCGCGCACTGAGCGTCACGTGAGTTCCCCTCTCTGCGGCGCTCAACTCTTCTCTTTGATCTCATCGCTTTTAAAACATTTCTGAACAGAAAGATTTTTAATGTTTTTTTTTTTTTTTTGAAGAAAAAGAAGAAATCTCTTCTGCTCACCAAGACTGCATTTATTTGGTCCACAGTACAATATAATTTTGAAATATTTTTAGTATTTAAAATAACTATTTGAATATATTTTAAAATGTAATTTATTCCTGTGATTTCAAAGCTGAATTTTTAGCATCATTACTCCAGTCACGTGATCCTTCAGAAATCATTCAAATATTCTGATTTGCTGCTCAAAAACATTTATTATTATTATGTTGAAAACAGCTGAGTAGAATTTGATGGATTGATGAATAGAAAGTTTAGAAGAACGGCATTTATCTGAAATAGAAATCTTTTGTAACATTGTAAATGTCTTCATCATCACTTTTGATCAATTTAAAGCATCCTTGTTAAATAAAAGTTTCTATAATTTCTTTCCCCACCCAAAAACAAAGGATACCGACTCCAAGCTTTTGAATGAAATAGTGTATATTGTTAAAAAAAGCTTTTTATTTCAGATGAATGCTGATCTTTGGATCTTTCTATTCATAAAAGAATCCTGAAAAAATGTACTCAACTGTTTTAAATATTAATAATAATAAGTTTCTTGAGCAGCAAATCAGAATATTAGGATGATTTCTGAAGGATCATGTGACTGGAGTAATGATGCTAAAAATTCAGCTTTGATCACAGAAATAAATTACATTTTAAAATATATCCAAATAGAAAACATAGTTTTAAATAGTAAAAATATTTCACAATATGCTGTATTTTGGATCAAATAAATGCAGGCTTGGTGAGCAGAAGAGACTTCTTTTAAAAAGATTTTTAAAAATTCAACTTCAAAAACTTTTGGCTGGCAGTGTATTTATGTTATATATGTTAACATATAGACGTTATGGACATAGTAAATATAAAAAAGTGATATACCCCCAGCAAAATTTCCAAAAAGTCATGATATTACTATTGTACTATTATTTATACTATTATTTCTCTTTGTTAGTCATATTATTTTATTAATAGGTAACGCTTCACAATAAAGTTCCATTTGTTAACATTAGTTAACTGACAGTGAAAAGCATTTATTAATCTTAGTTCATTTTGATTCCAACATTTACCAATACATTATTATTATTATTTTTTTTAAGTTGTATTTGTTAATGTTATTTAATGGATCTGAGCTAACATGGACTAACAAAGAACAGCTGTATTTTTATGAGCTAACCTTAACAAAGATTAATTAATATCACAACAATGTATTGCTCATTGTTAATGTTAGTTAATGCATTAAAATTAACTGTTACTTATATGATACACATATTCAGATGGGCATCAATTTAGATTTTAAAAAGTTATTGGTGTTGCCAAATTATTTCAAGTGTGACGATCTGAGGAACCCCAAATCTTTTTATTTTACAGTGTACAATTAAATAATAGAATTAAACATGAATCTATTGTAAACATTGTTACTGTATTTATACTATTACTGTATAAAAACATTGTACAGATAACTTCATTCCAGCATTTATTTACTTTATTTTTGACACCAAAAATACTAATCTGTGAGTGATGTGAAGCTGACAGTATTCATTTGATTAAAAATATCAATCATTAAAGAACACTAAAATATGCAAATATTTTGTCAGTCACTTACAACACAGAAGAATCACTTTATTCACACAATTTAAAAAAAACAAAAAAAAAAACTGAAAAACAACACACCTACTGTTCAGAGCATATCTTGTTAAAAGAAACACATCAGCAGTAAAGGGAGAGCGGTATAATGATTAGACATGATTGCCCGTGACATTATAAATGTGAAAGCATGTGATTAGCCGTAGATCTTCTTGCATGTGATAAGGTACTCTGGATAAGCCTGTGTGTCGTTGAAGATGACGAATAGAGTCGGGGAGACAATCTGATCCGTCACGCTGTGGTATCTGACAGGAATGCCAGAGCTCTCCTTGAGCGGGGCGGTTTTGTAGTCGTATTTGCCCACAGTGAAGTCTCCGGTCAGCACTCTGGCCACAAAAATAAATTTGTGCCCGTCTGCATTGGGTGGGGAGTAGGTGTCAGACACGGACAGTGAGGCGTTCACCGCAAAATACACGCCCTGACCGTACACAGTGGCTGTCAGAGAAAAGAGAAGATGCATTTGTCATTTTTAAATTCACGTCAGTGTTATTTCAGTCTCATTTATGTACTATTATAGTTTTTATTAACATTCTGAATTAGATTTTAATGTTATTTTCTGTTTTATTTTAAATTTATGTTAAAGTTTTAGCTATCTTATTGTGTGTTTTTGTCATTTTTATTAGTTTTGTCTTTATAGTTTTTATTTTAGTTATAAGTATTAATGTTAGTTATTTTTTACATATTTACTTCAGTTTAAAGTAAATGAAAATAAGAAACATTGCTGAAATAACATAAGGTTTCTTCTGCTATTTCAAGTAAATTTTTTTTGGTTCTAGATTTAGTTAACGATAATAGCCCTGATTCATATGAAATAGAATTCACATCACAATTTTCATCACATTTAGATGAATTTGGGATTTGGGTAATTGATGTTGCTTTTTCAAATCCCAAACCTAATGTATGAGCCAGTGTTATTTGATCCTACTATTATAGTTTTTAATATTTTGAAGTAGATTTCTATTTTTATATTTAATGACTTAAATTTTAAAGTTTTAGTAATTTGTGTTTTGAGTGTTTTTGTCATTTTTATTAGTTTTTGTTTTTAATGTCTATACAATTTTTATTCGTTTTTATTAGTGCTGTCAAACAATTAATCACGATTAATCGCATCCAAAATAAAAGTTTTTGTTTATGTAATATATATGTGTGTACTGTGTATATTTATTATGTATATATAAATACACACACATACATTATATATTTTGAAAATATTTACATGTATATATTTATATAATTTATATTATATATAAATATATTTAATATACAAATATAACACATTTTCTTAAATATATACATGCATGTGTGTTTATTTATCTATACATAATAAATATACACAGTTCACACACATACATTATGTAAACAAAAACTTTTATTTTGGATGCGATTAATCACGATTAATCGTTTGACAGCGCTAGTTTTTATTTAATAGTTTAATTTAGTTTTAGTTGTTTTATTTCTTCAAGTTAAACTCCACAAAAAAAGAGAAATGTTGCCTTGGCAACTAGCTGAAAATAAAATTTGTTAAAATTTTATTCTTTCAGTCAATGTTTATTTGATTTGAAATAAATAAAATGTTTTTTGGTAACACTTTATTTTAAGGTGTCCTTGTTACACGTTACATGTACTTACTATTATAATAACAATAAATGATGCATAATTACATGCAAGTAACCCTAAACCAAACCCTAATCCTAACCCTAACCATATAGTAAGTGCATGTAGTTAATTAATATTACTCAGTACTTAAATGTATAATTACACTGTAACAAGGACACCTTAAAGTAAAGTGTAACCTGTATTTTTTAATGGTATTAGTTTTAGTATTAGTTAACTATAATAGCCCTGCTAACTGTGAAGCTTGCCGTATCAAACAGCAGCATATGTACCGTTTTTCCCACAGAAGCTCCTGTTGAAGCCGTGAATGCATATCTCCTTGACGCTGGTCTCACTGGTGCCGTGGTAGAGGGTCCGCTCCACCTGCGACTCTGAGGAGCTCTGCTCAATACTGACCTTCTTCAGCCTGTACTGGTCATGCAGGAGTTTATTCATCAGCTTCTCAACCTGAAAACACCATCAGAGTCAGTGTGAGAGATAACAGCCGATAACAGACAACCAAAAACTCTTCCAAAGCAGATTATCATCCCTATAAACTTTTTGAATCCAAACCTAATAGTAAATTCACAGGTTTTTACTCTGAAAACCATTAATGTCTTGCACACTAAAAAACCCCACTGAACTACACATGCACTGACAGACACTGAGATGTGCGACCGTGTTAAATTGTACCTTAATGATTCTGATTTTGTTGTGGTTGTCCTGAAGGGTGTCATAGAATTCTTTGACCACATTCTGGAATTCATCAGAGTCCACATCCACGGGACACACTTCAGGCATGCTGGACAGCAGACTGTAATCTTCATCTGAAAAATAAACGTCATCTACTAAATATACACTTACAACATTTGTCATGATTCTGGCCTGTTCCCTGTTTTCTTAAGTTGCTTCCTGTCTGCTGTATCTTTGTAGTCAGTCTGTAGTTCTTCTGGCTTCCCTGTTTCCTGTGCTCATGTCAGGTCTTGTCCAGTGTTGGATGTTGTGTTGGCTGCCTCGGTTCTGTGCCTGTTTTTTTGGTTCCTGCTACTTGTCCTTGGATGCTACATTTGGATCCTACTCTCCCTCATCTCTGATTTCCACCAACATAACACCATTTCTATAAGGGCTATTTATCACGTAAATTTAATGTGATTAATTACAGAAAACACACAAATATTCAAGTCGTTCAAGTCACATGCTCAGTGAAATTTCAAGGATGAAATTCAATAAGAATTCAATAGGAATCCGAGCAACTGGGAGATTCACAAGCGTAATAAGAAGTTCCCCATGCAGATTTTGGTCATGTTAAAGTTGGTTGTGTAAATTCACCACGTTTGAAAGTGACTTCTGTGTGAGCTGTGCTTCATACCTCACTGAACTACTGACAACCTTTTTTTGTTTTACTAAAGTGACCACATCTTTAGATTGTTCTACAATCAAAGCAATTCAAGCTTGAAGTATCCCATTCAGACCAAACCACACTAACAGATATTACAGATATTAACACTTTAGTTTAGGGGTTGCTAATTAATATGCATATTACTAGCATGTTGGCTGTTTGTTTGTTCTTATAAAGCACATATTAATGCCTTATTCTGCATGCCTTATTCTTAATCCTGACCTACCCCATTCCTAAACTTAACAACTACCTTACTAACTATTAAAAAGCAGCAAATTAGGAGTTTATTGAGGCAAAAGTCATGGTTGATAGTTAATAGTGAGAACTGGTCCCCAAACTAAAGTGTGACCAATAATACTAATGAATAAGGCCGGATATTAAGATAAAACAAATAATATATCAATTTTAATATATTAAAGTCATAATATATATTTTTGTAATTTCCTTTGGCTGGTTCAATAATCCCAATCTCCCCACCCCCAAATAATTTATTATAATTCATAATTTAACATTCTTAAGTTATTTTAATTTGAAGTTTTTTTTTTCTCAACACTGAATTATGCAGTTTATTGTGAATAATTTGACTAATTAACTGATATGTCATTGACAATTAATTCAATTAAATTTTTTATCAACTGACAATACCAAATCAACAACTGACAAAACAAAAGGATTGATTGATTGACTGATTGATTGATTGATTGATTGATTGATTGATTGATTGATTGATTGATTGATTGATTGATTGGTTGGTTTTTTTAAATACAACTGACAAAACTAAATCATTAAAAAAAAATCTAAATCATTAAATACTTTCATATTCTTAAATTATTTACATTTGAGAGATTTTCCCAGCAAATAATGATTTAAGCAATTAATTGTGATTAATTTGACTAATTAATCAGAATATCATCTGTAATCAACTTGACAATCAACAACATAATTACATTACATATTCTTAAATTCATAAATAATTTCACTAATCAATTGGCATATCGTGTATATCATCTGAAAAAGATGTATGTGTTATGTCTGGAAACTATTTTGCCTGTTTTTAAACAAAAAATAATGATAATGAAGTCTGGCATCAACAGCAGAAACGGTGGAGTCTCCCTTTGGGGATTTCATTATTTTGGGGGTTTTATGTAATTCAGCTTAATTTGTACCTGCACCATCCGTGTACAAGTCCTCTGTGCTCAGCATTTTCCGTTTAATAGGCACGGATTTCCCGGATGACAAACTGTGCTCTTCCATCTTCTCGAAGTCAATGCTGTACGGCTGATTGCTGAAGAGAATATCAATCTTCTTCTGCTTCATCTTCCAAGCGTTCTCAATGAACACTGTGGCATCCGGCGGGTACGGGATGGCCTTCGAAGAGGAGCCCTGCTCGACCCAAACCCACTGTATGGTCTTCACGATTTCAGCATCCGTCATCATGTTCTCCGTCCTTCTCAGGACGTTCTTCAGGTCCATCACGGCCTCAGAGACGTAGTCTTTAAAGCCGGAGAGGACTGCGGTAGTGCCCTGGATGCTGATTTCGACAGCATGCTTCCTCTTAATGAGCTCAATGCATCTCTTCTGATGGGAGGAGAGCTTCCGCAGGTTCTTGTTCTCGACCTTCTCCTCACACTGTCTCAATCCAACCTTCTTGCCCAATGCGATGTCCACCCTGACAAGATCATGGTTGTAGTTAGCAAACACAGAGATCTCGGCTTTGTTAGCTGACATGATGGCGTCTTGCAAGGACATTTCAAACGCTCTCTCCAGCTGCGTGTTCTCCTCGTTTGGCATGGAGTCGCTCCTGGACAGTTCTAGAGCTTTCTGGATGTCCTCTGCGTCCGATCTTTGGTTCAGCTCCATTGACATCTGAATGGCCAGCAAGAAGCTTGCGTCTTCGTCGAGGTTGCAGGCGTTCATGGGTGCAGAGGAGCTCTGGAGGTCATGTGCCTGCAGTGATTGGGGTTGGTCGGCCTCTTCTTCTGCTGCTGCTGCGGTATCTTGACTCTGGTCTGAATACAGATCTACAGATTCTGAATACAGATCTACAGATTCTGTGGCTCCTAAACTAGAAGGTTGGGGGTTCAAATCGCTGCCAATGACTGCCAAGATCTTCTTAGCTTCTTCAATACGAGCTGAGTGACAGAAAACATTCAGTAATCATTGGGTGTAAACAAAAAACAACAGATTAGCATTGTATTTAGGGCCCAATGAAATCCGTTTTAGTTTTTCCCAAATTCTGTTTTATTTTGTTCCAAATTCCATTTTTATTTTTCTGAACAACTTAATTTATTTTTACAATAGCCCTATGAAAGGCTGTGTTTTTTCAGAAATTCTATGTTGTGTATTTTAATTTTTCTGGCTATCAAAAGAAGGCATAACACGTTCATTTAATCTTTTAATCAAATGAAAGTTAGACAAACTCTTTATTTTTTGGCAATCAAAGGGGGTTTACTAATAAAATTAAAACACAGAGGATATATTGTGTGATTATTCCTTAAAATAATTAAACTGTAATAATTTTATTAGTAATAGTAGTAGTATTAGTAGTAGTATGTACATTCTACTGGACAACAGTAATATATTTCTGACACAATTTCTTCAAATTGATCCAAACTTTTATTTTGATGGGTTGCCATGAGACATTTGACATGACAATATTTTTACTCAAATGAAAAGGTAAACTGCTCATGAAGTGACTATAAGAGCAGTTCTGGGGATGTTGTTCATGTCTTTATGTCCTCATATATTGAGATGACAGACGCTGAAATCACCGCGAGTGTCACGTGCGCTTCAGTGTGTGTGTAGTAACGAAGCCGCATGACTACACCATTCATTCACATTCATTCATGGCTTAATATTTACAGATACTAGTCCATATCTCAATTTGATTTAAGTGTACTGACGTACTTTTGATTAATTCATCCAAAGTTTGACAAACTCCGTGACATTCCGTGTTATACAGTTAATTCCATTGTTATAGTTGGATTCTGCGATTCCGTCCGCATTTTCCGCAACACAGGGCCCTAAATCATTGTATTTTATTTCACGCAGAAAAGAAGTGGAACTAAAGGGTCTCGGCCCACTTATAATTCAACGACCGGTAAAGAATCAGTCAGGGAAATGATCTATAATGACCTGAAGTACGTGCATCGGTTGAGTTACGTCCATTCGGGACTCCAGCAGTGAATTGCTGAATGGAATTTGCAGAGGAACTTCTCTGGAAGTTTTGACAGGTTGTCATTTTCCATGCCAGCTCCAGTATGTCCTGTGGAATGTACAAATACAGTCAACCCTAAAGTATTACAGAGTATATGAGATTTGTCAGGATAAACAACAAGGCTGGATACGTTACATCATCTTCTAGAGGCTCCCAGTGCACTTTGGTCATGTCGATATAGACTTCGAACTTTGCTGTCATCTCTCCCAGTATGCTGACACCCTCCTCGTCCAGCAGGAAGCGGGAAATGCCAGGCTGGGTCACCACAATGGTCTTTGTAAAGACTGATCCGATAATAGCACTTAATAATTCTGCCGTTGATTGGCACACACTCCACTCTCCCTGAATCTGTAAGTGAATTTAAGAGATTGCAAAGCAAAAATAGAAGACAATTACCACACAGTTCATAGTTCTCACTTCAGCTCAAGACTGAGAAAAATCACATCACATTATAATAGAAATAGAAATGATAAGAATTATGAGAAAAATATTTCCAATTTATTCCATTTCAGAGGCAATTGGCTAAGTTTGCAAGATTTTTAAAGCAAAAGTAAAGTTAACAAATGCAATTAACAGTGAATCGTGCTGTTTTTCTGAATATCTACACGGTTGTGATTCGCTCATGCAAATACTGATATTGAATACCTTAGATTTTCTACACAATATTGCAGGTTAGTCTATTTTTACTACACAAATTAACTGAATTAAATAAGATAATTTTATATTTCTTAATTTTGTTTGTTAGTTTATTACTTTTTATATTATTTACTAACAACAATTCAGTAAAACTCAATTCTATTATATTACATATCTATATTTCTCATTATTCATTTTATGTATTAAAAATAATTTTAAATACTTTTATATATTTATATTAACATAGAAATACTTTTAAACATGATTTAACCATTTTTACTTTTAAAAATTATTTTGTGAACAACTTCAATAAATTCTACAACACACTATTATTCAAATGTTTGAGGTCAGTAAGATTTTTTTGTTTTTGATGAACCTGCTCATTAAGGCTGCATTTGTTTGATCAAAATACAGCAAAAACTGTAATATTGTGAAATATTATTACAATTTAAAATAATTGTTTTCTTTCTGACTATAATTAAAAATGTCATTTATTTATGTGATCAAAGCTGAATTTTACTCCAGTCTTCAGTGTCACATGATCCTTCAGAAATCATTCTAATATACTAATTTGCTGGTTATTATCAATGTTCAAAAGAACAGCACTTATTTGAAATAGAAATCTTTTGTAACATTAAATGTCTTTACTGTTACTTTTAATCAGAGGCGGACATTAGTGAAGTATTTCTACTCTGCTTTAAAAGTACTTTTCAAGTGTCAGTACTTTATCAGAGTGTTTTTCTTTAGAAAACTTTACTTCACAACATTCCAGTGCATGATATTGTACTTTTTACTGCACTAAGTTTCATATTAGATATCATTTAAGAAATCTACTACTTTCTTACTTTTACTCAAGCAAAAGTAATTCAAAGATTTACTTGAGTACAAGAAAGTACTACATTTTTAATGTTCTTAAGTATTAAAGGTAAAAAAACAACAACAACAACAACTTTTATTTATGAAGCGTAGTGCAGTAAAAAGTACGACATTGTGCTTTGGAATGTAGTGAAGTAAAAATTTTCCAAAGAAAAACACTGATAAAGTACAGATACTTTTTAAATTTACTTGAGTAAAGTAAAAGTACTTCACGACTGTCCACCTCTGCTTTTAATCAATTTAATGCATCCTTGCTGAATCAAAGCATTAATTAAAAACAAAACTAAATCTTACTGACCCCAAACTTTTTATCAGTAGTGTAAATGTCATTTGAACCAGTTGAGTGAAAGCAAACTCAGTAACTAACACTCAATCCATCTCCAGTCTCCAGTGGGAGTAGGATGACCTCTCCCATGTCCGCCAGTAGATCTTGATGATGGAGTTGCAGGAACTTGAGCATTCCTGGCTCCATAGACAGGACGGTCTCCCTCTGGCGTGATGTGCTGAGAAACGCAACCATCTTCTCTTCATTGTCCTTCTCCATCCCTGTCAGGGTGACGGCAGTAATCACTCCACCAGCATTGGACAGTTTGACACTGCAGAAGTCCAGAGACGCCAGGAAGTCAGACCACTCCATTGAAGAGAGCATGCTCTCGCACTCTTGGGCTATGGGCACAGTGAACTCTGATATCTGTGACTCCATCAGGTCTCGGGTCTGTTTGACCGCGCTATGGGACGGAGATGTTACAGAGACAGTACAGTCTGATACGCTGTAGGTTGACGGTATGCTTTTCAAAGACAAATTCAGCCTCTTTTTAACATCCTCCCGTCCGAGAAACTCAGCTTTGAGTTTGTCGTACGTCAGATGGTCCTCCACAACACCAGTCAGGAACTTCAGAACTTCGTTTTTAAGTCTTTCAACCTCAACTTGGTCAGGCCCTTTGATTTGGACGCCATCTTTTGCTAGACTGACGTCAAATTTGGGGTGATCCTTTTGGAGGTTCTCGAGCAAACTACTCAAACTGAGCAGGTGATGTTTAGTGGCGTCAAGCACAGATACGAAGCTAACGCATTCCTTCTGGACAGACGACTCAGGAGCAGATGCAGTAGTCGCTAAATTCGTGGAATTGTCCGTGAGAGCAGCTTTGTGTCCCAAGCTGGTGCTCACCACTGGGACAGAAACAGTCGGACTTTGTGGTGAGACCGTCTGTGGTTGGTTCCCACCCGTCAGTGTTCCCTGTTCATCTTGAGCGCTCACAGACGACTGATGCTCAAGAGCATGCAGGAAATCAAAGTACGGCTCCACTACTAAATCTGTACCTTCATAATGATGGGATTTCTGGAGAACGTCGTCCACAGCTGTGAAAGAGAACACTCAATTGAGATTCCAGAACTCTAAAACAGAGACTTCAAGAAAAACATCTTGACTTACATTTCACATCTTTAAAAGAAACCTTAGCACATCCATCAGCTAGCATGCTAACTGCCAGGACATCAGCGCCTCCAGCACGACTACTCCCAAAGTAGAGCTCCAGCATGTCCTCTGTGAGCGCAGGAGACAGATTGGCCACCAAAATGGAGTCTGTGGATTCGACCTGCTCCAAAGTGATCTTTGCTCCGTTTAGAGGCTTCTTGGAAACTTCGTCTTTAAGCATCTGAAAATCTATGGAATCAGACAGACAATGACATAACATTTAAGACAAGCGTACCACAGATTGTTATCATGCATTCATGCATGAATTTATTTGAAATTGTTCTAGATTTTGTGCAAGCATTAAAGGGGACATCGGATGCAAAATTGACTTTTACATGGTGTTTGCATATAAATGTGTCTTAGCAGTGTGTTAACATAACCACCCTACAATGATAAAAATCCATTCACTACTTTTTTATTTTATCCCCAAAAAACCTAAAGTCTCAATTATGAAGCCGTTTTGGTTTTCTGAGGAGTATGACGTCGTATTGCTCAGGCCCCGCCCACGGCCGCTGACAGACTGTCCCGTTTTAGCATATTTCCATCCTCAGTCTTCACTTTCTCCTGACATGAGAGCCACTGAGGACGCAGTGGATTAGTTTTGGTTTGGTGGTTTTGAATATGCAAAAACGGAAGAGAGGTGCGGGTTTAGCAGTAGCTCATTATCATTTAAAGAGACATGCACCGAAATGGGTCACTGTGAACAGAGCTGATTTTGACAAAGTAAAAAACGTATCGTTTTACACTGTCATTGAGGAATTTTAATCAAAGTATTTTGCAGACATTTCACGAAGACCCTAAAGAATCACATCAACTTGTGGAAAATGGGCATCCGATGACCCCTTTAAAATTACTAATAAGAACTAAAATCTCTGATAGAATGGCTCTTAAATGTATTTGCACACTTAAAAATATCATTATTTGATACAAAATATCAAACCAAAAGTCTGTGCTCACATGCTGCTCAAGCTTTTCTCAGAACTAACTTCCTGTAATTTATGCATTTTAAAATGTAATTTATTGCTGTGATGCAAAGCTAAATTTTCAGCATCATTACTCCAGTCTTCAGTGTCACATGATCCTTCAGAAATCATTCTAATACGCTGATTTACTGCTCAAGAAAAACATTTATTATTATTATGAATGTTAAAAATGGTTGTACTACCTAATATTTTATGGAAACCATGATGATGCATTTTCAGAATTCTTTAATGAATAGAAAGTTCAAAATAACAGAATTTATTTGAAATAGAAATCTTTTGTAAGATTATGAATGTCTTTACTGTTACTTTTGATCATTGTAATGCATCCTTGTTAAAGATGCATTAAACTAGTTTCTTTTTATAAAGTCTGTGTTCAAATGCTGCTCAAGCTATTCTCAGAATTGTCTTCATTGTTTTTACTGTTGCTGTTGTTTTAGTGAAGTTTAGTGGATGTATAAAGTTACACAGTTCACACAGGTGTAGAGGAACACATTATCATGAACGTGTTCCACTAACATTATCTTGTGAAACCCAAGACACTTTGTTTTGCTTGAAAACTAGCTTGTGCTATATTTCATTCAAATAAACACCACTTGGTATGATATTTTGTTATGTAATGCAAAGACACTTATACATTTTTAAATGTGGTTAAAGTGTGCCAATAGTATTTTCTGCATGTACTGCTGATAGACTGATGAGCTACAAACCTTTGTCTAAAGTTTTTTTTAGGTGTACTAGAACCAGATCCTTGTTCGGTGACTGATACAGGCTGAAATCTGTTTCACAATCCATTCCAGTAACATTTTCAACATAAAGCTCCACATAGTCCAGTGAAGTTTGTGGATTGAGCCCTTTCAGCAGCAGTTTTCCAGGGTCCTTTGGTGGTTTCCTCCGCACTGTCAGTGTGATACTCTGGAGGACATGGGACTTGGAGACAACTCTGGCAGCAGCTAATGTAAGAGAAACAAAAGTTTTGCTTATGTATGGTTGTAATATTGCCATTTTATTTATTTATTTTTTAAATATAATGTATTTTTAATCTATTTAATGTAATTTTTTTACTCTCTGCATCTTCAAAAACCACCAAAGCATGGTTTCCATGTCTCTCCAAAGAGACCACGTTCCCTCCTCCAGAGCGTCGTGTGTTTTCAAAGTAGAGAGTCAGAAGGTCCTCGTCCAGATCATCAGGAATATCCAGAATCTCCAAACTCCGCTCCTCCAGGCTGCTCTCAGCCATCCTGACAAATCAGGAAACATACATGAAGAATGAAGTGGAGCTGGTTGAGAACAACTGACATTTCTGCCCCACTTACTAGGAAAACCATATGTGAGGCTACTGCAATTAAAATAAAAACAAATCAATCAAATCAAATGTTGTGTTTGTGGGGTTTTCCTTACTTTTCACGTAAAATGGAAATGTTTTCATAAGATTCAATCACCTATCTATGGTGCAATGATTTTTTGGGGGGGGGTTGTTTTTGAGGTTTTACTATATGTGACCCTGGACCACAAAACCAGTCTTAAGTCGCTGGGGTATATTTGTAGCAATAGCTAAAAATACATTGTATGGGTCAAAATGATCAATTTTTCTTTTATGCCAAAAATCATTAGGATATTAAGTAAAGATCATGTTCCATGAAGATATTTTGTAAATTTCCTACCATAAATATATCAAAACTTAATTTTTGATTAGTAATATCCATTGCTAAGAACTTCATTTGGACAACTTTAAAGGCAATTTTCTCAGTATTTTGATTTTTTTGCACCCTCAGATTCCAGATTTTAAAATAGTTGTATCTTGGCCAAATATTGTCCGATCCTAACAAACCATACATCAATGAAAGGCTTATTTATTCAGCTTTCAGATTATGTATAAATCTCAGTTTCGAAAAATTGACACTTATGACTGGTTTTGTGGTCCAGGGTCACATATTACTACAATGCACTTACATTTTTTAGAAAGTTCCGTATAAGCTGATCGATAGATAGACAGATACCAATGGTTAGTAACTGGACGAATAAATGGTAACTGGATGTTGTAACCTCATTATGAATAGAAATCTTACGTCGTGTAATATACAGTGGGTACGGAAAGTATTCAGACCCCCTTAAATTTTTCACTCTTTGTTATATTGCAGCCATTTGCTAAAATCATTTAAGTTCATTTTTTTTCCTCATTAATGTACACACAGCACCCCATATTGACAGAAAAACACAGAATTGTTGACATTTTTGCAGATTTATTAAAAAAGAAAAACTGAAATATCACATGGTCCTAAGTATTCAGACCCTTTGCTCAGTATTTAGTAGAAGCACCCTTTTGATCTAATACAGCCATGAGTCTTTTTGGGAAAGATGCAACAAGTTTTTCACACCTGGATTTGGGGATCTTAAGTCCACAATTCTGTCTCTGAGCTCTTCAGGCAGTTCCTTTGACCTCATGATTCTCATTTGCTCTGACATGCACTGTGAGCTGTAAGGTCTTATATAGACAGGTGTGTGGCTTTCCTAATCAAGTCCAATCAGTATAATCAAACACAGCTGGACTCAAATGAATGTGTAGAACCATCTCAAGGATGATCAGAAGAAATGGACAGCACCTGAGTTAAATATATGAGTGTCACAGCAAAGGGTCTGAATACTTAGGACCATGTGATATTTCAGTTTTTCTTTTTTAATAAATCTGCAAAAATGTCAACAATTCTGTGTTTTTCTGTCAATATGGGGTGCTGTGTGTACATTAATGAGGAAAAAAATGAACTTAAATGATTTTAGCAAATGGCTGCAATATAACAAAGAGTGAAAAATTTAAGGGGGTCTGAATACTTTCCGTACCCACTGTATAGATAGATAGATAGATAGATAGATAGTAATTAGGAATAAATTTAGAACTCTTGAGCAATTAAAATCGATATACTTAGTAACTGGATGTTGTAAACTTGTATGAAAATATATCTTGTGTCGTGTAATAATAAACCAATGCCGAAAAAGAGAAACTGAAAGGGTGAGGCTGGATCATGACTGACAGTAACGCATTAATATTCATAATGCGAAGAAGAACATAAACTGTGCACGATAAGGTTTGAACAATACTTCCATAATAACAGCATAACACAATATTGAGAGTTAAATTGAGCAGGATTACCTTAAATATGAACATTGACTGGAAACTGCTGCTGGGACTCACTACTTCCTGCTTTGAGGCGTTCAACAACACAGAAACACATTCAGGGATACAAATAAAAAATAATACATTTCTATTTGTGATTAAATGTTTATAACACTATTGTACAAATAATAATAATAATAATAATAATAATACGTAACACAATTTTTAATTGCAGTACTAAAGACGTATTACCAACAGCCAAACTTTCAAAGCATTAATTAAATTAAAAATACTTCTATATTTCCAAGATTACGCACGGTTGCCGATAAATATACTCTTAACGACGTCGTCGCGATTTCAGAAGTTTTTCGCCGCCATCTGAATAAAACACCGTGAAAAATAAAAGTCCCCTGCGTAAAATTACAAGCCCCTCCCACCAGTGTTTAACGAGCCCAGCTCAGGCGTTCGATTTCTGTCAATCATTCGTTTCAACCAATAGCAGCGTTTGTTACTCTGACGTCTTTCCGCATGCGTGAACGCCGACAGCGTTTTATTGCAAACTAGTGAAAGGTAATGCGTTGAATGTTTGTATACACTAATAAATTAAATAAAAAATAAAATTGTGCGGTTTTGTATCTAATATGAGGAATAATGCATCTAACCAGTTTGTAATAGTAGAACGTGTCCGTGCACATTGTAATGTAAAGTCTAGCTCATGTAACTAGTAGATACATTACTATATATTAATTTAAGAATATATCTAATATATTTATAGTGTTTAATCATTAAGTAGTAGCTGTTTATGTGTATTTCAGGCCATGGATTCTCAGAAAGACATTCAGCCTCCTAAACAGCAGCCGATGATCTATATTTGTGGAGGTAATTACTCTCTCCATGCTTTAAGTTATGCATGTCATGTGTTTTATGTCATTGATAATAATGTGTTTTTTATGACTGTGCAAACAAGATCCCATCATGCAGTCTGTCCCTGAGCTGCTGAGTGTTTCAGAGTGTCATACAGAAATATGATAATATGAAATATGTTTCAGAGTGTCATACAGAAAATGAGATCAAGGCCAGAGACCCCATCAGATGCAGAGAATGCGGTTACAGAATCATGTACAAGAAGAGGACCAAAAGATGTATCCTTTCTCAGCTAAATAACGCTTAGTGGTTAAAAATCTGCCATCATTTACTCACCCTCATAACCATAACCCACATCGTATGCCATAACTTTATTTTCCATGTAACATTATGAAAAGTAGAACTTGTAATCTGCTCTTTTCCATGCAATGACCGTTCATAGTTACTACATCTGTAAAGCTCTTAAAAAAAAAAAAAACACCCCATAAAAGTGGTCCTTCTGACTCGTGTTATTTTCCAAGTCGTCTGACGTTATATTAAGACTTTATTGTGAAAAACAGACCATTTAAATTCATTCATCATTATTCTTTCATTCATTCAATTCAAAAAGTAGGTTTGCCATTATGCTGTTTGATCACAAAATGTCTAATCAATGGCAATAGCTGTTAATAATGTAAAATATAGAGTGAAGAATAGAAATGTGTGGACATTCTTATTCATTTCATAGAGCATATGGTGCTGAATAATGATGACTTTTTTTTTGCAGTGAACTACTACTTTGATTCTTCTAATAATTACAAAATTAAGCTCTTGCCATTGTTTCTTGATTCAGATATATATATGGCATGCTAATTAAGTAATTATAGTTATGTTTAAGTTTTAATCTGATTTTTTATTTTTGGTCTTCTGTTTTAACCCTCCTGTTTTCATTATATTTTCCCTTAACTCCTGTTTCCAGTGGTTGTTTTTGATGCCCGATGAGATGAATCTGCTTGTTTCCTGTTAGAATTAGCTTTTTTTTTTTTATCTTTGACTGTGTAAATACATGTATACAATCTGAATAGGCAGTAATGGATCAAAATTGAGTAAAATACAATTTACAAAAAAATTCTTGAGTGGATGTTTTCTTTTTGTATTTGCAGTTTAGAATTATAAATTGACTTATTTTTTGGTATAAACCCTGCTCAAATCAAGTAATTAGTTGTTGTTGTAGTTTAGGATGGATGAAGGGATTTTTTTCCATTAGAATATTATCGAATATTACCGAAATGTCAAGCAAAATAGGTCTATTTTACGTGACCAACTTGTGAACCTGTTGTGAAATCTGCATGAGGAAATTTTTTGCCCCAAAAGCAAATATAAATTAGAGAATGTAATAATATTTGGTGTCGTTGTAGTGTTTAATAGTAGATTCCACAAGTTTGTGTGAAACCTGATGATCACGTGATCCAGCGTGATTTGTGGCAGGGGAATCTTGTGCTTTAATAGATGCAAAAACTGCACAACAAAACTGACAATCTGTACAAATGAATTCAGATGATCACAGCTTTGCTAACATTTGGACAGTTTCATAATCCTAAACCTTTATATGTTCTCTGTGTGTCTGGGAAACGTTTAGGCCTACTGCACTCTTAAAAATAAAGGTTCTTTATTGGCATCAATGGTTCTATGAAGAATCTTAAACATCCATGGAAACTTTCAAATATAGAAAAGGTGTTTTATAGTCGAAAAAGGTTCTTTAGATTTCTAAAACGTTCTTCAAAACGGAACTGTTCACTAAAAGGTTCTTTGGGGCACCAAAAATGTTTTTTCTGTGGCATCACTGCAAAAACGCCCTTTGTTTTTAAGAGTTTAGCCTGCAAAATTTGTTATTTTATCCAAAATTTAAATGGCTAAAGAGAATAACTGCTGTTATTTTGTGCTGTTTTAAGCACAAAATCAATTTTCTGTTTCTTTCAATGAACAGTCACACTAGTGGTCAAAAATTTGTAATATTTTCTTTTAAATAAGTCTTTTATGCTTGTCAGTGCTTCATTTACATGATCAAAAATCCAGTAAAAAAAATGGTAATATTGTGAAATATTATTACAATTTAAAATAACCATTTGTTACTATAATATATATTTTAAAAGTAATTTATTCCTGTGATGTAAAGCTGAATTTTCAGCATCGTTACTCCAGTCTTCAGTTTTGTTTTATTTGTAATTCAGACAGTAACGACATTTGTTACAAAATATTTTTTTTTTCAAATTAATGCTTTTAAAGTTAGATTTAAAATAAATCTAATCCAAAAAATATCAAGCAGCAAAATGATTGATTTTTCAACATGTTTTCATGATTTCTGAAGGATCATGTGACACTGAAGACTGGAGTAACAGAGTAATTCAGCTTTGCTGAAAATATACTCGAATAGAAGACAGTTATTTTTAATTTATAATAATATTTCTCAGTATTACGGTTTTTACTGTATTTTTTATCAAATAAATGCGGCCTCGGTTAGTATAAAAGACTTCTTTCCAGAACATTCAAAAATTCTAATTATTCCAAACTTTTGTCAGGTAGTCCATGAGCTTTATTTTGACAGCACAGAAATGAAGTCGTTCAGAAGCCATAACACGAGCAGTAAACTTCAAGAGCGCAGAGATCCTGAGCAGTGTCAGCTGAAGGGCTCTGCAGCTGATTTTCCGCACAATGAAATCCAGCAGGGCCGTTTGAACTCCCCTAGCTGCTGTTTCACAGTAAACCTCCCCCACTCTGCAGCAGCTCCGCAGCCCCTCCACCCGCGTGATGTCACAGTGCACCCCGCAGGAGGCGTGTCCTCTCGCTTCTGGCTCAGCCTCACAGTCTGCGCAGGGAACAGGAAGAGAGCGAAAGAGTGTATGAGTGTGTGTGTGAGGACGAGAGCTCGCTGTACTGTGGTAGGGACTGAGGGCAGCTATGGGGAATTCACAGAAGAAGGCCCCCGGTCACGGAGAGGGAGGGGGCCCGCACTCTCAACCTGGGACCCCGGGGCACAAAAGGAGCCATGGAAACAACACAGCCAACTCAAAGGAAGTCCAAGGGAAGAGCCCGGCAGTGAATGGCACCCTTCCAGCCGCCAAGAGCCAGGATGAGCCTCCGGCGCACAGTGACACTGCCGGGAAGAGCTGTAATCTGGACGCCCCGTGTGGGGCCCTTCCTCCTCCATTAGCCAGGCTCAAAAATGAGGGCAATATGTTGTTCAAAAATGGACAGTTTGGGGACGCGCTGGAAAAATACACACAGGCCATCGACGGATGTATAGAAGCTGGTAGAGTACAAATATTCTGTTTTTGTGCTTGCTGTCAAAATCAGACATTACATTTGTGTTAAAAGAGCAGATATAACCGTCTTTGGTCTTACCAAGATTGTACATTTTTGGTAAGGCGACTATTTTGGTAAGGTAATCATTGTTTTAGTACACTGACATAGAACTACTGCTTTTTAATGATTTTGGTGGGATACTAGAATTTTGTTTTTAATTATCTTGAAATTATATATGATATATGTGCATTAAAATAGTATATTTGACAGATTTTGGGTGTCACCAAAATGCCATTTTTGGCATATTATACTTAGATATCGACTTGAAAGGATTTTTTTAGTCAACTAACATTTTAACCATTCAGGTTTTTATCTCAAAATAATTATGTATGTGTTAAAATAGTGTATTTATCTATTTTTGGTGCCACCAAAATGACATTTTTGGCAACGTGGTATTTTATAGATCTGTTTTCCTATTCTTTATAGTATACTGACTTAAAAGTGCTTTTTTTTATTATTAATTAATCATTCTGGTAGGGCACAAGCATTTGTGTTAAAGTAACCTTAATTATTTAACAGATTTATTTTATTTAAAATTTAACAGGTTTTGGTGTTACCAAGATGGTATATTTGGTAAGGTGATTGTTTTGGCACGGGCTATGCTTGTTTTTATAGTATATTGACTTATGGTGAGATAAAGTATTTTGTTTAAGTATACTGAAATTAATATTAATAATACAGATTTTGGTTTCTGCAAAATGCCATTTTTGGCAAGGTGACAATATTTTGATACTTTTATAGTATACTGACTTAAAATTACTGGATTTTTCAAATTAAGCACCATATTTCAATGACTGTGGTGGGATACAAGTATTTATCTTGAAATATTATATGTGTGCATAAATAGTTTTTGGTGACTGATACTGACTTAAAAGTACTGGGTGTTCCAAATTAACCAGCACATTTAAATTAATCATGTTGTATTGTGGTCTACGAAAGCATCTATTGCGCAAACATTGCATAGATCCTGTTAAGCAGCGTTGAGTAATGCAGGGGGAGGAATCCAATACCGGTTCACAGAGAGGCTCTGCTGTTTAGATGTGTCATGGAAAAGGTCTAAAACCGCTGTTCATCGATCCATTGCATGTTGGGGACTTAAGCCGCACTTTTGTGAAACAGAAGTGAAAGCGTTTAACAAAAATGCTGTTCACTTCCGCCACTTGGCATTGTGGGTGTGTCCTTTAAAGTTACGTAATGGGCCTTTTGAAAGCAGGGATGTACTGTCTTTCTAAACTCAGCTTCCCCAGAGTGTTTATTCTATGACTATTTGGGTTTGTCAGGTGACTAAACAAAATGTATTCCAGCATGAATGGCTTCCTGAACACTGAACCCATCCTCCCACATGTATCCATGCAGATCTAAAGCTGCTTTCTTGGTCTATTTTCAGTGCTGTGCTTGCCTTTGCAGGTATCGACAGCCCAGAGGATCTTTGTATTCTGTACTCCAACAGATCTGCTTGCCACCTCAAAGATGGAAACAGCGCAGATTGCATTCAGGACTGCACCAGGTTAACCACACATTTACATACTCGCTCTGTTCAATGGCCAGACTTTCACAGAATAATCAGAGCTGCGTTTAGCTTGGATTTGAGGTAATACTGCAAGTGCGTGTGACTGTCTGAGAAAGATTAGCACCCAACACAGTTAGTTGCACTGTAAGGAGCTTTACCAGCAGACTGGTTAACCGTCACTAAGATCCCTGGCAGTCTGTTACCGTGTTCTGCTCCTTTGGAGGGAAATAATAAAAATTCAGTGAGTCAGTGAGTCTTGTAATCATACTGTACTTTCCGCTGTCCTGTTTGGACGCATCCATTCTTTAATCCTATAAAAGATCTTAGAGGAAATACAGGAAAATTATGGGTAAAGAAGAGAAAATAACACAAGCTTTAGCTTATATTGTATTTTAGCGTGAATATTTAGACTCCAACACATCCAGCTTTGTGAATGGCTTCCTATGTAGATTTAGAGAGTTCATTTTAGGGTACAGGATCAGAGAAAGATCTTGATCCTCTGTTTCATCCTGTTTATTTATAGGGCTCTGGAGCTCCACCCCTTCTCACTGAAGCCCCTCCTCCGGCGGGCGATGGCGTATGAGTCTCTGGAGCGCTACAGCAAGGCCTATGTGGATTATAAGACAGTCCTGCAGATAGACATCAGCGTGCAGGCGGCTCACGACAGTGTGCACAGGTACAGTTCACAGGCCCCAGGATGCCATTTTTATATGTTTACAAATGTAGCTTTCTAAAAAATCTTTTATTATTGTCAATATTCTGCAAAATAACCTAAACATCTTTAAAACAGGGTTAATTTACTATATATATATTCTTAGTAAATTAACCCTGTTTTAAAGATGTTGTCTGACCATGACGAATGTGTCAGATCTCCATCAAGTTCAGCAGTGGCAGTTTTTAAAGTAGCAGCCAAAATAACCTAATAACCAGCTGCTGTGATGTTCGTTAATCAAAGAACAAAATTAAAAAGAGGAAATCAATAACTTCTGTAGTTTTCAGCTTTATCTTTAATTAATTTAGAATTTAGTGTTTGATAACTTTATTAAATTAGGCTATATTTTCTTGCTGAAGGGCACAGGTATAGGCTATATGACATTTATTATAATGGGTTTATGAGAAGATTGTTTTAAGTTCATTTAAATTAGAAGTTATTTTTTAAAGTCTAATAAATGTTAAATTGATAGCTCTCAATTATACTGTAATATTGAATGGCTATAATGGTTAAATGGTTAAATATTAGGAAAAATGGTTAAATATTAGGAAAAACATCCATAGAGACATAAGTTGGTATCAGTGATACTTGCCTTCAGTTATAAAAAAAGATGGCATTAAACAAAGATTAAAAATATACTTTAAGTTGTTTCTACATTAATTTGAAGATTGAATATAAATTATTGCAATATAAAAGTATTATTAAAAACATTAATGTTAAGTGGGATTAATCACGATTAATTTCAGAAAAAAAATGTGCAATTGGTTAGTTAATTTTTTTAATCGATTGACAGCACTAATATACATATATATATATATATATATATATATATATATATATATATACAGTAAGTGTATATATATTGGTTAGTTAATTTTTTTAATCGATTGACAGCACTAATATATATATATATATATATATATATATATATATATATATATATATATATATATACAGGTGCATCTCAATAAATTAGAATGTTGTGGAAAAGTTCATTTATTTCAGTAATTCAACTCAAATTGTGAAACTCGTGTATTAAATAAATTCAATGCACACAGACTGAAGTAGTTTAAGTCTTTGGTTCTTTTAATTGTGATGATTTTGGCTCACATTTAACAAAAACCCACCAATTCACTATCTCAACAAATTAGAATATGGTGACATCCCAATCAGCTAATCAACTCAAAACACCTGCAAAGGTTTCCTGAGCCTTCAAAATGGTCTCTCAGTTTGGTTCACTAGGCTACACAATCATGGGGAAGACTGCTGATCTGACAGTTGTCCAGAAGACAATCACTGACACCCTTCACAAGGAGGGTAAGCCACAAACATTCATTGCCAAAGCAGCTGGCTGTTCACAGAGTGCTGTATCCAAGCATGTTAACAGAAAGTTGAGTGGAAGGAAAAAGTGTGGAAGAAAAAGATGCACAACCAACCGAGAGAACCGCAACCTTATGAGGATTGTCAAGCAAAATCGATTCAAGAATTTGGGTGAACTTCACAAGGAATGGACTGAGGCTGGGGTCAAGGCATCAAGAGCCACCACACACAGACGTGTCAAGGAATTTGGCTACGGTTGTCGTATTCCTCTTGTTAAGCCACTCCTGAACCACAGACAACGTCAGAGGCGTCTTACCTGTGCTAAGGAGAAGAAGAACTGGACTGTTGCCCAGTGGTCCAAAGTACTCTTTTCAGATGAGAGCAAGTTTTGTATTTCATTTGGAAACCAAGGTCCTAGAGTCTGGAGGAAGGGTGGAGAAGCTCATAGCCCAAGTTGCTTGAAGTCCAGTGTTAAGTTTCCACAGTCTGTGATGATTTGGGGTGCAATGTCATCTGCTGGTGTTGGTCCATTGTGTTTTTTGAAAACCAAAGTCACTGCACCCGTTTACCAAGAAATTTTGGAGCACTTCATGCTTCCTTCTGCTGACCAGCATTTTAAAAATGCTGATTTCATTTTCCAGCAGGATTTGGCACCTGCCCACACTGCCAAAAGCACCAAAAGTTGGTTAAATGACCATGGTGTTGGTGTGCTTGACTGGCCAGCAAACTCACCAGACCTGAACCCCATAGAGAATCTATGGGGTATTGTCAAGAGGAAAATGAGAAACAAGAGACCAAAAAATGCAGATGAGCTGAAGGCCACTTTCAAAGAAACCTGGGCTTCCATACCACCTCAGCAGTGCCACAAACTGATCACCTCCATGCCACGCCGAATTGAGGCAGTAATTAACGCAAAAGGAGCCCCTACCAAGTATTGAGTATATATACAGTAAATTAACATACTTTCCAGAAGGCCAACAATTCACTACAATGTTTTTTTTATTGGTCTTATGAAGTATTCTAATTTGTTGAGATAGTGAATTGGTGGGTTTTTGTTAAATGTGAGCCAAAATCATCACAATTAAAAGAACCAAAGACTTAAACTACTTCAGTCTGTGTGCATTGAATTTATTTAATACACGAGTTTCACAATTTGAGTTGAATTACTGAAATAAATGAACTTTTCCACGACATGCTAATTTATTGAGATGCACCTGTATATATATATATATATATATATATATATATATACTGTACATATATATATATATATATATATATATATATACACACACACGCACACAGTGTATATATACAGTATGTATGTATATATATATATATATATATATATATATACACAGTGTGTGTGTATTATGCCATGCCATTCAGGAAAATTTGAGTATATGGAATGGAATGAAACTTGATTATATGGAATGAAAGTTTGAATATATTGAATGAAAGTATGAATATATGGAATGAAACTTGAATGTATGGAATGAAACTAGAATATATTGAATGAAAGTCTGAACGTATGGAATGAAACTTGAATATATGGAATGAAACTTTAATATACTGAATGAAAGTATGAATATATGGAATGAAACTTGAATATATTGAATGAAAGTTTGAATATATGGAATGAAAGTCTGAATTTATAGATTAAAAGTTTGAATATATGGAATGAAAGTTTGAAATGAAATTTGAATATATGGAATGAAAGTCTGAATATATAAAATAAAAGTTTGAATATATGGGACGAAACTGGAATTGGGTGAATGATTGACAATAAAGAGTATGTATTTTGAAACAAGTGAATGGTATCTTACAGGTAAAAAAAAAAAAGGAACACTTGCTTGTGTGAACAGCACATTTGTGTAGTTCTGTAGTAATCTACATTGATGCCATTTTTGTCGACAAATAAAAATGGGACGAAAATTCCCAGTCAGAACTGACGTCCTGTGTGATAGATGTGCACATATGAGTTGTAACGTTCTGATCTAACCGTGGGAAAACTCTTCACTGTTGCTTGTTCTACAGGCTCGAACTACAGTGCTTCAAACTGATTCAGAACAGTTTGCAATAAATGAATAGCACACATTTATGGCAGGCAACTACTTATGAACTAATGCTGATTAATTATAGCGATGTTTACTCTACAATGTTTTATATGGTAATGTGTTTTAGCCAGTTGTAAGAATGCATATTTTATCTTCCTTATGTACTTGAATGAACAGCCTGCAAATAAGAATTCCGGTGTATTTCGGTCTTGTTTCGGGGATTCCAGTCACAGGAAGGAAAGACTAAGGACATTATTTGACTTATTATTCAATAAATAGATTTTACTATCAGGATTATTATAGTTAACTAGAGCCATAAAAAGTATGCGTTAGGCCCTGATGAGCACAGAATTTAGCTCTATTTTGTGTCTTTTTGCACTTGGATTGTCAAAACACACACACAATTATGTCAAACTGTCAGTTTAGTCATGTATTCAAGTAATAGTTGTGTGATACTTAAATGCTTAATTAATGCATTAAAGTTTAACAAAATTCAGTAGATTTTAGTCGAATAAATCTACTGTTTTTTTTTTAATCGACTAAAACTAAAACAATTCAAATGACTAAAATATGACTAAAACTATATGGGATTTTAGTCAAAAGACTAAAACTAAATCAAAATGCTGTCAGAATTAACTCTGTGTGAAATGTCAGAGATGATGGGATATCAAGATGATGGGATGTACTCTCCAGACTGTTTGTATTGTTTGTTTGGAATATGGTCAGCTGTTGCCAAAATTTTTAGTTCAACAAAGTATTAAAATTTGAGGAAATTATATTTTTAAAGTCATTCAATTCAGAAAACTATTGCTCTGATAACAAGGCTATAACTAGCTACAGTATATTATTATTCATTAAATACTGTCATATTTGCATTTTAATTCCATACACTGCAAATTTCATTCTATATATTTAGACTTTCATTCCATATATTCAAACTTTCATTCAATATATTCAGGTTTCATTCCATATATTCAAATTTTATTCCATATATTCAAACTTCCATTCAATATATTCAAGTTTCATTCCATATATTCACATTTCATTCCATTTATTCAAACTTTTATTCTATATATTCAGACTTTCATTCCATATATTCAGACTTTCATTCCATATATTCAGACTTTCATTCCATATATTCAAACTTTCATTCAATATATTCAGGTTTCATTCCATATATTCAAATTTAATTCCATATATTGAGAATTTCATTCCATATATTCAAACTTCCATTCAATATATTCAAGTTTCATTCCATATATTCAAATTTCATTCCATTTATTCAAACTTTTATTCTATATATTCAGACTTTCATTCCATATATTCAAGTTTCATTCCATATATTCATACTTTCATTCCATATATTCAAGTTTCATTCCATATATTCAAGTTCCATTCCATTTATTCATACTTTCATTCCATATATTCTATCTTCATATTATAAATGCCATAATTTCCTGAACGGCATGCCATAATGTGTGTGTGTGTGTGTGTGTGTGTGTGTGTGTGTGTATATATATATATATATATATATATATATATATATATACAATTTTTTTTTTCTTCTTCTTTGCAACATATTTTGAGTAGCTTCTTATACCATTGGCAGTTTTTCACATCTTAAAGTCTGTACAAATATGACCCAATGTACTGTTAATATGAAGGAATTTTTCGTATTGATTTTTCACAGGTGTTTTTACCATATTTTGAATTACACATTGCATGATTGTGTTTTAGGGTGAATCAAATGTCTATAAACTTAATGAATATGGGCAAAAAGTTACCAGTACTTTTTCAGTACATTTTTTTTTTCTTACAGTCTTGTTTTAATTGGAAATGTTTTTAAAAATGTTGACAATAGAGTAGAAAAACTTCTAAAGATGTATTGTCCTAGAAAAATGGTCTTGCACATTTTTCTTCCTCAAGTAAATTCATCTCATTTCAAGGACCTTTATATATTTTTCTACTAGAAAACAAGAGCAAAGTACTTAAAGGAATAGTTCACCCCAAAAATGAAAATTCTATTTTCATTGCTTATTCTCATGTTCTGCTAAACCTGTATGAGTTTCTTTCTTCTGCTGAACACAAAAGAAATATTTTGAAGAATGTTGGTAAACGAACAGTTTCAGTCCCCACTGACTTTCATTATATAGGAAAAAGTACTATGGAGGTCAATGGGGACCATCAACTGTTTGTTTTTTCACATTCTTCAAAATATCTTCTTTTGTGTTCAGCAGAAGAAAGAAACTCTAGGTTTCAGGTTTGGAACAACTTTAGAGTGAGTAATGATGACAGAATTTTCATTTTTGGGTTCAATGTCCTGTAAGGAAGTTTTTTTTTTTTTTGCAGTGAAATGGTAAAAATTCCAGTAATGTCATTTGTTCTGTCTAATTGTGTTTGTGATGTGATCTCAGAATCACTAAAATGCTGATCGAGCAGGACGGTCCTGACTGGCGAGAGAAGCTTCCAGAGATTCCATTGGTTCCGCTTTCTGCCCAGCAGCACCGTAAAGATGAGCCCAGTGCAGAGGTGCTGCAGGCCCGCACCGAAAGAGCCGAGCAGGAGAAGGGTGAGTTAACACCGCACCAGAACACAGATACCAGACACAAGAGACCGTTTTGGACTCAGTTATGAGCAATAGGAATGTATAATAGTAATAGTAAAGCATAATGAATAAGTGTACATGGATGGTATAGTTTAAAATAGTTTCCCAAAAGTTAAAATATATGTTAATATCTGTGCCTTTCACACCTGAAAGGGTTAACCTAGATCTGTCTTTGAATATATATCTTATTTGCATATTTACAAGGTTATTAAAAGTGGGTCTCATTCATTAATTTGAGCATGAAATCTGCATTTGAACGTGATTCAATGATGATTCATCAATAACTATTGTACTGAAATTTAATCTAAATGTACAAACAGGAACAACTGAAATCACATACTCCAGATGGTGTCAGGAGGAAAGTATATACATAGATATTCAATCTTAAATATTTTTCATCATATACAGTAGTAAAAGAGAAAGTAAAGGTGCATTGTAGCTGCGAGGTTCCTGTGATTAAAAACACAGATATTATGAATATAATGTTATATATGTACAGCTGGCCAGTGTTGTGTGTAATGCATTACTAAGTAATTGATTACTGTTATTTCCCTTTAAAAAGTAAAGTAATGGATTATTATTAAAATCTTATTATTATTATTAATTATTAAAATCACAAGTTGTGTTTGTTAACATTAGTTAATGCACTGTGAACTAACATGAACAAACAATGAACGACTGTATTTTTATTAACTAACATTAACAAAGATTAATAAATAGTGTAATAAATGTATTGGTCATTGCTCATTCATGTGAGTTAATACATTAACTAATAGTAACAAATGACACATTGTAAAGTGTTACCACACTTCTGTATAAAACAATAGTGAATTGAACATCTGATGTTAAAATATATGTAACCTTCTCCCTTTAAATACTTTGGTCAGTTCAAGAATAATATATGCAATTTTATATTATCTATTTGAAAGAATTAAAAGAACAGTTTCATGTCTATCCTCGTATTGTGCAAATGGTTGAGATCGATTTGGGATTTAGAAACTGTAATAAGTAATGCAACAATTTTTAGAGAGAGTAATTACTGTGTCTAATTACACCACTGAAGATGTAATTTGTAGCTAGCAATTAATAACTTTCTTGCAGTAACTTAACCCAAACTGCAGCTGGCTCATGAGCTGTCTGTAATCTGGCTCTGCATTGAAGGGTTTCATTATGTTTGAACTGGTTTTAGGGAAGGCGCACTTGGCGTTACTCAAGGATCTTGCTGCGTGTCTTTAGAGAGTGTCATATATTTGCTGAGAGTAATGAATTGCCTGCTCAGGCCCACCTTAACCCCTAGTATTAAAGTATACAGCTATAATTGCTGTGTAAATGCATTCATGCCATTTCTGAGCAGCATCAAAGTCTTTGGAAATGTCACCTCAGAAGTGTTTCTGTACCACCTTTGCAGTGTAAATTCTGTATTTTAGCATTATATTGTGGATGTCCACATTAGGCTTCTTAACTAGTTTAACCAGAGAGACTTCCTTGGTCAACCAGCTTCAGCAGAAAGATCCTGCAGGTTGATCTTTATTATTGAAGCGTGGCTATATAGACCAGGATCAGCTAGGATATTCATGGTGAGGTTATGAAAGAGGGCTGCATGCATTAAAACAATGCATTTCCAAACAGAAATCCATGCTGGAACACCAAAGGCCTGCAAATGCAGGCCAATGCTGATGAATAATACATACAGAAAAAATGCTGTTGAACAACTCATAATAAACGCCCGCTGGGAAGCCTTATTTGGTTTGACATTGCATGTGACGTCTGAATTTTCTGTTGTTCACGTGTTTACAAGAATTATGCAAACAGTTTCAGTCACACACTGCATCTAACAGCATTTGTCAGCGTGGATGTACCGCGCTTGATGGCAATTAATTATGTAAAACGTAACATAGTCAGCTGTCATTGTAATGGAACCAGACGGCTCCGGTTTCATTCTGACCTGAGAAAGGAAGACCCACATGATCACACGGCACACATCAGCACCGATCACATTAGCAATGGGATAACCTTTGCTCTGCTGTCCTTTGAGCCAGATGAAGTCATAGCCATGGGTGTATGTTATGTTATTCCCACTCGCTGCCTGCACTGCAACTGAACTCTTAAAAACAAAGGTGTTTAAAAGGTTCTTCACAGTGATGCCATAGAAGAACCATTTTTGGTTCCACAAAGAACCATTCAGTCAAAGGTTCTTTAAAGAACCATCTCTTTCTTACCTTTTTATAATCTGGAGAACCTTTTGTGAAACAGAAAGGTTCTTCAGATGTTAAAGGTTCTTTATGGAACCATGTAACACCTTTATTTTGAAGAGTGGAGACCAACCACTGCAAACCTGCCAAGCACACTGACACAAGCCTGTGTAGTGAAGTGTGCCGCTTTTGAGTAACATGCCCAGTTCTCATTTCACCCCAAAATCAACAGAAAAATATAAAACATTTAACTGTGCTGATATTGTTACTAAAATTGGTCATTGGAATAAAGCTGAAATAAAATAAATATAAATATTAGATAAAAAACTAAACTTAAAAAACTTAAAATCTGAAATGTTGTCTTGAAGTACTAAAACTGCTATTTATAAAACAAAGCTAAAAAATTAATTTAATTGAAGTTATATATATATATATATATATATATATATATATATATATATATATATTGTTTAAAATAATAAACTAATAAAAAGGACAAAAGCATATAACAAAATGACATTTAAAAAAAAAAAAAACCTAAACTAAAATTAAAATGAAAACCGAAAATATAAAAATCTAATTAAAAAATATTTATAAATACCATAATTGCATAGAAATGATAGTAAAATAACACTGGAAATTACATTTTGCATAAAGAAAAAAATAAGCACCTTGATATTCACCTTGAATTTTCAGTACTGTAATACAGTGATCTTAAATGTATTATACTTGCATCATTAAAATGTTTCTGTTGTTGTTGTTGCACTACAATAATGAGAATTTGGGAGGTAAATGTGCTTAAATTTGATTACATTTTTATTTGTAATTTTGAGAATTATGACCCAGACATGTTCTTGATGGGTTTTGTGACATTCACACTCTTAGAGTGGATTTCTATAATTTAGGGAAGTATTCAGAAGTGTAATTCTACTGTAAATCTACTTTCTCCACAGCCAGAAAAGCAGAGGCTCGGTTCACATTGCTGAAACAAGAAGGAAATGAATTGGTGAAGAATGGCCAGTTTCAAGGTGCTGTGGACAAATACAGCGAATGTCTGGCCATCAGAACTAATGAATGTGCCATCTACACTAACAGGTAAACCTGTCCTACACTTTACAACTGTTATTATCAGCCAAACACATGCTGTGTTCAGAAAAGCACAATATTTTTTTGACATTAATTTTTAAACTGTTAAATACAGACTTACTGTGAGCTACAGTAGGTTGTTAATCAGTGGTAAATGCTTTTGTTAAAGCCACCAGTTTGAATTATTTCAATTTCTTTTTTTTTTTTTAAATAATCATGCTAAACATCAGAGTACAAATTCATTGTGAAAAACTGCATTACCCATGATTCTGCAAAGAAATCTCAACCAATCTGATTACTGAAATATATATTCACACACGCACACACACACACACACGTATGTATGCATACATATAAAAATTTAAATGAATAGTTTTATATCTATCTGTCCTTTTTAATTCTTATTGCGTCATTCGCAATGCATCATGGGATTGTAGTTCTTAGTTCTTTCTCTCATTAAAGTGCAGTCTTGTACCTTTGTCTTTTTTGTCAATTTTTTTTTCTCTTGAAGACCGGTTGATTTAGTTATAACTCGTCTTCCGTACGGGAAGAATGAATGGGAAAAATGGTGCTGAAAAAGTGGACATACTGACTCTGTTTATGCAGTATGTATATTATACTGATACATATTTAGACATTCTGGCACAAAATACAATTAAAATTATAATATAAATGTTTCATTTCTAAAACAACAAAAACACCACTTACTGAATTAAACATGCAACAAAAAGAGCACATGTAACAACAGTAGCATACTGCTGTTTGAAATGTTGCATAATGCATACTGTACATGCATAATATAGTATCCACTGTACAGTATAAAGCAAGCTAGTAATCTGTTCTGAACACAGCCGCAGTTTGGTGCAGCTAAATACTTACAAAGTAGCAATGAACTGAACCAGCTGCACATGTTGTCCTGAGCCTTCCAGAAAGTGCTGAGACTGGAGCTGCTCAGACGAGGCTATTCAGTCAGCAGTTAGCTCTGACAGCTCCAGCATAAAACACCGGAGGAGAGAGTCAGGCCGCACTGCTGAATGAGAAATGTCTGCTGTGTTTTCCAGAGCGCTGTGCTATCTCAAGCTGGAATGTTTCACAGAAGCCAAACAGGACTGTGATTCTGCGCTTCAGAACGAGCCAAAGAATAAGAAAGCATTTTACAGACGGGCACTAGCACACAAAGGCTTGAAGGTTTGTATTTTGCTATCAAATATGCCATTTATAAATGTCTCCATTTTTTTGTGCATTTAACATGTAAAACATTGTGAATAATTATTGTGCATGCAACAGACATCAAACTAACCCTACATCATAATAGTGTTGAATTGAGTGCAGTAAGGCAGAGTTTTGATGGGCTGTCTGTATGTTTTCCCTCAGGACTACTTGTCAGCCAGCACTGATTTACAGGAAGTACTGCAGTTGGATCCGAATGTGCAGGAGGCCGAGCAAGAGCTGGAGACGGTGACTAACCTGCTGAGAGAGAGTCTGCTGGCTAATTCTCAAGGTAAAGTCTCACTGCCAACGAACATGACAAAAACTAGCACAATTCAGACTATGCAGGAAATCAGTTTCTTGGAACAACACCGTTACTTTTAAAAGTAATGCATTACAATATTGCGCTATTAGCTAAAAAAGTAACTAATAACGTAATAAAGTAATGTGTTACGTTACTTTTGCATTACTCTATCTTATTTGGGCTGGGCTTGCTTGTTTGATTTTAATATAAAAAAGTAATATTTTTGGAAAATAAAAGCCTGTTTACACCAAAAGTGAAATGAATACGCCTCCGGCTGAAGGAAATGTGCATTCACATCTGTACAGTAGAGGGCGCAGCTCAAACAAACCTTTCAGCTGTGCTGCCATTCTGGATTGTGTGAAGAATAGGACGCAGAAGAAGAAAGTTCACACTCTTCAGCAATTAATAAAGAAACACAAATGTGATGTTTAACTAAAGTCATTTTTGCTTATTAGTATAGTTGAATTGGATCATTAGAGGTCAGCAGCAAAGACATTGGTTAATAACAACATATTTAATTATTGCAGGTTTGCGTCATATTCTGAGTTTGCATTTCACTGTTTGTGTTCATTTTGAGGAATACTGAATCTTTTTTGTGCATGTGAGATGAGTAAATGCATGTTCACATTTAGTCTAGAACATCGATGTTGGCATATATTTTTTTTGAAAAAGTAACATATTTTCTTGTAAATAAAAAAAGTAATGCGTTACTAGTTACTTTAAAAAAGTAATCTGATTACATAAATCGTGTTGCTTGCAATGCATTGCATAGTTATCACATAACTAACTAAAACCAAACTTTTTCGAAAAAACAAACACTTGTACATCAGCATGATAAGAACTACCTAAAATTATGGAAACCATCTTGAGTGAAATATTTATTTGGTTTGGCGTACCATTCGTTTTCATGAAGAGGGCGGGGTTTATGAACCATAATGTAACCAGCCACCAGGGGGCGATCGGAATATTTTGGCTTCACCTTTCAAGACGTGTGTGGCACACTGGTCTGGCCAGTCGCCACATGCTACAAGAGTCACTACAAACCACAGCCAATCAGAAGAGCGTGTGGGCGGAGCTATCTCTGCAAGCACTGTCTCCGACTTGTAATAGAATTGTAAATGATTTTAACATTATTCAAAATACATACTCAGTAAGTGATACAATATTTATTTTTAAATACAGTTGTATGTTTACACAGTTTACAGATTGAAGGTTCTTGTTGACTTGTTTTCAGGATCCGAAGTAAATGATCTATTATCTATTGTCTATTAAAGTTATGCAAAATGATATTCGAACTCAAATTAAACCATTGTAGTACTGTACAAAAAAGTATCTGAGATAATCAATGACCTGTCAGCCGCGACGTCCCAGTAACCATTACAAAATAAAATCATTTATACGGTTTAGCCTACATATTTGTATAATCAATATCACTGTTGTTCAGTAAACACAAAGTTAAAGGGTTACTCCACCCCAAAATGAAAATTCTGTCATTAATTACTCACCCTCATGTCGTCCCAACCAGAAACCTGAAAACACCTAAACCACTATTTAACTATCTAACAGCCACTATAACCAGCCAGGGTACCTCACTGAACTTTAATCTTAGGTTTAGCTGATTAGTGGTGTTTACTGAGGCAAGGGTCATTTTTACTATTGCTCATAACCGAACAAATCCCTGATCCTTACTAAACTTTGGCTCATAACCATGTGTTTATGCAACAGATATGAATGATTCATACAGAGCAACTTTTTTTTTAAATGTTTATGTTTCTCACATTGAGAGAGGATTGTGGCTCACATCTAGAGACCAAAATAAATTTAACGGACACAAACTACTCAGAATACATGGGCAACGTATATTGGCAACCACCCACAACGGCCTGTCATCATGGTGGGGAGTTATGCACGAGAAGACAGAACTCATATTTTCTGCAAAATATGTGTATCTTGTTTAGCCTTAAGGCCCATTCACACCAACGATGATAACTATAGCAATAACTAAAGTTTTAATGATCGTTCTAATTCCGTGAGAATAATGTTCATACTACATCTATAACAACACAGAGGAACATATGGAAGGCCGTTTTTGCCACAGAATAAAAAATAAAAAAGGTAATTGAAACATTTTCTCTTTTTATATATAACCTTGATATTCTGAGAAGAAAAGTAAGAATTGTGACAAAAAGTCACAGTTAACTTTTTTATTTTTTATTCTGTGGCAGAAAGAATTCAATTCTCACAATTCTGACTTTTTCTCACAATTCTAAATTTATTTTTCATAAATTCTTACTTTTTTCCTCTAAATGCTGAGTTCATATCTAGCAAATTCTGACTTTTATCCTCCCAATTCTGAGTCTGTATCTCACAAATTCCAACATTTTTCTCATAATTTCGGAATTTATTTTGGATTTTTTTTTTTTTTTTTTGAGGTTGTATTTTGCAAATTTGGACTTTTTTCCTCAATTCTCAGGTTATATCCCACAATTCTGACTTGTTTCTCACAAAGTCTATATCTCGCAAGTTCAAAAATGTTTCTCACAATTCTCAGTTTCTATCTCAAATTCTGCCTTTTTTTTCTCTCTCTCTCTCTCTCGGAAGTCCGAGTTTATATCTTGCAAATTCAGACTTTTTCTCATAATTCTGAGTTTGCATGTTGCAATTTTGTATCTTTCTCTCGAGGTTCAGCGTATACACCAAATGTAGCACTTAAATGGCAACAACTGGCTTCAATGTGACGTACATGATGCTGACTATGACTGTTTCCTCTCTGCAGGTTGACATCGAGGCAGTAAAGGATGAAATGAACAGAGAGCTACAGGAAGAACAGACCCTCCTTCATTAAAGCCAGACACAGCGGATCCAGCGAGCCTGAGAATTCCAGCTCATGGGTCCCACAGTCCCGCCACGAGGGTCCACTCATCCTTAGACTGTCATGCGCCGCAACTAAAGTTTCCCTTCCAGCAAACACTCATCTCACCTTCTTCTAGGAATATTGTCTGATGCAATGCTGACAATACAAAGCATGCAAACGGTTCATACTCTGTAATTCTGGCTTCAGTAGGCACGTGTGAGCATGGCACGGCTGGGAAGCGTGAAACAAACGGGATTCTCGGGTTATGATGGGACGGTTGTCGTGTGTATGAGAGAGAATGTGCCTTTTAAAAGAAGCTGTGGCTCACATATGGAGTGATTTAACACTCTCAGACAAAATTGTATTGGAATTTAATTTGCTACATTTAATTATCTCATTTCTCAGGATTTAATATATTTTTAATAGCTATTTCATTGTATTGTGTAATATATGCATACATGTAAATTGTGTAGTGTAATTCTTTTGGACATCTTCCAGCCTTCAGCCCAACCATTGTCTCAATATGCATAGATAAAACACAAGATCCCACAAGGTATGAATGTGCAATAACATTAGATGTAGTTTTTCTTTGGGATGTCAGCAAAAGAAATATGTTTCAGATAAATAAATTTGCATCAGCTAAATAAAAGGCTTTATAAATTATTAGGTGAAATATTTTTGCCATTAGACATGGTTATTTTTTTAAATAATATATAATAAATAAGTGTTTCATAAATCGCAGAACTACTGCAAATATTAAGCAACAAACAGTGTCCCAAATGTACACTGCTATTTAAAGTTTGGGGTTGGTAAGATTTTTTTGAGGTTAGAAAGAAGTTGATTAAAATATAGTCAAAAATACAGTAAAAGCAGTAAAAACATTAAATATTATTGTAATTTAAAATAACTATTTTTTTATTTGAATATATAATCAAATGTAATTTATTACTGTGATCAAAGCTGTATTTTCAGCATCAATACTCCAGTCTTCAGTGTCACATGATCCTTCAGAAATCATTCTAATATGCTGATTTGCTGCTTAATATTTTTGTGGAAATCACAATACTTTTTTTTTTATTATTATTCTTTGATGAATAAAAAATAATTTAAAAAAATCATTTATTTGAATGATATTTTGTAACAATGTCTTGTCACTTTTGATCATTTAATGCATCCTTGCTGAATAAAAAATAATTACAGACCCCAAACTTTATACTTGTATATTAAATTTTACATATATTATAAACATATGATATACATTTTAATTAAATTCAGTAATTACTAATTTCCATTTGAAATAGCCAAGACAAAATCTTTTACAGCATTTATAATCTCAGTTTCAAAACAATCTGCTTTTCTTTTTCTATTTAAACCTGAAAATAAATAAGTTTAACTTTGAAAATAATTATGTAAGATTATTAGGTCATAAATAAAATGTAGACTCCATACACAAAAAATGAACATATCCCAAGCTGCTTGTTGGATCTCAAATCATGCTGGGTCACATGATCATTATGTTTTGTTGATGTCAGCTTGAGAGCTGAACTATAATATTAACCAAATTAATAAATTTTTCAGTTCAACTTTTCACTCAAACTCTTATGCTAATATTTCATACCCCACTGTATATATGCAGTTCTATCCATTCCATTCACCTTCACGCACTGCCATTATAATTACATCTTACATAGCAAACACAGAGACCACATATCTGGAGTCATGTTTTTATTTTCATTTAGATATGCATTTACACGCATATTACAAAGCAAATATACAAATAACAAGCTGTTTTGAACAAGTTAGAAATCAATCGGCCCTAGCCTCTGAAATAATATTCGTACAGATATGGGCAGGCTCAAAACATAAGAAAAAAAACACACTAAAGAAATAGAAGGAACAAAAACAAAAAACAAAGCAGCTTGTGGCATTGGATCAGTCCCGAGAGATTACTGAGCAGCACCAGAACGGCAGCGAGAAAGAGCAACAGAAATGAAGCCAATGAACAGTGCAAACACACGAGTCCGAGGAGGCGTCTGTAAACTGTGAGTGTGTTGAAGTGTGCAGGAGTCGTCGTCGTCAGTGAGCCTGAGTGCTGTCTTTGGTAGGCGTTTAGCACAGGAACGCTGGGAAACAACGCTACGCCGCCTCGCTAACATTCAACGCAGCCTCATCCAATACATTTCAATTCATAAGACACAAACCGGAAAACAAATGTAGTTCATCTATGATCCAAAAGGCACCATGAGTCAATACAGATACAAAAGAAAAAAAATAAAAATCACTTAATCAGTTGAAACAACCTGAATGTGATTACCATCATAGCGTTTACAATGAAAGTAGTTGAATTTTTTGTTTTAAACAGGATGCAGATCTTTCTGATTTATCAATACAAGCCCATTGCATCCATAATAGCCAATTATGGACTCTGCTTTGCATGGACGACCTTTTTTTGTATTTTTTTTTTTAAACAAGCCAGACTCGTTTCCTCCCATGAAAGGGTTTGGTCAAGTTGCCCGTCCTACCAGCAGGGGGCGCGACACGGCTTCATCCAGCTCTTCACCGAAGCAGTGGCTTCTACTTTTCCCAAAAATGGAAAATACGCAGTGACACCAGACAAGAGAAATGAAAAGAAGCCCAAAAAAATTTAAAACACAATCATGTACAAGAATCACTGCTGTGAAAGGGAAATCTACTATTGCCTGGTCCCTCATGGGCTCATCTTGTATCAACATCTTGATAAGGGCATCGGATCCCTCCAGACTTCCTCGTTGTCTCTGAATAGTCGCAGACTCCTCCAACTAAAGCTATATGCTGACTAACTGAGAGTATATGTGTGTACATGTGTAGTGAAGGTGCTCCTGAATATACGGGTCAGTCGCATGGTATCTGTCAAAAACGCGTTATGGTCATATTTCAGTCCAAAATTATGGAATAAGAAATTACATTTAAAGAAAATGAAGCCTATTTGTAGAAATGATAAGGTGTGAGACATTTTCATGAAAGTTAAGCAATTTGAATGACTGTATTGGTAAAAAAAATCGTATTACTGTAGTGCAAAAATTAGATACATTTAAATAATGGTAGCATTTGTACTGCTGATGTTTTCTTTTTTTTTTTTTTTTTCAGCAATACAGAAACAAAATACTGTTTTATAGTATTAAGAATCAGGAATTACAAAAACTACACTACAATAAAGAGAAAGAGGGAGAAAAGTGTGCTTAAAGCAATAGTCCACCCAAAAATGAGAATTCAGTCATCATTTACTCATCCTCATGTTGTTACAAACCTATACGAGTTCATAAAAGATATTTTGAAGAATGTTTGTAACCAAACTGTTTTGGTTCCCATTGACTTCATTTGTATGTTTGACAACATAATGAAAGTCAATGTGAACCAAACTGGTTACCAACATTCTTCAAAATATCTTCAAAGTCAAAATCTTCTTTTATGTTTCACAGAAGAAAGAAATACAGGTTTGAAACAGCATGAGAGTAAATGATGACAGAATGTTCATTTTTGGGTGAGCTATCCCTTTAATTAACATGGAAATGTCACAAATCAAGCGCGTCCTAAACAGAGGCTTCATTTCCAGTATGCAAGGAATGATATTTCTCTTCTTTCCTTTTAATTTTGGGGTGAAAAATGAGCTGGACACGTTTTATCTACGCACTCACTCATGAGGCGACACTGAACACTGAAACAGAGGCATGTGTGATTGACAGCTACATCAGCATCATCAGCATCATCTGTGCATCACTTGCCGCCTTACATTCATCTGTTGCCTTTCTGAATCTTATCCGAGCTTCGGTCCAACTGTAAGCACTGACCGACTCTCGATCAAACGGTAACCTTTGGTCAAAGCGAGCTTTCTGAAACCTCGAGGCACATCCTGCCCTTGACCAATGTAAATAGTGGTGCTCCTTCTCCAACATTCGAAAAAAAAAAATTAAAACAAAATATCCACTAACCGGGATGTTAAACCTCCATGAAACGAGCTTTAAAATCTTCAATTCAGTGTGCAATCCTTGGTAATAAAGGTTAGCTGTGAAAGCTAGCATGTGTGTGTCTGCTTATATCTCTGTTTGAATGCAGGCGTTACGCACAGGACTAGTCGGCTGAGGAAGGTTGTTATTGCGTTCTTTAGGCGAGCTCTGGCCCACGTCAGCAGCGCATATTAAACTCACATTCTCCTCCGCAATGTAGCATAGCGGCCGCTCTGCCGCCCCGTCAGGGGTCAGAGGGGCGACCGCAGTTTGCTGGAGGGTCCCAGAAGCGGGACGGTTCTCCAGCCGGTCGTTCTCGACCTCTGGAAGCGGGCTGACCGCTCCGGCCGTGTTTGGATGTCGGGCATGGGACTCGTAGCAGGGTGGTCTGCAGGCGTCCAGGTCGGAGCAGCTGAACTCTGAGAAGTGGCTGGAGTGCGAGTCGGCCACAGACGGCAGGCTGCCGCTCAGAGAGGGCGAGTCTAACTCGCTGGAGTTGGTGCTGCGGCGCTCCAGCAGCTGGGCGTCCATGTCTTCTCGCGTCTCGTTGATCTTGGTTCCGCCACTCTTTTTGCGCAGCTTGCCTTTGCTCTTCTTGCCGGAGGAGGAGGAAGAGGTGGAGGATGGCTCCTTGGCCCAGCGAGTGGTAACGCACTTGCCCTCGTGGGGACAGCCGGAGGGGCAAACGCCGGGCCCGTGTCCTCCGCTGCTTCCATCGTCCATACTGCTGCTGCCGCTGTGGTGCCTGAGCTTCCCTCGTTTGGACTCCACATCCACCTGCACCTCCATACTGCTCCCATCCCTGCTGCACAACAACGTCTGCTGTTAATAGGCCCTTTCACAGTAATACCAGGAAATTGATGCAAAATTACCGGAACGACTTTACCGGTAAATTAAAAAATGTGACCCTGGAGCACAAAACCAGTCATACTGTAAGTAGCACGTGTATATTTGTAGCAATAGCCAACAATACATTGCCAAAAATCATTAGGATATTAAGTAGAGCTGTCGCGATTTGTCGATTTTAGTCGACTAGTCGATTTTTAAAAATCGTCGACTTCATTTTGCTCGCATCGACTAACCGGCAAAATACCAGAAGTGGTGCATTTCACGGACGAGAATCCATAAACACATTATTAGACTATTTTCCAAGGCTGCATGATATGTTAAACCCATTTAAAAATCATAATTAAGCATAATTGTGAATTCACAAACGCTATGATATAATTAAATAATTATATGCGATGCAGTTCTAATACAGTAAATGCGCTTTAATTATATACATGCGTGTAGGTTAAGCACGTGCGTCTCTCAGCGGCTCCGTTCACAGTAGTTCCACAGAAACTGTTATCATTTACATCTGTGGAGCGTCTCAAACTCCATCTCCGCATGCTGTTGAGAGTTTGGGCTTATTAACGTTCACCTGGGAACGCAACGTGTGCCATTTCATCAGATTTGTAAGGTAAATCATTTATAAATCTACACAAACACAGGAGAATACATCGCAATTTCAAAATAAAAGCTCAAACCCTCACTCTGAGTTTACACGTTTTGATGCCCACATATTCATTTAATTACAGTGGCTATAACATTTCTATCCTAAAGAAATGGACAAATTTTTTCCATTTTCATTTTTCTATACTCTGTTTTAATGGTTAAATAAAATTTTATTAATCAAAAAGCCTGTCTAATTAATTGAGTTTTACAGTTTTATCTGTACCAAATTCTGTTTTCCATTATTTTCTGGATTCCATTAAATTTCAATAATCAAAAGCATCTCCAATTAATTGATTTTATATTTAAAAATTTCCAGAAATACTGCACATTTACATTTTTTCACCTAAATAAATTCTGGTAAATAATATTTCTGGTAAATACTCCTTTAAAAAGTGTTTTTTGATTATAATTTTATTATTATTAGACTAGAACATGTGGATATGTTGTCATTCTTGCACTATAATACTGAACTTTGATTTCAGTGATTTGAACTATGAGATGGACACTTGCTTCTTGCACTCAATGTTGCACTTTACTTTTGCTTTAAAAAAGGATTTCATAGAAATTTGGATTTCATTTGGTTTAATAAAATATTCTTAAGTAAAATTGTTGATTTTTTTTGGTGGGAAATTAATCGTTTAGATTAATCGACTAATCGATAAATTAGTCGATAGATTAATCAAAATAAAAATAGTCGTTAGTGGCAGCCCTAATATTAAGTAAAGATCTTGTTCCATGAAGATATTTTGGAAGTTTCCTACCATAAATATATCAAAACTTAATTTTTGATTAGTAATAGGCATTGCTAAGAACTTCATTTGGACAACTTCAAAGGCGATTTTCCCAATATTTAGATTTTTTTGCACCCTCAGATTCCAGATTTTCAAATAGTTGTATCTCAGCCAAATATTGTCTCATCCTAACAAACCATACATCAATGGAAAGCTTATTTATTCAGATGATGTATAAATCTCAATTTCAAAAAATTGACACTTATGACTGGTTTTGTGGTCCAGCGTCACAAATGTGCTGTTCACATAAGCAATGGCGTTCCGTCTTTTTTTTTCCAGTAAAGGACCATTCACACATCGGTTTCAAATTACCAGTAAATTCTGTGGCATCATTAACCAGAAATGATTTGTGTTTGTACGGTGCTGTGTTTGTAAACATGAAGGGGTATACACGATCAGTGTTTTTGTTGATGTTTTCATTTTTGTGTCAAACGTTTACATTCATGCATCTTCTTTTGGGCCAGAGACGTCGCATTACATGACTTCAACCACAGCGCGGAGTAAATGCATCATCTGCGTCAGAATGTTATGACTGGCCCAGGGCCGTTGAAGTTTGAATTTCAACGGCTCTGGATTGGCCTGGAGTAGACGTCTTACATCAGCGTGTTCTGAACTTGTACGAGCTCATACCAGTAATCTTCATTCTGCATTCACACACAGCAGAATTCCAGCAATTTACTGGTAATGTTACAACTTCTCATACCGGTAAACTGCCGGAATGAATTTATCGGTATTTTTAAAAAGGTCCTGTTCACACATGATCTCTTTATAGCAATTTACCGGTAATTTTCCAGTGAAGTCTTTATGTGTGAAAGGGGCTAATGACAGCTCAAGCTCCATCACTGAGCCATCTTACATTCTTTTGGTTATATGAACACAGACCTGTCCAGAGGCAGGTAAGCGTTGAGAATGGATCCAGCCATTGCTTTGGTACTAGCGTTGTCACTGATTGTCCCCAGACTGACGGTGCCGGACTCCCCGCTCAGACTGCAACGCTCTTTTTGAACATCAGCTTGAACTTCCAACCTGAGAAACACAAACAGCACATTTAAAGGGGTCATATGATGCAATTTCATGTTTTCCTTTGTCTTTGGAATGTTACAAGCTGTCCGTGCATAGATAAGATCCCTGAAGTTGCAAAGACTAAAGATTCAAACCCAAAGAGATATTCTTTATTAAAGTTAAGACTCATCCATACCTTCCTAAAATGCCTCATTTAAACACATCCCCACAAATCTACGACACTGTGTTGGGAGATTTGCATAACACCACCCAAATGTTTACGCAAAAGAAAGGCGGCGTAGCTTTTATTCTCACTGTAGTATTGTTGCTGTTGCCGCAATGTCATGGAGACGCTGTGTGTTTACAAATATGGTAAGGGGCGTAACATTTCCGTCACAAGCTTGAGGTATTCGGCTAATCACAACACACTGGATAGCTGGCCGATAAGTGTTGGAAACTGCCTAATAACTGAAGGGCAAACGATATACTACTTTATTTGATAACATTTTAGTTTAGGGACCAGTGCTCAAATACGTATTCTCAAATACGTAAGTCTTTGAATATCTAACAAGGTTTAGGATTAAGCCATAGTCAATTAAAACATTTAAGTAGCTTTTATAAACGTGCCCTAGAAAAAACATTACTGGTGTGCATCTTGAGACAAAACAATGACACTTACATATTTTAAGATTTTAAACTGGGACTGGGCTTAAGCCTTGTCTGTGAAACCAGGTGAAAATGTGAAAAATCTTACAAATTTGGGCAAATCCAACTGTTAGATCTCCTTGTGTGCAAAGCCTGCATAAAATGCATGTACTCTTTATGTGACGGTCAGTCCACGTGAATGATCTTCCATCTTCCTAAATACTGTGTTCACGAGCGCCACCAAGTCATGGTTTTATATAATTGCAGAGGTTCTGGGCATGAGACCAGAAGCATGAATCCAATTGGCTGGCTAGCTTTCTTGCAGTGTGATGGAAAAGACATTAAAACTCAGCTATGTTAAAAAAAAAATCTGTTGCCTTGACCAGTGTTTCTCAGCCCTGCTGCTTTTACTTTTTGCATGTCTCTTTAATCAAACACACCTGATTCAGGTCATCAGCTCATTAGTAGAGAGTCCAAGACTGTGTGAGAGAGGACACGTTCAACGTGCAGTGCTGGGGGCCCCAGAAACACAAATGCGAATGTTCATGTCAGTCTGAACAGCCATTTGTTCAAATTAAAATGTTTATCGGTCTTTTGGGATTCTGGTGGATGCTTTGCATTTTGAACTTTATAGTATGTCCACATAGTCACATCACACTTGGATTTCAAAATACATGCCCCATAAAGGCCATTTTTGGTCAATAACTGTGCACAAAATCACATGCAGACATAGTGTCACTGACCTGTTAAAGCAGTTGACCATGGCACTTCCTGACAAGCTGCCAGTGATGCTGGCCCCGGCGAGGGCCATAGTGCTGGCGTTCTCACTCAGGTTGTCTCTCATTGCTCCAATACGATCCATGTGGCTCCCACTGGCACTCAGGCTGCCCGTCAGACCCCCCACACTGCCCTCGCCGATGCTGGGGTTATGCCTGGTCTCTGCTACCGAAGTGGTGTCTGATAGAAGAGAATAGATAGAAAGGGGTCATTACAGCAGTTCATAAAAGTGTGAAGTATTCTGGGGGAAAAAACAAAACAAAAAAAAAACTATTTTGGTTTTTGAGATTTGCACTACAAGGCTGATTAGGGCTCTACAAAACATACCGAATGAACTGCTGTCATAAAAATGGAATTTACTGTACAAGGCAGAATGCCATTTTAAATAAATCAAAAGTACAGCTGTACAGTTAATCAAATTGCAGTATGGATTAGTGTCTGTAAATAGTAAAGTGCAAAAACGCTTTAAATATAAAGTTTGCATGTTTCTGTGTAAATGAATGGCACTACCCAAACTCAAGCATGCATGATGCTCAGTGTTTTCAGCATCTGCTATACGTCTCACAGTACGAGGACATGAAATTCATCTCTAAAGCTGCTCTCAGTCTCACAATGTCACAATTTTTCATCCATGTTTTAATTTAAACGTAAACCTTGTTGTGCAGCATTTTGTTTGTCAAAATTTCATTTGATTACATTTTAAGCGTCCTTTGGATTATTAGCATTTTTGATGATAAACTTGTATTAACATCATAAAACAGATTAAAGAAATTAAAAGAAAACAAAAAATTATTACATACAGCACTATTAATGATTTTTTAATTCAAGTTTTAATGAACTCAACTGATTAGCTACACATCCTTTTTGATTATTCAAATTTAAATGTTAATCTGGGGAAAATAACACTGAATTTGAGAAACCTGATTTCTCTTACACATAGCACAACCATGTTTTGAAACCTTTTGCCTCAGGCTTACTCTGTACATCAGAACAAAAGCTACTTGTTCCCAGAGTTACATGAGCTTCACGGGAATTATTTGGTGTTTGAGAAACAAAGCTACTTGATCCTTGAGTTTCAGGAGTTGTGTCTGGAAAAGGATAAACTCTGTCTCAAGATATGGCTCAACTTCAATGCAAGTCTGTGGGGGGGACCAGTAAATCTAACACATTCTAGCACACGCCGCTTTAAACTAGAACACAGTTCACACATTTGCATTAAACATGAGCGAGGAGGAGAGAAAGTGTGAAATGTGATAGACAACTCTCCGGGGGAGAGACAGCCAACACAAGAGACTGTGAATGAGAGGATGACTCTGAGAAGGACAGATTCTGAATACTTTAAACATTGTTTAGCATCTCAGCCTGTGGCACTGAGGTGTTTGCATTCAGTGAGGTTCACTCACCAGTCACAGCAGCTCCGGTGCCCACGTTCATGTCGTTCTCGTCATCGAACTCGATGCGCACACCTTTACCATTCCCCGCAGACACGCCGCAACCACCGCTGCGGCACAGAGAGATGGGCACCACACCATAGACGTATGCCAACATGATGGGCACTCCTATCCCTGCACAGACACACAATATAACACTTACACAAAACTGCAACCTACAAACCAGATTATCAATAAAATTGACATTTCCTGATGAAAATACCATTCACACAAAGGATGATAACTATAAAGTTTTAGTAATCACAAACTTAAAACATTGACAGCCAATCACCTGACTTTAATAAGCATGAGCAATTGAAGTGGCAGAAGACAAAACTGCAGCTTGTGCTTATTATGAACAGATCATTATTGTGCATTGGGTGGTTGGTTGGTGTTTTAACACCATCTCAGCTTCCTTTGTTATTTTCATGGTTAGTAACAAGCTGAAATAGTATAAAAGAGCAATTTTTAAAACCTATATAAGGTTTAAAAACTCTAAAATTAACTCAGGGTTGAAACAGTAAAAAAAAAAATTGTGTGTGTTTGCAGAGTAATATAATTTCCTAAGAGAGCTTAAACCAACACAATTTAATAAAATGTTTAAGAGATAGTAGATAGTGGTCATGAAGTGAATATTTGTGGATCTTCAACTAAAACTTGTGTATGATTCTGCAATATCTTATTTGGCATCAAGTATATTATGTAGATCTGATCCCAGTGATTACTGAATTTGTTGTTGGTACAATGATCACATCCATTTTACTATTTGTTGATGATGTTGGATACCACAGCAGTTTTAAGATCTGAGGGTTTTATGAAACAAAATCTGTGAAAAGTGCTTCTTTAGCAGGTGCGTCTGCTTGTTTGATTCCTTTGGTTCCACAATGTCCAGGCTATTGTGCATTGGTGTGGACACTAATATATTGTAGTTATTACAGTTATGATGCTTGATTAAACAGTCTTTAGAATTACATTTTTAGGCATCTTAATGCGTCGTGTATAAGCCCAATTAAAAAGTTAGTTGGGGCTAAATTAATTGCCGACATTTAATATAGGTTTATGGGTTCAGAACAAACTAATTATTTCATAAAACAAACTGCAATTCAAATCATAAAGTGAATCATTAGACAGAAAAAAGAAAGAAGTCTGCTTACCAACAGTGACAGCAGCAACCACTGGAGACACGATCACTGACAATGTGACCCCGCCGGCTATGACAAGGTTCCTCTTGTGCTTGGAGATGTCCTTCCCCTCATAACGATTATGAATCTGAAGCAGACGGATTCAAAGACTGAGTGAATAAACACATCCCTCTGTCATCACCCTGCTCATTATTCTAGATTAATCATGCTTTGGTTACTCATAATGCTAGTATAATTTCCCACTCGATGATCTAACAAGAGTCTCTTGAAGATCAAACAAGGCTGATAAGAGTACGATAAGACATGTAGGTTTTCATATTTCACAACGCAGCGCTCAGTTAGAATTCAGGTCAGATAAACAGACGTTATGGAAACCCCTTCATAATGAAATTCAGACTGAACAGCACATATCTGAAGTGTCATTAATCATTGTACAAGTGACCCAGTTTGCAGTGGATTAATCCGGTTCAGAGACAGGCTGCATATTAACTCGCTCAAAACCAAATCCTTAATGTAGTGCACAAATTATATTACATCACTGCTATTTGTTGGACATATAAATCTTTATATCTATTAATACAGATGTAAGAATAGTGCTTGTCAAACCGATTTTAGCATGCTGGTACCAGTTTCTAAAAGTGTTTATAATAAGCAGTGTTCTTCTAGTCAGATAAAACCAAGGCCCTTATTATCTTGTAGTCATGACAAAGGCATTTGGAGAAACTGGTTCACAACAGAAGCGGTCACAGGAAATGCTGCCAAATTAAAGAAATCAACTCTCGTCTATTTTTCGTCAATTTAGCCCACGCCATGTGCCAGTGAGTTCAATCCAAGTTAAGGCTGATAATGCAGTACTGTAATGACTTTCTAATGATTATTGATGACTAATATTATGCACTATTATCAGGATCATTAGCATTCATGAACTTTATTAAAACATATGCGGGATTTGTACACACAGGCAAAAAGACAGACAGCATGCGATATAATTTTATAAAAATGAGTTTAAGTTTCATGGTCAGATCAGATTTTAAGCTGTGCAATATATCAAAACAAAATATATAATTGCAACATGGCTCGGTGTGAACACTGTAACTGCTAAAAATGCAGAAAATAAGATTTAAAATAAAATTTTGTAAAAAGTGAAAAAGTGTAACTTTACAGTTTTAATATATCATTTTTATTACCGTTTTAAATGCTGTTTTTATTTTACAGAATAATATAATAGAATTATTATTTATTATTATAAAACCATAAAAAAAAAACAAAAAAAACAATCAATTATTTTATAGTCATTTTGAATGGGTCAAATACAGTGGAAATGTGGCCTATGAAAACTCAAGAGGAAAGAGTTAGTTACTGATATGGTTATGGTTATTGAAAAGGATAGTTTTAAAGTCTTCAGAGTAAAAACTAATTGTTAGCTTTTTATGAGTTTAGCATCCTGCAGTCAACAGAGACAATTTCTAGACCTCAGTCCTCTTTTTTCACAATGACAGCTACTCTCAGTTGTTAAAGTCTCTTGGCACCAAGCTGATTCTCATCATGGACGCAGATATACCAAATATGACTGTCTGAAAAATACCTTGCAATCAGTTCAAAAGATTGGGTTTGAAAACAAATAAATTAAAACCTCACTCTTCATTCTCCACAGTGTTTAGTTTAGCCACCCACCTTTCTGCCCACATACACAGGAATCCCAATGATCATTGCAGGTATGGCAATGCCAGCAATCAGTGCAATGCCAACCGGAGCGCCCACAAGTGTGCCCAACTGCCACAGGATTTTCTTCTTCCTGCTCCAAGGCTTCTTACCCCAGAACGTGCATCCTGAAGGACTGTGTCAGGAAAAGAGAAATTACACAAATGTAACCTTAGCACAAAAAAATTCTGATGACGGTAGCCTTGGACTTTATCAGTTCTCAGGTCAACTGTCAATAACACAGTTAAATTTAGATGTCTGACTGATGTCCTGTGGCAGTGGTGTTCAGGACACTGACCTTAAGTAGTGCAGGTCAGAGATCTCCTTCATACACAGCCAGCAGAACTCACAGCCGCACACAGCGCAGGTCATGTGATTACAGCTCCCATCGTTCATCTTGATAATGTAGGCCGCACAGCGGGGACATGGCTTTATGTCATCGGCTGAGAGAGACACAGAGTGGTTAAAACCACTGATGGTTAACATTTATGAGATTTAGGACGTTTTCATACTAGGTTTGAAGATTTGATACAAACCACAATGTGTCATTTGATTAGAGAGTATTTGATTTAGAAACAAACAAGCAAAAAAACACTTAATTTTTGTAACTTTAATAAAAATCAATGTATATTTTATTCATACAGTGTTGTATTTTGCATTTGATTACTTTATTCGATTTATGCAGTATTTCTAATCTCAATACTGTCAGATAGATTTACCTGTAAAACTTCATTTTTCATTTAATTTGTATTTTTGATCCATTGAATGTATTTGTTCTATTGCTTGTCATTTGTTTCTTTGTTCTGACTGTTAACTTGTCTTTAACAAGCTTGAAAACTTTTTACTTATATTAGTTGTAGGGACTACTAGTTTTTACTGCTCAGTAGAAGTAAAAATAGCCTTAAAATCCAACATGAAAAAGAATACTGATAACACTGTGATTCTTGTTGGGGGGAAAAAAAAGTCATTTTTCTACTATTGCCCACCACTAATTCGATTGGTGTGATTTTAGAGGAAGTGGTTTTTAATTTTCATAATGCCAAGTCTGCACCAAAAGTTTACACACTAAAAAAAAAATAATAAAATAAATAAATATAATAAACCTGTACAAATAGGGCACAATGTACAGTATAATTTGAAGGAATTTTTTTGTATTTATTTTTTTACAGGTGTAGTTTCACCAGTATTTTGAAAATGTACCATGTAATGAGCTGCCAGGACTTTTTCTGTTATTTTACAGATTAATTTTTTTTTACAGTGTAGTTGAAAAATCCACTGCAGTAGTGCATGGGATTTAACGGTTTGTGTTTGTTTGTGTGTGTTCGGTGGGCTCACCAGCAGCGCCGCTCTCCTGGCTGTAGCTGAGTGACGAGGATCTGAAGGGTCTCAGCCGGAGGCTCTGAGCTCTCTGCTGTCGGGCGGCGTCGCAGGTCTGATTTGGGTGCCACAGCTGTTTACAGTGGTAACAGAACTCAGTCCCACAGCCCTCTCGACCACACGTGATCTTTGGACAGCTGGCACAACCGAAGGCAATGACTGCATACCTGTCAAATCAAACAGACAAGTACTTTCTCAGCTACACACGACACATTAGCTCATACATATCATCAAACAAGAAAATCTCTACTAGTATTACCACAGTTAACTAATACTTCATGTTTGTTCAAATTAGTGGTGTGCGATATGACTATTTTTGATCGTGGACGATAAAAATGTCTCCACGATCTGCTTTTGAAGAAATGTCATAATATCGTGCTACAGCACACATTCTATCAGTTGTAGTTATGGCGCTGCCGGATATACTGTACAACGCTACAAACATTCACATCAAATGTTAACTCGGCGGTAGAGTTACACTCACAGGACACTGCACTTATTCACAATCACAAATGTACATTATTTGCATCTGCTTTAAAGCCTTTTAAACATTTCATTCGCCTGCTGTTCTGACGTGCGCTTTTTCGGAGCAGGCACCTGAAGCACGCGCACTAAAAACAGCACCTGATTACTAGACTAAGTTCTCTTTTGCACTAATACTGTTAAAACACACAAGGTTTACATATAGACTCAGTTGGTTATGTCTAAAGTGAAAGTAAACAGTTGAGAGAAAAACAGATGCGTGCCTGTATATCAGATGTGTGGAGGTCTTAAAGGGACAGAACTGAACATGCTGCCGCTCGTCATTAAAGGGATAGTTCACCCTAAAATTAAATTTCAGTCATTATTTATTCACTCACATGTTGTCCCAAACCTGTATTAATTTCTTTCTTGTGCTGAAAAACAAAAGAATATATTTTAAAGAATGTGGCTAACCAAAAAGTAGCTGGTCAACATTAAATTTGATAGTAAGAAAAAAATCCAATGGAAGTCACTGGGGACCAGCAACTGTTACACACATTCTTCAAAATACCTTTTATTTTCAACAGAAGACAGAAACTCATTTAGGTTTAAAAAACAACAACTTGTGAGTGAGTAAATGAATTAATTTTTGGGTGAACTAACCCTTTAATGTTAATAAAACAACAAAACACAAGAACTTCAATACAGTTGCTTTAATAAGAATCAATGTATAATTGATGTATTTATTGTTTTATTTTTATATTTGTTAATTCAATTTCTTGAATGCTGCTTCTAAATACACCTACTGTACCTAAAAAATAAAGCACTGTTTGTTTTATTTGCATATTATGAGTATTTGTAATGAGTATCTTTGTTCTTATTTTTTAATAAAGATAAAATCATGATAAAGTATCTTCACTAGAGGTCGGCCGATTGATCAGCCGGCCTATTAATCGGCCGTTTTTTGGCATTTTTTAATTAATCGGCATCGGCCGATTGTGCTGCAAATTAGGCCGATTTATAGGCAGGCGCACCTGCGGGCAGCTAAGCGTTGTTGCGGAACAATAATAGAATAGGGACTTTAAGCAGCCTCCACTGTTGGAACGGCAACGGCATTCTGACGTCATATTGCACGTTCGCGACTTGAGCTGCTACCTCGTGGTGTTCTACTGTAACCGTCTACTGCAGGAGAACAGCTGCTTTGCCGTAGTCGTTACAACATGACAGATTAGGTAGTTAAATGTTACGTTTTATGGTATATACCATTTAATTCCATCAGTATACAATTCTACCATTAGTCTTTCATTTAATCTGTGTTGATTATGTTTTAAACTTAAGCTTATTTTAACGATTTTTTTCGTTTATACAAAGATATGTCTGCTGTTAGCAACAGAACCTCAGGTAGCACTGAGACTAAAGATATGTGAAGAGAACAATGTAATTATTGCCTAAACATCCTCCTCATAATCCATCATTTGCATTTAAATAAATGACTGAATGCCGCGTTCCGTTGCGCCGTCTTGTTTAAGTCTGCTTAATGATTTTTATGTTCTCGGCTACGGTGGAGTAACAGCTTACTTTCGGTCAACGTAGCCGTTCCATTCCCAGCTGTTGCTTAAAGTCTCTCTCCCTCTGCGGCGGCGTGAGACGGAGCAGCTCACACTCTGCAGCCGCGGCTTGTTTACACACAGCTTCAACTAACAATGGCAGGGCAAAACAGACCGTTTCGAAAGCGGAATTATGTTTTACTCTACTAGAATTGATGCCGGAAAGTTATCATATTCATAAGTGCAACAAGTCATTTGCATGTGAAAGTAGGAACACATTCAATTCAGACGAAACTTCTGGGCTGATTATAACGTGGACGTTAAATTTCCTTATGAAATGTGTGTGTGGGTCCGACAATAGCCTCCACGATGACATCGCTCGTGGCCAGTGCACTCTTAAGCAGTTATGATCAGCAGGTTGTGTAATGAACTCTTTTATTTTTGTTATCACTATGGCCATTTGACTTATAGCAGTGTCCAGTGTTTCCCATACATTGAGTTATTTGTGGCGGCTCATCACAATATCAAAACTGATCGCCACAAATAGATTTTCCAAAAGGCTTATACTTCCTTGAATAAACTGAGCACTGCACGTTTCAAAATTAAAATGCAGCGCAGGTGTTTTTATATGAATGTATCTTTGAAAAATAACCGACTAAGCTTCTATGTCATTTTCATTTCGTCTTTCCTGTAATGCCTGACAAAGTAGCGTTTGTGAGCACAGCGCTTATTTGATTACAGCCGTTACTGGGTAAACCCACTCCAACAGCGCCTCCTGCAGGCAGAAAACCAATTTGCAGTCTGTGGGAAACACTGGTGTCTGACAGCAAACATGAACAAAAAGCATCCTTCAGAACTGTTTTGAGAAGATGCTTAAGTTTAAGTGAGCCATGTATTATTACTCTAAATTGGGCTACTACTACTATTACTATCTTGTACCCTGCAATAATCATTTACTCAAACTCACTTTTATAAGATGAATGGGGGAAAAAAATAAAACCGGCCAAACATATCGGCCAAAAAAAAAAATAAATAAATAAAAAATAAAAATAAAAATCGGCATCATATATCGGCCATCGGCTGCCCTGATTTGTAAATATCGGCAGGTGAAAAACCCATATCGGTCGACCTCTAATCTTCACCCACTTTGACCTAAATATCTGCCATTCTTTTTTATTTTATATTTTGTTATCTTGAAAGGCTTTGATTTTAAAATAGGGAAATTAGTTTGGCTGTACTGCTTACAAAACTTACAAAATAGTAAAACCAACATGGCAAAGAATTGTGATAAAATCGTGAATCGTGATATTCCTGAAAAAAAAAAAAAAATCGTGATATGATATTTTTGCTATATCGCCCACCCCTAGTTCAAATCTCCAAACCAGAGTATGATCAGTGACCACATTATCCAAAACAGCTGTAACTATCTGGTAACAACGCAAGTCAATGATGGTCAATCTAGATTAATAGCCCTGCTAATCTGAACTAAAGCCATCATCAATTACAGTAGGCTCTGGCCATTGTGACACGATCATTATTAATGAGAACCTATTAAATGGCGCTGGAAGTTGTGCTTGTTTGCAGAGCTAATTGTTGTTGTAAAGTCACAACATGCAGATGGACAGATTTGAGACAGCCACAGGATCACTTCGCTAAGAGATGTGCATGCTAGACAAGAGCTACATAAGAGCATTTAACACTCATTATCATGTGAAAAAAGAACACTAGAAGCTGAGAAAAGATCCTGAATGTGCACTACAGGATCAGTCAGAGTTATTCCAGCCTCATCAAACCTCATGAAAGAGTCTGCATGTGGATTGACAATTATACAATATAATTTGATACAAAAGAAGCTAACGACATGGTACAAACCAGATGTCATCTGGTCAACTGTCAGTTTTCAGACTGAGAAAAGCCTCCACTACATCTGTTTCCACAAACAAAGTGGCCTTTGTTATTGGAGTTGCCCATATTTCTACATGATTCTGAGAGTGTAAGAGTAAACACAATGCTGGAGACATGAGACGCCCCCTGTCTGATCTACAATGAACCCTAACAAAAGTAAAGTCAAGTCAAACAGTCAAAACAGTAAAGTCAAAATAAGGATAGTGACAGCACCAGAACAAAAGTCAAACAAGATTGATCCACCACAGCACAAAGAAAGCCCTGCATGCGCCACACAGCATAAAACATGGAACAAAGCTTTTCCACTCAACAGTTTTTTTTTTTTTTTTTAACTGCATATTTGTCTTCCAAGACAGCGAACTCTCAGCCAAGCCTGGAACAATGCAGAATCAATGCAACTCACTCTGCCTGCTGTTCACATTAACCAGGAACACAGAAAGACCCTCATTCTGATCAGCGTGTCTCTCTTGGAGATGGTCAAGTCTACTTAATTTTGGGGGAACCAACAATTTCACTTTACTTAACCCTATCTATATGTTTCCTAGGTGAAGGGAAAAAATGGCTATAACAGAAAAGAGAATTTCACAGTCTGCACCTCTTTTGTCTCCTTTTTTTTAATTTTTGAAAGTTTGTGCTCACCAAAGCTGTATTTATTTGATAAAATACAGTTAAAAATAATAAAATAATCATTTTCTATTGTATCGTTTTAAATGTAATTTTTCTCTGTGATGGCAAAACTTATATTTTAGCGGCCATTAAGGTGTTTTAAAATACTTTTTAAAGAAGTCTCTTATGCTCACCAAGGCTGCATTTATTTGATCAAAAATACAGTAAAAACAGTAAACTTGTGAGATATTTCTAAAATTTTAAAGGGCGGTTTTCTATGTGCATATATTTTAAAAAGTAATTTATTCCTGTGATGCAAAGCTGAAAGGATCAGGGTCACATGATACTTCAGAAATAATTCTAATATGCTGATTTGCTCCTCAAGAAACATTTCTGATTATTATCAATGTTGAAAACGGTTGTTAAATGAAAACCTGTTATTATAAGTCACTTTTCTCTGGTTTACCTGTCTGAAGATTGTCCCTCAAGCCACAAGGAGCCTATGAGGAGCCATTTATCAATTTCCAGAAATATCTCTCTCATTACCCATCAAAGCATACCTCAACATATATACCTGCAACCAAACCTGCCATGACATGTAGACTAGTTCTCGTTTCCTACACTGATGTTTTGACACGCGTTTAAAAAGTACCTAACGTCTCTATGTATCTGGGGAAAGCTCTTTGTTATGCACACAAATATATACATCCTCCAAAGTGACAGGTGTAATACTAAAAAAAAAATAAACAAGTGTACACAATAACCAAAGAAGACAAAAGAAAACAGACAGCTCAAAAGGTCGTGTTATCATTGAAACTCAGGGCACAGCTGGGTGCAGATCTGCGCAGAGATGAGTGCGTAGCATGACGAGATCTGCTGCCAGGCTGTCCACTGGCCTGATAAAAGACTCCATTCAAAGTGACAGTGTCACCAGTGTCAGGCCTCCAAAAGCGCTGATCACAACACAATACTGTGCCTTTGGCTTGTGCTAACTTCAGAGATGTCCCAAATATTTTTGGCTCAGAGCCCGAGCCCGGAAAAAAAAAAAGAGATTCAACAAGAGAAAAGCTGAATCCCTGACCAATAATTGCAATTATAATTAAGTTACAAGTCAGAACTCTCTGGAGCCTCCTTTATAATTAATTATTTACATTTACATTTATGCATTTAGCAGACGCTTTTATCCAAAGCGACTTACATAGCATTCAAGTTACAGTTTTTACATTTTTGATCAGCTCTTGCTTTCCCTGGGAATCGAACCCATGATCTTGGCGTTGCTAGCGCCATGCTCTACTATTTGAGCTACAGGAAAGCTTTTTAGCTACAGGAAAGCTTTTTATCCTTTCTGCAACACATTCAATAAGTACTTTTACACTACCATTCAAAATGTTGGGACCAGTAAGTTTTGAAAGTTTTAAAAGAAAAAAGAAAAAAAAAAAAGGCAATAAATTAGCCAAAGATGTAAGGAAAAATGATTCAAAAGATTTCAAATAAATGCTATTGTTTTTAATTTTGTATTCAATAAATTCTGAAAAAGTACCATGGTTTCCACAAAAATATTAAGCAGCACACTGTTTTTTCAACACTGAAAAGCAGCAAATCAATATATTAGAATGATTTCTGAAGGATCATGTGCCACTGAAGACTGGAGTAATGATGCTGAAAAATCAGCTTTACATCACAGGAATAAATTACATTTTAACATTCAAATAGAAAGCAGTTAATTTCAATTGCAATAATATTTCACAATATTTCTGTTTTTAGAGTATTTACTAAAATATGCAGCCAGACTTCTTTCAAAAACATTTTTAAAAATCTTACCTACCCCCAACTTTTGAACAATAGTGTAAATGCACGTAAAATTCGATTTCAATTGGACAAACTTTTTTTTTTTTTTTTTTTTTTTTTTTAAATATCATGTGCACACTTTAGTCTGACTTAAATTTCAATTATGTTTTAGGTTTACTCTGACAAACAGATTAAGACTGTAGCTCAACTACACTGTAGCTTGATTATAACTGTGCAGGTAAATATACTAGTTGACTTGGCTGAAGTCAATTTAGGTAAGAGGCTGTTTATGAATGCTCAAACTAACACAAACTGACCTCTAGTTCTTCTAAGACTGACGTGCCAAAACAAACAGGCCACAAATATGCAAATACACACACATGCAGACATAGCAGCTGTGGCAACACAAAGCAGCTGTGGCAACATCACAGCCATGCAGTTAAAACCAGAGCAGCCACAACCAGGGAAAAAATGTGTCATGGAAATCCCAACTCCTATCACGCTGCTATAGCAACAGGATGTCAGCATTGTGCTGTATCGATGACATAAGGAATACCACAAAGGGTGTACAATGCACAGATGTTATATCATCATAATACAATGAAAATTTGTCACCTGAAATAAAAAAAAACATTTGCCAGGAAAAGGTTTCTCATTTTTGTTGAGTTTGCTCCATTTATAAATTTATATATATATAATTTATAAATGGAAAATATATAAAAAAAATTAATTTACTAATAAAAAGTAGCAAAACTAAAAAAAAATAAGCATAATCTCAATGATAATTAAAAATATATATATATATACACATTTATATCTGATGTGCATGCCACAAATTTTTACAGAAATATAGACCACTGTTCAAAAGCTTTGGGTCAGATTTCTTTTTTTTTTAAAGAAATTAATGTTTATTATTACAACAAGGATCCATTAAATTGATCAAAAGTGACAGTAAAGACATTTATAATGTTACAAAAGATTTCTATTTCAAATGAGTGCTTTTCTTTTAAACTTTTTCAAAGCATCCCGGTTTCTACAAAAATGTAGAATACACAACTGATTCCAACATTGATAACCAGAAATGTTTCTTGAGCAGCAATTCATCATATCAGAATGATTTCTGAAGGATCATGTGACACTGAGGACTGAAGTAATGCTGACAATTCAGCTTTGCATCAAAGAAATAAATTTCATTTTAAAATATATTCAAATAGAAAACAATTAATTTAAATTGTAATAACTTCACAATATTGCTGTTTTTACTGTGTTTTTGATCAAATGAACGCAGCATAAGAGATGGCTTTCATGTTTGTTTGTTTTTAACGCCATGCCAGCTTCTGTGGCTATTTTCATGGCAAGAAAAATTTAACAAATTATATTAGGTTTTTAAAATTTATTTTCACTACAAACGAGATGGCTTTCATAAATGGTTTTCTTAATCTTAACTCCAAACTTTTAAACAGTAGTGCATATATAGAAAAATCTCAAATAAAATTTTAATAAAAGTGCCCTTACCCGCAGTCTGGAGCAGGGCACCAGCGGCAGTCAGGGTCGGCCACCAGCCAGCGGCGCAGCATGAACTCCTCATATTTCTCCATGAGCACACGGTCGTTGAGTATCATGCGGATGTCGTGGGGGTTGAAGCGCTCAGAGCACTCCGGGCAGCTGATGTTGACCCTGCTCTCCGAGATCTCGATGCGCAGATACTGACGGAGGCAGTCGGCACAAGAGCGGTGGTGGCATGTCATGATGTCAGGGAAGCGGTCTCTGGTGTGGCGCAGCAGGCACAGCGGACACTCCAACAGCTCGGAGGTGGAGGCTGAGGATGAGGAGGATGAAGATGAGGTGGAGGCCACACCGGGTGCAGAAAGCGCTGAGGCGTGATCCTGCTGCTGGCACATTTCCGAGTGCACGCTCTCCACACTGGCGATGCCATCCACCCCGGTGGCCAGTGCCCGTGACTTGCGGGATTTGGGGTCGCCGCAGCGCCGCCGGAACAGCGAACGCAGCGAGATGCGGCGCTTTTTAGGTGTCTTCCGTACAGAGGGTAGACTGACGGATGAGGCAGCGGAGGGAAGGTCCCTCTCGGACCCCTGCTGCTGCGGCTGATGCAGACTCATCTCTCCAGAGGAGGCACTGTGGTATTCAAAGGACTGGGAAGCTTCTACAGGGAGGGCAGGGGGGGAGGAGGAGGGGGAGGGAGGGGAGAGAGAGGGAAGGGGGGACAGGGTTTTCAGAGGGGAGCGTGAGGTGTTAAGACATGGCGGTGAACTCTCTGCAAGCTGCTCCCTTGAGCCAGGCAGCTCAAGTTGGGACACACGGGTCTGTTTGGAGTCACCAGGTTGGATCTCGACCTGATCTGTGAAGAAACAGAGACATGACTGAGTGAGACAGTAGAAGACAGAGGACCTTATTTGACGTCCATTTTATATTGATTCTACAATATTTTGAGATGTCAACATATTTATAATTACAATTTTTGATTTTAGGTGCAACCATGTGCAATTAAAAAAAAGAAAATCAATTAGTTAATTTCTTTATCAACTCTAGTGAGCAGTATGAGATATATATTACTATATAAAAAGATACAGAAATTTTCACCAGATGACTTGAATAGCTCCATTTGGAAAGAATTAATAATTATAGAATGACTAACTCTGAAAAACTCTGAAAATAAACAATTTATGAATAAAAATTAAGAAAAAAAAAAACGTAAAAAATAAATAAATTAATGCAATTTTAAAGTTACAATTAGAGATGGGTATCGTTTACATTACAAAAAGATATGATGTGAAAAGTTGTTGAAAATTTCAAGTTATTTTATTACTGCTGAACTTTAGCAACTGTATTAAAGTTCTTCAAGAGCAGGGAGTTATTTTTCTCTATGTGTTTTATTTTATTAACATTAAAGGAATAGTTCATCCATAAATGAAAATTGTCGTCATTTACTCACTCTTTTCTTTCTTCTGTTAAATATAAAAATTATTTTGAAGAAAGTATAAAAATTTTTATTCTTGTGTTGAACACAAAAGAAGATATTTTGAAGAATGTGGGTAACCAAACAGTTGCTGGTCCCCAGTGACTTCCATTTTTTTTTTCTTTCCTACTATCAAAGTCAGTGGGGGCCAGCAACTGTTTGGTTACCCACATTCTTCAAAATATCTTCTTTTGTGTTCAGCACAAGAAAAAAAAATTAATACAGGTTTGGTACAACATGACCCTGAGTAAATAATGACAGAATTTTAATTTTTGGGTGAACTATCCTTTTAATGAAAATCGGCAGCATGTTTAGTTCTGTCCCTTTAAGCCCTGCACTCATCTGTCTCTCGGTTTACTTTCACTTTAGACATAACTAACTGGGTTTATATGTAAACATTGTATGTTTTTGACAATATTAGCGCAATCAGATGATAACTAAGATAACTAAGTAATCGTGCTGTTTGACAAGCCTTTTAGTGTAGTCACGCTTCAGGTGTAAGCACTCTGAATAAGCACGTGTCAGAACAGCACGCTAATGAATTGTTTAACCGGCGAGGCTTTAAAGCACACGCAAATAATGTACTTTTGTGATTGCGAATAAGTGCAGTGTCTCGTGAGTGTAAGTCTAACGCTGAATTAACATTTGATGTGAATGTGTCTCACGAGTTGTAGTTGGAGCCTGGAGCCAGGAGACATAGTAAATACAGCGCATTGCTTGAGGTAGATGTTGTTTTGAAAGTAAATATTTCATTATATTACTGGTGTTGCCTCCTTTGTTCACTATTACACTACTGCATACATTGCATCTGACGCTGGTGTGGCTTAGTTTTGTAATGTGAGCCCACACTTTCGAACGTTTCACTCTTGCCGTCACTGATTGCACACAAACACACACACCGCATATGCTCATGGATATCACAAGCACATCGAGCAAACGACGGCCACATAAATCAGTGACAGAAAATGACAAGCAGCAGCTTCTAATTCGTCATTAACATTGAACTATATGGAGATAAAACAACGCAAGTATCGATAACAGTATCGTTTGTCCTAAAGCTTACCGGTAGTCTGGTATTGACCCAATTACATACCGGTCCAAAAAAAAATACCGGTTCTCCGTACCCATCCCTAGTTACAATACTAACATTTTACATTTTAATTTATTCTTTTTATGTTAAACCATTAAGCTTTAATTTTTGGCAATTTTCTGTCAAACCTGTAGTGCATATATGCTTTTAATTACATAATTTTTTGTTGCAATTTAATTTTCACTTCAAGCCATACTGTGATACCAACCATTTTTATTTAGTTTGATATTCTGCTTCATTCTTCCCATCATTTGTTTATCCTGATGTTGTAGATGTTATTGTAGAAGTGTAAATTGTTTATTGTATCCTGCGTCTAGATTTCTATTTGGCAGTCATTACAGAGATCCAAAAATGGAAATTTGAAAATGAAATATATTGTCTACTCACCATCATGTCATTCTAAAACAGACTTTTTTCTCCTGTGGAACAAATTATATTTTGAGAAATTCTAAAAGTTTTGTAACAGTTTGTAACGACATGAGGGTGAGTAAATGACAGAATTTGTTTGCTGAATGCTGGATAAAACATTTTACTGAATGTCACTTTAGTAAATGATTGGTTCTACACTTTGAGTAGTTTGGAGTGATGTTTTCTTTACCCAAAAATAAAAACAGACATGCATATTCAGACGACATCATTTTTTCCAGCTCTAAATCTACTTGAAATTAAATGTGATTGCTGTATCAAATAAATTTTATTTGTCCTCCATATCGAACAGCCCTAATATTGAATCATTCACTAAATGAGAGTGTTTACTCAACCTGACTCACTCACTGAACCACAAGTCATCATGACTTTCATTCAAGCCTCAAATGAAACAGAAACATACTGCACGTACTTCAACCCTATATGAGTTAGTTAGGGAAATTACTAACTGGTTTTAAATAAGTTTTGACTTTGCTTTTACAATAAATAAACGAGTTACAAAATTCTGGATAACTCTTTATTTCTTCTGGGTAACACTTTATTTTACAGTGTCCTTGTTAGACGTTACTTGTACTTACTATAGTAATAACAATAAATTATGCATAATTACACACAACTAAGCCTAAATTAAACCCCAATCCTAATCTTATAGCAAGTAAATGTTAATTAATAATAGACAGAAATAGTAATACAATTGCACATTTTCAGTGTTCTGTTCATGAATTTCATGTGAGCAACAAGTTTAAAGGCTGCAATTGATTTGAAAACATTAAACACTGCCAAGATGAGTTTTGAGAAGCCCTGACTCAGTGGAAAAGTTGATGAAAGGCTGAAAACGGCAAGTTCACAGTACTGAAACAATTACAAAAATACTGCAGAACCACTTTTGAACAGGATGTGACATCACTGACACTCTAACAGGACAGATGAAACTACTGCATGCCAGTGAAAGCCACAGAAACCGTAATGGTCAGAAACCTGAGACGGCAGAACCGAATGTGACAGGCAAGAGAATGAGAATCCTTCTCATCATTCATAGATGCGTTTCCTCACCCTGCCTGCAGGCCTTTCACAAACACACCAGAGAGGCGGCCCAGAGCTCCCGTTTCAGAAAAAATTAATTTAGTTTCAGATCTAAATGAATGTCTGTGGGTTAAACGTACCACAGTGTGGGTGCAGCAAGATACTTTAGTTAGCACAGAAAGTGTTTCTGTATGTGAATAGGTGTGATCTTGTCACATGCTGCACAATAAAAAGTGTCAGTCTCAACAGAATGAGGAAGAGACATGGGCATGAATCATCTGAGCTTCCCAAAAACGATGCAGCCTGTCACATGAGAAGCCACAGGAATAACAGGACATTTACATAATGACTGACAAAAATAAGGTGTTTTCCACACTCTGGCCTCTCTGGCAATTTGCATTAGATGTTTCTCTGTCTTTACTCTCTGCTGCCTCTAAGCCATACCAGAAATACTTTAACCTCCTTGTGCAAATACACACACACACTTTCTAGCTGGGGTTTTTCACACTCTCCATTCAAAAGACACTAGAGCATTTGCTCATGTGTTTGAAGGAAGCAGATAGTCAGCCAAATGAGTTCCACTTGACTTTACAATCAGTGATACCTTTGTTTTTTTAGACAAAGTCTGATAGGAATTGTGATGCACATTCCCAGAGCTACAATTGTTCCAAAAATATTCCACAATATACATTTGGCCATCACCTTTTAAAAGCAAATATATGAGTTAAATAACAGAACAAAAGATCTGAATGAAAGACCGAATGAGCACAGTATAAGTAGGCAAACTGCAGCAGTACTGCCCTAAGTAGGCCTGGGTATCGAGTTCGATACTTTTTAGGCACTGACTGACTTGCCTGGGAAGTCGTGGCCTAATGGTTAGAGAGTTGGACTCGTAACCTAAAGGTTGCGGGTTCGAGTCTCAGGCTGGCAGGAATTGTAGGTGGGGGGAGTTGTTTGCAGCGCTCTCTCCACCCTCAGTACCATGACTGAGGTGCCCTTGAGCAAGGCACCGAACCCCCAACTGCTCCCCGGGCGCCGCAGCATAAATGGCTGCCCACTGCTCCGGGTGTGTGTTCACGGTGTGTGTGTGTTCACTGCTGTGTGTGTGCACTTTGGATGGGTTAATTGCAGAGCACAAATTCCAAGTATGGGTCACCATACTTGGCCACATGTCACTTCACTATCACTATCACTTCACTATCACTATCACTATCACTATCGAGTACACAGTAAAATCCGCAGTGTAATATTTGCAGTGTTAAAAGTCATTAATTCCCAAAGAGTTGAATTAACAATCTACAGTGTTAAACAGTACTCATGTTCAGTGTTGTTACATGGTGTAATTTTTATGTAATTTCACTTTTACACTGAAAGTGTAAAAACCCCGCCAAATTATCTGACTCCGCCCTTCAAGAACTGCTGCCTCACAAAGTGTTGACGCCATTTTCTCTTTATAAAATTACACAGGAGAAATATTTTTGGTTGATAATTTTACTCAAAATATGATTGGTGGTGAACACATTTAGAAATTACTAACTGCGCGTGTTTTTTCAGGTTTACGGTGTTAAGTTCGTGAGGTGTAGATGCAACGTTAGCCTACAGAAGAGTGTGAAAGTTTCTAATGCTGGTTAGATTTCCTGAAATAAGGTGATTTTACGTGTAAAGTATTTTTTGGAATGTGCTTACAATTTATTTTATATATACTTTTAGCTTCTTTCATTTTGGTTCGTTGACAGATCCTCTGGCCTCCTTTCCCTATTTGGTTTTTGTGACATAACACTGTGTTGAAGTGTCATGTCGCACCCGCTGAAAACGAGCAGTCTCTTTGCAGACGGAGCTGTGTAATGCAGAACATTTACCAGTCATTTAACTGACACTAATGCAAAATTATAGCACGTTTAAAAACTTCGTTCACCCTAGGCGTAAGTGTAAATTGCATAATCTGTACGATGCTTGTTCTCAGCGCTGAATATCATGTCTTTCATGTAATATCTGCATCAAAACACAAACGCGATACCATCAAGTTTTTCTTATGACAATTACGTTTATGCAAGCATCGTGAAAGTCAGTTAAAGGTACGTTAAACTGTAAATCCGTCAGTCTTTCATTTTCCTTCAGTGCCCACGGGCAGAGCATGCACTTTAGCTTGAAACCAGTCTTTATCAATTCATATGGCATGCTATTTTGGGTTAAATAATGTCCTAAATATTTCCAGATATACAAAGCTAAGTTTTAATGGAGAAAAATATGTCTGAATCTATCTGTATTTTCTTTTCACATTATAAATAATAAATTAATAGTAAGATAAATTCTAAACGTGTTAATTTATTTTAATGTAGTACACTGTTCATTTTAAGATGCCTTATTACTCATGTTACTCATTAAAATTATATAAATGTATTTAATAATCAGATTAAATAAATACTTAAATTGTTTCAGGCCTCCATGTGAATACTGCACAAGGTTTTGTGTCTATTAACTTTAACAGTCGTTTAATTGACCCTAGAATGAAGGATGTAAATAAAAATAAGTTTATAATTTGACACACGTATTATAGACAGCTCTCAGCATAATCAAAATAAGGGGCAATCACAATTATTTTACCATATTTAGAGTAAATTAAATTACTGAAATGTGTGTGTTATTTGTTTGTTTTTTTCAATAGAATTGGCCCAGACTTCTGCAGTGTCAAGTGAAGGAAGCTCCTCTCATAAGATTGCAAACTGGGAGTCTGATGACACTGAGTGTGAGTGATGGAAGCCCTTCAAGAAAGGAGCAGAATGCTGAAGATGAAGCCAGAATCGTGAGTCTGTGTCATTTGTTATTCTGTGTGCAATACAAATTTAAAACACAAATTAATATGAAAAATTAAAGTTTAACTGAGCAGCTTCACAATATCTGCTTATGTTCACACCTGGAATTAACTAATTATTAATTTAAGATATCAAAATGCAAAAAGATAAATGGTTAGTTGACCCAAAAATGAAAAATTGTCATAATTTCTCACTCTCTGTCATTCTAAACCTGCAATACTTGGATTCATTTTCAAAACACAAACGAAGATATTGTAAATGAAACCTGAGAGATTTCTGTGCTTCCATCGACAGTCTACACAACTACCACTTCGATGGTTCAAAAAGTTCATAAAGAGATCATTAAAGTAATCGAAATGAATCGAGCGGTTTAGTCCAAATTTTCTGAAGAGACTCGATCACTTTATACAATGAACAGATTGAATTTTTTTTCCCACATTTAAACATTGATCAGGGAACATAAACAGAAAATTTGGACTAAACCACATGATACGAATGGATTAGTTCTCTTTTATGGATTAGATCTCTATAGATTTCACAAACGGGGCTTAGCTTAAGCCAGGACTAGGCCTTAGTTAAATTAAGATATTTAAGCAACTTTTACAAAAATGCCTTAGAAGAAAACATTACAGGTGTGCATCCTGACACAGAACAATAACACTGACATATTTTAAGATATGTCAGAGCAAGATATTTTCAGTTGAGACAGCTCAAACATGCATTTTAGTCTGGGACTTGCTTAAGCCTCGTCTGTGAAACCGGGGGTATGTGAAGTTTTTGAAGTAACAAAGTGGTAGTTGCGTGGACTGTCATTCAAGGGACAGAAATCTTATATTCTATTATTATATCTTCAATTGTTTTTCTAAGATAACGAAAGTCTTGGCTGAGTAAAACGATGAAATTTTCATTTTTGAACTAACCCTGTAATAAAAGAATGTGGCCATATGAGTCTTGTGTCTGTTCATTTGTGCATGCTAATGCCAGGTGTGACCAGAGCCACTGTGTGACTACACAATCAACTTAGCAGAATAGTTCCTGTGAGAGAGACTGTTGTCATTAATTGTTTTCTTTTTTTTTTGTTTTCTTTTTTTTCTTCCAAGAAGCCAAGTTCCTGGCTTCTCCCAAGACCTTGAAGGACACGATTGATATTGGAATCAGCTGTAAAGGAGGATGAAACCGATGTTTAAGTTTAGACTATATTTCAGAATAATATTTTCTATATTCATGCATTATCTACATTCTGTGTTCATGCATTTTTTTTGCTGAAGTTAGCAAAATTGATTATTTAGAATGGGACAGCAATATTGCATCAATTGGTCTCCTACTTCATTTGATTCCACCATCACCACAAGGCTGCAAGGGACCTCAAAAAATGTCCTCCTATCAAGCTGAAAAACATCTTCAAAAAGGTACAATTCTGTCACTACCTATTGGCTGCCTCAAAATATTGTCAGATGTGTTGTATATTAAAGACTAATATAAATAAAATCAGATGGAGAGCTGACCTTGATTGTTATTTTTGTCTTTGATCTGCAGGCACTAACAAGAACACCTTGATTGCATAGAAGAGACCACACAGCCATACCTGCTCGCGGATGGGACAACGAGGAACATCATTCATGGATGCTACACAACTGTCGACAAGTATCTTCCTGCAATCTTGTTCAAATCTACATCATATTTGTTAATGTCTAGGTAAATTTGATCATTTTATGTGTTTTATTAACTATTTTATGTTTCTGTGTAACACTTAATGAATGTGACTGACTAATTAACTTCTACACATCTGGTATATGCTTTAAAGTTGCCACTTTGCCAATTTGTTAAATAAACGTTGAAATTTATACATCTGTCTGAAGACTCTTGATTTTATGTCTAATCTTGTACATTGACACCATACAATAGCATTTTTATTTTTGCACTGAGAAGAATACTTTATTAATAACACTTAAAACAACACCAGGGGTGTTAAATACCCCATAGTGTAAAATTTGAACAACAATAGCAAATGTAACACGCTCGGAGTGTAATTTTTCTACACTGTAAAGTGCTATATTAACACTAAAAATTCAACACTACGAATGGTGTACTTTTAACACTAGATAGATTGGAACCATATATGATCTTTAGTAGTGTTAAACTGACACTGCATTTTTTACTGTGTATTGAAAAATGTCTCGTCGTTCGGTACCAAATTTTGATGCCTAAGGGGTTAATCTCATCAACGTCAGTGAGCCAATAAGCCTGCAGCACTAGCTGGTGTGTTCGACTAGAAGAGGCGCGGCGCAGATCGATCAGTGTTTAACATCCGCGAGAGCGATTCGAAAGCATACGGAGCAGTCTGCTCTCTATAGCTCTCGTGGTACTGTAATACACCGATCGGTCTGCACAGTCGGTCCGTGTCACCGGTTACAGTGAGAGATGTGGCTCACACGTGAGGCTGTAGTGTGAATGTGTCCCAGCCCCCCTAGATGTAAGGCTACATTTACAATGGTGCGTTTTTGTTTTAAAATGAAAACGATCCTCCACCATCTCCAACAAACGACAAGCGACAGACCGGAAGTCATTCATTTCCAATGGAGAGTAGTGCGGGAGCTGCGTGGAGTTCTGATCATATGCAGATGTCCATTTATACTACTCGACTGAAAGCGCATGTTACGTGACCATTCATGCACACTGTAGCATCATGCTACATAAGACAATAAGATTTATTTTCCGCTTTTACTCAAAACTCACTTTAAACTCACATCGCCCATCCCTATATATGACGAAAGTTTTTCCCAAAAGAAATGGTAAAATGCTCATGAAGGCCACGTTCACACAGCAGCAGAATACGGTTGTCAGTCCTGTATTTGAGTCCTTAATACGGTTACGTTCACACACAGTACGGTTATTTACAGGCATGACAACCGCATTCTGTAACCAAACTCACACCTGTAAATTTTCAGGTCTCACAACCACATTCTCGGAACACACGTGCTGTGTGAATGGAACAGGACTGGACAACTAGTTGTCCGTCACGTCATACAGTGCGAGAGAGAGCCACTCTGCAGCACAAATGCGCGTCTACCTTGTGTTTCGGGACATTACAAGACTCACACCTGTAATGTAAATGCGGTTGTCAATCCTAAAAACTGACAGTGTGCATGCAGCCGAAGTGACTCTCAGAGCAGTTCTAGAGATTATGTTCATGTGATCAAGCACACCATGAGCGTCACGTGCACTTCAGTGTGTGTGTGTGTGTAGTTACGAAACCACACGCAGAACATGCAGGATTCATATTTAAATGGTATTTTTGCAGCTTAATATTTACAGACACTAGTCCACATCACGTTCTGATTTAAGTGTACTAACCTACTTTTGATGTATCCTTCCAAAATTTGGCAAATTCCATGACATTCTGTGTTATACAGTAAATTCTGTTTTTATGACTGGATTCCACGATTCCGTCCGCATTTTCAACATCGCGGAAATCATAGCTACACTAGCTAACAAAGTTAGGTGGCGTGACCAATGAAATTCCAAAATTTCAAAAATCAGATAAAAGTACACCAATAATGCTCCGTCTATACATCCTGAATATAATACAGTTACACTAAAGAACCACATTGCCTGGAGAAAGAACTTTTTGTAATTACTACATTTACTAATACTTGTTAATTACTACATTCTACTTAATACATTTACTAGTCTATTAAACATTGCTATCTTCCATTGGTGCACATCTGGTGACTTAAACCTTGACTGTTCCAGATGAATCTAGCTAGTTGACCTGAGCAAGTTTCAGGGATTATTATTAACATCAGATACCAAGAGCTCCACGTGTGTGTTTATGTAATGCAAGGAAACTGAGATAGATGATTGTTCCAGCATGTTCCCGAACAACAACTGAAGGAAGAGCAGGAACACTTAGAATAATTAAACTTATATAAACATATTTGGCCTAACATACATTTTAATGTGTTCCATGCTGATTTCCTGTGTGCATAAACTATATCTAATTCCACTCTGGTGACTTGTCAAAACACACATAAGGACATGTACGAGCCCTTGAGACAAATGCCACGGCCGGCAAGCTGATAACACTCAAGAAAGATAAGATATCATTAACAGCTGCATTACTATCATTTGGGGTTCATCGTATTCCCAACACAACACAAAAGTTAAGTACAGATAACATATACACTGTTCTGCTCGATGGGTTTAGTCTAGTCCTGATAACACTGACTGGTTTGTGCAAACAGCTCTAGCTCATTTTAATCAACAGTTGCTGAAAAAAATCAGAAAAAGTGCACAGAATGAGATGAAACCGATTTGAGAACTGCAATGCAAAACTGCTGACGCTGTTGAACACATTCCCACAACACACCTACCTCGCCTAACCAGTGTGGTATGCTGTTTAGTCACATCATATGAACATTACTCAAATTTTTCTAGCTCATCAAGGACAGCTTCCCATGCTTGACTTCCCTCAAGGCTGCAACAACTGTAAACATATGTCTTTCTTTTATAGATCTGGTTCTTTTCAAAAACGTTCAATCATAAAACTATTTTAAGGAATAAAAACTGACATATTAGTGAACGCAGAACCTCAAAGAGGCATATTTCCATGTGATTACCCTAATTAGTCACTGGTATAACAAAAGACATAAGCATTAGCTTTTAATATTTCAATCTGGGTGCCTTTATGAAGAGAATTTCAACTCACTATGTTACAGTAAAAGTCAAAACTAGCAATGTTCCGTGTGGGGTCTTTTTTTTAATAAAGGGGTCTTGGGGAGTTCATGTAAACACTGAAAGAGTTAATTACATCTGTGAGAGCTTCACAGAATTTCATTTACTGGGTGTAAATGCTTTTATAGTAAACAAACACACACTGTACCCAGGAGACAACAGACAAACAATCCATCCTGACAAGCTGGGGCAAAGGAAAACCATTTTCTGAACAGTTTCGTTATCACAACAATCTTTAACTACTCAGAATCTGTTTATACTCCTCGTAAAAAGCTGACTGCTAATGGGTAGCTGACGTAAAACATGTTCACTGACTTTATAAAAACAAACAAACAAAAAAAAAGGGGAAAAAAACACAAAGACATTTAATTAAAAAAAAAAAAATAAAAAAAAATAAATAATAATAATAATAATAATAATAATAACTACTGTACCAAGCAAACTAGTGACGCACATTTTTTTTTTTTTTTTTTTTTTTTTTTAACCAAAACCAAAATTACATTTTTCTATTTAGCCAAAAGCCAAAAAAAGATTGGGTAATTTAAATTAGGTAACTTAACTTGGTATGCTATTTAGGTTGTCGCGTTCTCAGATCATAAATTAACCCATGCAGTGACAGTTTTGACATGGTCAAAACACATCACCAGAGAAGTGCAAATTAAACATAAAACACTGTTTTGGCCAATGGTTTTAGCCCAAACCAAAAATTCTTTAATGTTTTGCTGTTTCTGCCAAATATTTTCAGTTGGTGAAATTTCAGTGCCCAAAAAGGGGTTTTTTAAAACACTAGACAGTATGAGAGTCCATGGGGCACAGTTTATCATTTTGGACACAACTAATAAGAACAGAAAATATCAAAAGACTACATTCATGGACAAATCTAATACAAAGCAAGAAGCTTGACCAAAAACACACACACACACAAAAAAAAAAACCCTGAATAAAATAAAGTATTCCATAAAACCAGTTTCCTGCTGAATGCACCATTCAAATCTGCAACTCCATTTCTCACATATGGAAGCCATTTAGCTCATATAAAACAGCAGCCAGCATAATAAAGAGCAGCTCACATGAGCGAGACATTGGGAGATTTATATGGCAACTACAGTAACGTCTGACTCCAAGGAACCATGTAAACCAGCTAAGTTGCTAAGAAGTTTCCCTCTACCCAAAGCGGCTGAGAAAGAGCAGTCAAAGCAACAGGCAGGGCGGAGACAAAAGCACAGTATAAAGGATTCCACCCTTCTTTTTTCCACCATTTTTCTCCATTCCGCTCTCTTTTCCAGTCAGCTGAGGGCCGGGAGGAAATGATGTCAGCAGCTAGGCATTTTGTGAGGCCATGTTCATCTGCTCTGTGTTTGTGTGTTCACCAAGAGACCAAATAAGCTTTTCTTCATCAGCACAATTGCTGATTATGCCACTGTCCCAACTGCTTCAGGACACACACACACCCTGCGTGCTGCTCAGGAGAAGCAGGCTTGTGTACAGAATGGAGTGGGATTTCTGTAATGAGCTTATTAAAGCAATTTCCAGGAGCATTCTTCACTGAGGACAGACTTCCTCACAGTGACAACGTACATTCGCTCTACTCCTAAAAGCCCGCCCTGCTACTTCCTGATCACTCTCCACGTTTCACCTTGTATGGCGTCGATCACACTGATATTTATACTGGACACAAAGCTTTGATCAGATATTAAGCCTGACACACCAAATCCAAAATCCCCGAGCTGCTTTCCAAACTGCTGTCAGCTGAGCAGCTAAAAGAAAAGGCTTATTCAGCTTGGCTATAATCCGTCTCCATTCCAATCTAACCAGGAAAGAACACAGCAGACTGAACAAGGACAGGTGGAACTACAACCAGTAGTGTTCAATGGCTCTTATACAATATTGACCAAGCAAAATGACCTCTGGCTAGCAGGCGGCGCTTGTGCCAAGAGACATAATAAAACAGAAATAGCTCAGTATCCTGTGCGTTTACATACGGAACAGAACAAACAGTGATGTTAAACGTCAATACGTCATATGGCAGCATTGGGGAGTAAATAAGTAGTGATGTGACTAACTTGACTACGTTCTTTAGTCAAAGCACAACTTTTTTTTTTCCCCAAACAGCTTTTCCAGTAACAAGCCACTTTTTTCAACAAGTACCAGTGCATTGTAGGGCTGCAGCGATTCGTCGACGTCATCGATTACGTCGATTATAAAAATGCGTCGATTAGCATGGAATGCGTCGACGCGTCGCACCATTAGCCATGCCCATTGTGCGAGTCTGCAGTTATCCCTGCTTAAGACTGTTTTTCTGCCATGTTTAACACAAGACTCTAGAGCAGAAGGTAAAGGCTAGTATGGCAACATCACTTCACTTCATAGAGCAATCTATTATTATACGACCGTCAGAACCGCATATATATAGCCGAACTGACGCCTTTACAGTCAGGATTCACAACCGCATTCAAAGCTGCGCTGAATGAACGGAACACCACGGAACATCGAGTTGCCTATATAATCATGACGGGTTTAATTCACCCACAAAGACGGAGACAGAGACAGAGAAATGGTTCGCGTTCATCTGAAGATCCACCTGAGCTGCCGTCAGTGCCACGGGCGCGATTGCGCAAGCTCTGAGACGCGCGCACCAAACGCACTCTCTGCACTCGCTAACAAAGCATTTGTAAAGTCATTGTTAGTTGTTTAACTGTGTGATGGATAGAACAAGCCTCATTTATTTAAAAACGGGCTGTCAAATGATAAAACTTCCCGGTGTTATGACGCCATTTTTGATTCTGTCGCTCTAGTGTCCTGAATGATGTGACTTCAGCTGTTCATTCATACAGATATGTATTCAAGCAGATGTTTTAATCTGCTGAATAAATAAAACATTTCAAGTCTCTCACCTGTAAGCAACTGCTGTCAGTCCCAAACAGCAACTGTGAATGCAGCTATAATGTGCATTTCTATTGAATGTATTGTATCACTGCCCTGTAATTCTTTCTTTCTCTCTTTCTTTCTTTCTTTCTTTTTCTTTTTTATTATTTGTTATTTTTCTTTTTCTCTCTTCTTATTTTTTATTTTCTTTTATTTTTATTTTTTATTAATTATTTATTGATATTTATTTTTCTCTCTTTTCTTGTTATTATCTTCATTTATTGTTATTATTTTCTTTCTTTCCTTCCTTCTTTCTTTATTGTTGTTATTTTTTTGTAAAGTATTAAATATGAGATGTTTGAATAAAATATTAAAAGATTAATAGCAGAAGTTACTGTTATTATTCATTGATAGTTTAACTAAAGAATTCATCAACTGATATGAAAACAATAAATAGATTAATTGAAAAATAACCGATAGATTAGTCGACTAATCGGGGGGAAAAAATAATCGATAGATTAGTCGACAATTACAGTAATCGTTAAAGCTGCAGCCCTAGGGCATTGTGATAAATGTCACAAGTTATGATGTCACACTTTATTGTGTAAGCTGCTCTACACTGAGAAAAACTGAAGCAATAACCAAACACATCCCACACATAAAATTCTCTCTAGTTCAAATCAGGATAGTTCACCCAGAACTAAAAATTCTGTCATTAATTACTCACCCTCATGTCGTTCCAAACCCATAAGACCTTCGTTTATCTTCGGAAAACAAATTAAGATATTTTTCATGAAATCCGAGAGCTTTCTGACCCTGCATAGACAGCAATGCAACCGACAAGTTCAAGGCCCAGAAAGTTAGTAAGGACAGTTAAAATATTCCATATGAGATCAGTGGTTCAACAGTAATTTTATAAAGCTTCAAGAATACTTTGTGTGCACAGAAAACAAAAATAATGACTTTATTCAACAATTCTTCTCTTCCATGTCAGTCTTCGACATGCATTGAACCACTGATGTCACATGGACTATTTTAACAATGTCCTTACTATCTTTCTGGGCCTTGAATGTGTCAGTTACATTGCTGTCTGGGCAGAGTAAGAAAGCTCTCGGATTCTAAACATATGTGGGTGGATTTTGATGCAAGACGACAACAGGTGATGGTTTATAGCAAAAATGTCTTGATGGATTTGTTTCTTATAAACATGCAGCCTTTCACTTCTCAAGATGTTAATTGATGGACTGGAGAGTTGTGGATTATTGTGATGTTTTTATCAGCTGTCAAGTGCTGTCAAACGATTAATCATGATTAATCGCATCCAAAATAAAAGTTTTTGTTTACATAATATATGAGTGTGTACTGTGTATATTTATTATGTATATATAAACACAAACACATGCATGTACATATTTAAGAAAAATGTTATGTTTATATATTAAATATATTTATATATGATATAAAATATAATATAAATATATACATGTACAGGTGCTGGTCATATAATTAGAATATCATCAAAAAGTTGATTTCACTAATTCCATTCAAAAAGTGAAACTTGTATATTATATTCATTCATTACACACAGACTGATATATTTCAAATGTTTATTTCTTTTCATTTTGATGATTATACCTGACAACTAAGGAAAATCCCAAATTCAGTATCTCAGAAAATTAAAATATTGTGAAAAGGTTCAATATTGAAGACACCTGGTGCCACACTCTAATCAGCTAATTAACTCAAAACACCTGCAAAGGCCTTTAAATGGTCTCTCAGTCTAGTTCTGTAGGCTACACAATCATGGGGAAGACTGCTGTCTTGACAGTTGTCCAAAAGACAACCATTGACACGTTGCACAAGGAGGGCAAGACACAAAAGGTCATTGCAAAAGAGGCTGGCTGTTCACAGAGCTCTGTGTCCAAGCACATTAATAGAGAGGCGAAAGGAAGGAAAAGATGTGGTAGAAAAAAAGTGTACAAGCAATAGGGATAACCGCACCCTGGAGAGAATTGTGAAACAAAACCCATTCAAAAATGTGGGGGAGATTCACAAAGAGTGGACTGCAGCTGGAGTCAGTGCTTCAAGAACCACTACGCACAGACGTATGCAAGACATGGGTTTCAGCTGTCGCATTCCTTGTGTCAAGCCACTCTTGAACAACAGACAGCGTCAGAAGCGTCTCGCCTGGGCTAAAGACAAAAAGGACTGGACTGCTGCTGAGTGGTCCAAAGTTATGTTTTCTGATGAAAGTAAATTTTGCATTTCCTTTGGAAATCAGGGTCCCAGAGTCTGGAGGAAGAGAGGAGAAGCACACAATCCACGTTGCTTGAGGTCCAGTGTAAAGTTTCCACAGTCAGTGATGGTTTGGGGTGCCATGTCATCTGCTGGTGTTGGTCCACTGTGTTTTCTGAGGTCCAAGGTCAACGCAGCCTTATACCAGGAAGTTTTAGAGCACTTCATGCTTCCTGCTGCTGACCAACTTTATGGAGATGCAGATTTCATTTTCCAACAGGACTTGGCACCTGCACACAGTGCCAAAGCAACCAGTATCTGGTTTAAGAACCATGGTATCCCTGTTCTTAATTGGCCAGCAAACTCGCCTGACCTTAACCCTTTAGAAAATCTATGGGGTATTGTGAAGAGAAAGATGCGATATGCCAGACCCAACAATGCAGAAAAGCTGAAGGCCACTATCAGAGCAACCTGGGCTCTCATAACACCTGAGCAGTGCCACAGACTGATCGACTCCATGCCACGCCGCATTGCTGCAGTGATTCAGGCAAAAGGAGCCCCAACTAAGTATTGAGTGCTGTACATGCTCATACTTTCCATGTTCATACTTTTCAGTTGGCCAAGATTTCTAAAAATCCTTTCTTTGTATTGGTCTTAAGTAATATTCTAATTTTCTGAGATACTGAATTTGGGATTTTCCTTAGTTGTCGGTTATAATCATCAAAATTAAAAGAAATAAACATTTGAAATATATCAGTCTGTGTGTAATGAATGAATATAATATACAAGTTTCACTTTTTGAAAAATAAATCAACTTTTTGATGATATTCTAATTATATGACCAGCACCTGTATATACACATGTAAATATTTTCAAAATATATAGGCCTACTGAATGTGTGTGTATTTATATATACATAATAAATAAACATAATACAAAGAAAAATATGTTGTTTATATATTAAATATATTTATATATAATATAAAATATAACAGTATAAAAATATACATGTATATAAACGTAAATATTTTCAAAATATATAGGCCTATTGAATGTGTATTTATATACATAAATAAACAGTACACATACATATATTATGTAAACAAAAACTTTTATTTTGGATGCGACTAATCGCGATTAATCTTTTGATAGCACTAGTTTAGACTCATTCTGATGGCACCCATTCACTGCAGAGGATCCACTAGTGACCAAAAGATGTCGGTATGTTTAACCTAACTTACAAACTGAAATTACCATTGGGAAGCAACAGATTTCATGTAGCTTCTTCCCCTTACACAGTCGTCTCAATATCATGATACACAGCAGGATTAGCAAACTCTAGCTGGTCAATGATAGTGTTAAGACTGCTGCAGGTTGAGTGGCTAATCTAAAAGGAGCTTCACTCTCAGATGATGAACGAAGGACAGAGATTAAGACGTCACCATCTGATCCAGACGCTGCCAGTTCAGCTGGTCTCCTCAGGTCATTCAGCAGTAAGATTTAGCTCCAACTGATGAGTGCTACACACAGACTTTCTATATACGGCTGCTGTACACAATGTCTGCTGGGGAAAGTGAAGCTGAAAATAATCAACTGTGTATGTGTGTGTGCGAGTATGAATGCAGAAGTTTAAAATTAAACTTCACTGGCAAGTGTAATACAAACAACAACTGAGACGTAAAAAGCAGTCAAGCCTCCGCATCGAAACACCTGGATTCATGTGGCTTTCAAAACAGCGCGTCACTTGCCGTCATGTTCCCTTCATCTCCGGATACAGAGCACTCCTATGAAAGTGATCGGATTGGATTTATCTGTCGCTTTTAGGAAATGACAGATTTCATGCAAAATTACGCAAATGCGTAAGTGGTTTACATGGAAAAACTGAGCAAAAATAAATCAATAATATCAGTTTATTCTCTTCCATGAAGTGATTCATGTTCATTGTCCTTTTCAAAGGGCAGATTCTGTTTATAGAACATGAACTTCAGCCCTACAAGAGTAAAATACATAGAAATGGTGTTACATAGACACTATGTACACACTTCCTTTAACAAACACGTGTCTCCCTGAATTTCTTGAAGACTGTTTCACAAGACTCAGTTACCACATCAATAGAGGAAACACTCCCTTACACCAATGCAGCTAGAGCACAGAAAATCTTTTTCACAAAACATAAAGAAAACTTATATGACACAGAAACATGGTATTATGTTAAGACTGATCTCTATTGAAATACCCACACGATCATATTCTGCAGCAATTTACAATTTGACAGAACCTCTAGTAAATTACATGTTATTTTGATTAGCTGTACATTCAGAATTGTGATCTCCATTTAAAAAAAAAAACAAACAAAAAAAACATTTTCTCCAGTCCGTTTCATCTGCCACTTTAAATGCTCAAGCTCTTTAATGTTGGTGGATTCTGACTGGCTGTTAATCAGCAGGGAACAATTACAATTACATTGTTCCTCTGTATTACCAGTATAACAATAGTTAGGACTTTCCTCACAGAATAAGATTATTAAAACTTCATAGTTATAATTATCATCCTTAGTGTGAACAGCCCTTTAATCACTATTATTTTGAATGCCGGTATACTGAATTGTTAGCTGGATTGTAGATCATAAGCAAGTAACCAGTCATTAGATAAATGGCTGCAGCACGGATCACTGCCAATGAGGTCTTTGAAACCATTGCATTGTGGGGACTTATGATGAAAGCATGCATAAACGCTGTGGCTGCTTTAATGAGGCCCTGACCTCTGCACACAAAGAATTCATCAACTACATTACCAGCCATGCTTTAAACACTGATACCCGAGGCAGGCAAAAACGTTTGTCTCTACAGCAAAGACTTTGAATTTAATGTCACTGAAAACATTTTCCTAGAAGAATTAATGTAGCATGTTAACACACATTGGCCACAGACGTACTACAACGACACCACTTGCCATACTGAGGCATGTCTGGTCTCTTAAAACAAACAACACACAGTTTGGTGTGTTTTTAGTAAGCCACCTGATTTCATGGCACTTCCAGCTCGAGCATAAAGCACCTATTGTTCTCCAGCTACGCACACTGTAAAAAATTTACTGTAAAATTTACTGTAACTTACTGCCAATTTTGGTTGCCAGTAAGACTGTAAATTTACAAGAGTACTGTAAATCCATAATTACAATTGTACTGTAAAAATACAGCACACTGCTGTATATATATGCTGTAAAATTGTTTTTATTTTTACAGCTATCACTGTAAAATTACAGTAGAAATGTTTATGAATGTGAGTTAAATTACAAGAGCAACTGTGAACTTGTACTACTATACATACATTTTTCAGTAAATTAGAGCATTTGTTGTGAAATTCAATTCACTAAATTAACTACAATTGAGATTTTTCACTACTGTGATAGTGTGTAAACCTACTTTTGATGTAAATTTCAGTAGTCTTTCCATTTTTGTCAATTTAATGTGTAATGTGAACAATAAAAAAAAAACAAAAAAAAAAAACAGGTTTTCATCAATGTAACCATTTATTGTACAATAAAGTCCATTAAACATAGGCACCAGTTTCCAAAACATATTTGGAGAAACATAAATGGACACTTTACAATAAATGAAAGGCTTTAGCCTTGGGGGGAAAAAAAAACTAAACAGACAAAAAAAAAAAAAAAAAAATAAGAAAAACCTTCCCTACAGCGTGACTGAACTTTATTCATAAACTCAAAGTTTAAATAAACTAACACAAAAGAAATAGTTTGAACTGTGCCTACCTTTAAATTGCCAAATCCATGAAAAGGCAAGACATTGCATGTACATTAATTTGGACATCAATCATTCACTTGACAATCTGTTTAGAGTCTCTCACTTCTTTTCCATTGCAATATTTTTTTTTTTTAAATGGCAAGCCATTCAAAGTCCATTAGCTTTCGTATCAGTGTGCATACATGTGGGTTCATTCCATCCATTTTCTTGTCTCCTTTTCCAGCAGCAACTTTTGATCCAGTTTCCGGGTTAATGCCCACAATTCCTCTGTTTAAAATAAATAAATAAATAAATAAAAAAAATAAAATTAAAACAAAAATTATCAAAAAAACAGCATATACTCAAAGAAGAAAATTAAATTAAGAGTCATTTTAAATCACATTTGATTTATTGAAGAGTTAGGACCATATTTAACTTTATCAGAGATGTCAATATGAAAATACATATTTACAATAAAAAAAAAAAGTACAGATTATGTCATTTTTATACAGATTATGTGCAACACTTACCAACTGCCTACAGAATAAGCTCTATGCTGGGTTTCCATCCTTATGTTTAACATATTTAAAAGTACTTTTCTAAATATTTGGCTATAGAAAATTTTAATCATTGCACACTGCTGTCCACTGTATATAGAGCAGTCTATATGATTAGAGCAGTAATCTAAAGGGAGATTAATTTTCATTTTTGGGTGAACTAGGTATATAATCAACATTAATCTTCATACAAGTAATATACCAGCAAATACACAGAAAATTCCCACAATAACTTACAAAGTGGGTTAGTTGTAGAAGTTTCTGGGGTAATCACAAAGTAAAACAGGTTGGCCTCAGACGGGTGTGCAGTCCTGTCAAATCTGGGTTCTAGAAAAAAAAAGAAAAAGAAAAAAAAAAAAATTACAGAACAAATATGTACTGACAATAAAGTCATCATTCACAGAGTTTATTTTAAAATATTAAAATCAATTAAAGTAGCAACATACATTTTTAGGGGTTGTAGAGTGTGAAGTGTCCTCTTAGATCTGTAGGTTACAGGTATACTGCATCTGGAAGAAATTATTTGAAATTGTAAATAAATTGTAGCACACGACTGAGTAAAAACTGCTCTACTGCTGTATAACAGCTTAAGATGAAATAGCTCACCTCCAGTGTACTGAGGCCTGTGTCAATGAAGCCGCTGTTCAGAGAAGGCTGTTTCCACAAACACTTGTCCTAAATATGACAAATAATTCTTCCGTTAAAGGCAAGTTCCACTTTTGTTGTGGCTTGTAGATTACAGACACATTCATTCCTTGATATTTGTATGCTTTACAAGAAAAAGAAAGAAAGAAAGAAAGAAAGACATTTTTATACATATCTATTTGAGGCCTCAGCCATAAATCAACTCAAAAGCAGCAAGGTGTAATCACATAATGACTAAGATTTTGACCTATTAAAATATAATGACAATAAAACTGTAAATTGAAAAATAACTTTAACCCAAAAACTGACCAAAGCATCTAGGTTTTATAACATTATAGTGGGAACACTGCAAAAGATTACACTAAACAATTAATTAATTATCTGTGGCACATAAAGATTGACTTTAAAACCTACCGTGAGCTCATCTTGACGACTTTTGTCATGCTCTTGAATTGTACCTCAGAATTTCCATGCTTTAATCTTTAACTAGCAACAAATTTTTTGATTTGAGACAGTAAAAAAAAAAAAGAAAAAAAAAAGTCTTAAATTCGCCAAAATAGCCTAACGTTACGCCACAAGTTCTGTATTTCTATAGTCTTTGCTCTAACAGCAGAATAGCAAAGATCTTTGGTGCCTGTTGGCTAACACTGGTGCTGACAAGGAGTTAATTAAAATTAGCAGCACACCGAAAGATACTATTCATACACAATATTTTTTTTGAAACTTACCTCATTATTGTTGTGTAGAAGTAACGAATCTTTATCCAGTGGTAAAAACGCAAGCAGTCTCCTTCCTCCTTCCACTTTCAGCAAAATCGGCGCACAAATTCAAAACGTTGCTTGTTGCGCTTGCTCTCTAACCGTCCTTATTTCTTCTTCTGTTATTTTGTTGCACATTAGCATCACATTAGCGCACTGCTGCCTCCCACTGGGTGAATTAATGTCATTGGTTTCGTTGTGGCTGCTTGAATATTTTAAGTAAAAGGGACTTTGGTAATACTCATTGCAGTTAGTTGTGTTATTCTTAAAATTAGCTTTAACTTAATAAAATAAAGTAAGTATAACAACTAAGTAAAGACAACAAATTATATCTAAGTAAGGTGAACTACTAGATTTTACAGTGTGTAAATAATTCGTTAAAAGGGCAGTATTTATTACAGTTGACTATAGGGCTGCAACAACTAATCGATAAAATCAATTATTATCGATAATGAAAATCATTGACAACGAATAACGTATTTCTTTGGCCAAAATGCATCTAAAAATAGTGGAGGAAACAGAATGAGATGCTGCGGGAGAAGTACGTGATCCAAGCTGCACAAAACATGAGAATTCTTTATTTTAAGCTTTAAGCTAATGCATTAGCGTAATAGCTTGCCCTGTCAGGCGCTTTGACAGATGCGTGTGCGTCCTCAGCCCAAAAACGTTCAGTTTACGGTCATATCCTTATCTTTAAATGTCACAAATTCACGCGAGCATTTCCATTTTGCATAAAGTTCCGTCCTGACATTCTGCGCTAAATTTAAATCTTTACTGAATGAGCTCGAGCGCGTGAACACGCGTCAGAGAGGGATTAATTTCCAGCGCAAAAACATTCATTGTGCTGATATATCTGTTGTTGAACGTTAAGTTAAGGTTTACAAGTCAACATGTAGTGCATGTATTTTATGAGAGTAGGCCCTGTAAAGGGATAACCACGTATAGTTGTCTGAATATAAACATCTGACGCTTCATAGCCGCCTTTTACAGGATAAAGAAATTACAGTAAACGTGACTGTGATCAAAAAGTTGGTTAACACTGAGTTTGTGTTTTTATTCGTCTTTATTATTTTATTATCTTAATTTTTGATGAAGAGATTTAAACTATAGGCCTATATACAGTGCTTAACAAATTTATTAAAACAAATGTATTTAAGGCTTATAACAAATAATGTAAGCTTTGTGCCATTGCTGCTCTAAACTAACAGTATTGGTGTTTACTAAAATCATTTTTTAGCTATCTGTATTGGTTAGTCCTCCAATTATGCGTAATCTCTTTAGTAACAGTAGGCTATTTGTGATGCTATAATGTAACTATTTCTGTTATCTATGAAAGAATGAAAGATCTATGAAAGATATTTTCAGATACCCAATTACAGTCAAAAAGTAGCTAAACAATGCCAGCAAGAATGCATGCTGTTATGAAAGGCAGAAGTCTATTTTTTTTATTATGTAAATAAATATTTAGTTGTTTCAGTTTGTTATTTGCCCAATAAATTACAATAATATTTTTACATTTAAACAATTCTTTGACAGATTCCTAAAATATTTGTGTTTTCTCTTTATTATGACAGGTGGTCTAATAAATTAAGCACTGTATGTTTTCATAGCATTCAGTTGGCACGTTTTTTTTAAGGACATTAGGCAGAATGTGGAAGTGTTTTTGTCAATAAAATAATAAAAAAGAAGAATTTTTTTTTTTGTTTTTTTTAATCCGATTAATCGAAGAAAAAAAATAATCAGCCAACTAATCGATTATCAAAATAATCGTTAGTTGCAGCCCTAGTTGACTAAGTATTTTTTTCTTCTAAAATAAAATAAAAATATACAAATTGTATACATGCTATCCTGTAGCATTTACTCCATAATCATGTTCCCAGAATCTATAGGAAAATGCAATGACAGTCTACCTTTAAAAACATGCACAGTATCTTTTTGTAAATACTACTATAAAATTTACAGCAATTAATTAGCATGTTCCCACAATTCATAACAAAATATGGTAATACTGTAGATTTCAAATACAGTAGTGTACTGTAAATATTTACTGTAAAAATTACAGCAATTTTAGAGAGAAACAAGCCCAAAACTTTGATTAATGTCAAGAACAAGACCATGGGGAATTCGTAAACAAGGTAAATACACACAGATCTCAACATCACACTGGTTTTCGCTCAAAGAACTTCTTCACAACCTTCTCAAACAGATCTTCTGCCTCATTTGTGGTTATCCAAGTTGCCAAATCTGGTCTAATAACCTGTGGCATAATGAGATCATCTGGATGCTACAAAAAAAAAAGTCTGCTTTGCATGATAGCTAGGCATCATAATAAGAGTAGCAGAGGTTTATTGACTTAATTTGGCATAATATTTCTTATAAATATGATTTATTTATATATAAATAAACTATATATGATAAATGTTACTGATAAATATTACTTACAAACATAAACATAAAAACAGTTATTATGCACATGCAATATTTTGTTAGAAATGTTTATTGACTTAATTTGGCAATATATTTCTAATAAATATTTATATATAAACAAATAAATGTGTATACATACACACACACACACACACACACGTAATATTTAAACAGAAATTATAATTAACTTGATAAATATTACTTACATTTAAATGAAAAATAAATGAATAAACAGTTATACACAAGTACTGCTGTCAAATGATTAATTGCGATTAATCGCATCCAAAATAAAAGTTTTTGTTTACAAAATATGTGTGTACTGTGTATATTTATTATGTATATATAAATACACACATATACAGTATATTTTGAAAATATTTACATGTATATATTTATTTTCATGTAATTTATATTATATATAAATACATTATATAAACAACATATTTCTCATATATGTGCATGTGTGTGTATTTATATATAAATAAGTATACAAAGTACACACACATTTTATATATATATATATATATATATATATATATATATATAAAACGTAAACAAAAACTTTTATTTTGGATGCAATTAATCGCGATTAATCATTTGACAGTACTATATACAAGTAATATTTTATCAAATGTTTAATAACTTGATTTGGCAAAACATTTCCGTTAAACAGCCTATTACTTTTATATAAACAAACAACCAAACAAAAATAAAAACATATAAAATACATACACATAATATTTTATCAGAAATAATGCCAAATTAATTCAATAAACATGTTGCTATTATATATTGGATTAATTTTTTTTAATGGCTAATCATGCATGAACAAGTACACTTCTGTTAAAATACAGTCTGTTTCACATATACTAAATAATTAAATAATTTGATTTAATCAGAAGCAATGTCTATTTTGTGCCAAGATAAGGTTTTTTCTGTCACTTTCAAAAACACTGTGATACACTATGACAAATATCTCTGGTCATCCGTTGGTGCTGTGTCTGTGTGTCTCCCTTGCTTTCAGATCAAAACCAGACCACATTGGTAGACACTGAAGATAAGCCGCTTCCATGCTGGATTTACATCAAACGCTGATCCCCTATTTCCCCACCAGCAGAATGATGAAAACAGACCTAACTCATGGAGATCTTCATTGCCGTGGGGTTTTGACACCCTACAACACCCATTTCTTTATCTCACATCTCTAATATTGACTCAGACTGATACTTGAAAGTGGATGCTGAATCAACATTTACAGCAGACACAGGTCAACACCTCTCAACCAACAGTTTCCACAGTTCTAAGATTAACCAACAGCTGTGGGAGGTTTCCAGCTACCATCCCAGAAACCAGTTTACTCATTCTCACCATTACTAGAAAAACTCTCTTGGGTAAGTTAGGGACAATCCTTATACTAAATCACCCTTTGAACTTTAAAGCTGGATGACTTAAGACTGGCATTTACTCACATCTGAATCCTCATTTTCAGCAAAACACACTCGATTTCTACAGAACTGTACTTGTAAGTTAACGATTACAGGAAATAATCCAAGCACAATATGTAACAGCAACATGCTTACCAGTCTCAACACCATGAACAATAATTTGATTCGCTTATTATGTAGTCTTTAACTATCCAGTCATATTGGGCGTGTGATCTGTTACTAAATAAACCACTAAGTTAAGCCATAAACAAAGGGTCTAAAAACGTCTTACCCGTGTATAACGCAGATCAAAGGTTTAGTGACATTAAACGGCGGTGATAAAGTTAGGTAAATGTTTCATTTGAGCAGACTTCCTGGTTACGGAGGTGTGAATATAAACTGAACCAACAGAAACAAATGGACAATGCGATATATGGCTACAAGCCTACGGTAACGTTAGGTCCATCTAATGTCGGACCCACCACAGGCCTTTTAAAGCGATTTAACTACCCTACACGCCAACTAGCGGGCGTACAACAACAGATAGGCGGTTATTTGTTGTAAGTGGACAAATGTGAGATTTGTTTTCGGCAAATAAAAGCCTAAATGTCCGCGTTCACGTCCTCCAGCGCGAGCGAATGTGAAAGCGAACACACGACCGTTAGCCAAACCGTCAAACTAGCCTTTTATATCGCGAAATACACCGGCGACTCACCTTTCAAGTCATCCACGTAAAAGCATTTCATTCCAGGCGACAAATAAAGGCGGAAAACTCCGAGTGTGTTGTAGGAAGAAGGCTTCTAGGGAGTTGTTTTGTCGGGCCGTCCTCCGCTCGCGCTCTGACTCACTGACTCTCTCTTCTCACATATCAGTTCAAACCCAAATCTCGCGAGAGTCCGCGAGCTTTCATTAAAGCCAAATTAGTTTAGTAAAGACGTAAATCAGATCTGCTTATAATGTTTCCCATACTCGAGGTATTTGCGTGTACACTGTTTTAGTACAACGTGTTTATTCGCTAGTTATTTTTTACACAAAAGTAGCCTACTAATCGGCCAAAAATAGCTCCTTTTATAAAATTCAAATTTTCATTTAAATATAATAGATGTACGTTTATAAAAGAAATAAAGAATTGGTGTCCTTTTGTTTTAAGAAACTTTTGCTTTTCTGATAATATTTTAAGCTTTAATAATATTTTATATTATTATTGTTGCTTTTGTTGTTGTATGAAGAATTGAACTGTCTTCCCCATTTTTCCGCATGATTAAAAATTTCTTTTCTTTTTTTTTTTCTTTTTTTTTTTTAAATCGCAAAAGGTGTTGTCATGCTTATTTCAGAAAAGACTAATTAAATAAAACTAGCTATTTGTGAAAAAAAATTCTTTAAACGTTTTTGGACCTTTTTTCATGGTATATTTTACCTTTTTTTACTTGATATTCTTTGAAATTCCTTAGTATATGGAAATAATTCTCAACCATAGAATCAAATATTAATAATATTGGATGCAGTGGTTGAAAAGGATTAACATATATTAAATTACCATACACCATATTTAATAATTAATCATAAAAAACGATGTATACATAAAAAGTGAACAAATGATGAATATATATATATATATATATATATATATATATATATATATATATATGTATATATACATATATATTATTTTTAATATTACTTTTATTTTCGTTTTAATGCAAGCACCAAGTGAAATTCTTTTGCTTTTGGAAAATAAAGCTTCTAAAGTGTAAAGTCTGTTTCTTAAAGTACCATGGTATCACCATCATTGTACCACACACAGTCATTTTTTTTTTTTTTTTTTTTTGTAGGTTATTTATATTATGAAATAAATGGTTTCATGCTGTGTCCAATAATATTATATGACGGGAAACCCTGGTAATTTGTACCATTGTGGTCAAAACTTACACAGTTAAACGGCAAAAGCTCTTAAAAACGTATTTCCATATGGAGCAATTTGGCTGCTGCTTGATGGTGTCCAAACCAGAACTCTAATTATAGAGAGTTTCAGCACAAAACCTTCCTCATTTGAAGTCAGTCAGAGCCAAGATAAATATTCCCTTTTGTGGGATACTGGTAAATGATGACAGGGCACATGGTTCAGTGTTTTCTGAATAAAATAAGCTCTTGTGACAAATATAAACTGCCATTTGTATGCACTGCAGTAATGTTCTCCATGCACGTGACAAAAGGAATTTTCCAGATCTCAAAGCAAAGCAGGAACCCAGCATCCTCCAGCTGTGTGTTATGTCACAGAAGGAATGATGTTAGGAGAGTCTCATGGCACATGCCCAGGTACTCATGCAAACAACAGCACCTCACAAAACAATCACAGGACATTTACATGGATGCATCAGAGCTCATGTGCATATGTATGTGCTCTGCGACACTGTCCTTTTTTATTCTAATGTGAAGGAGAGTGCATGGGGAAACCGCTTTTACCTTTCTACATCCCTTATAGCTGCTAAAGAAACTGGTAGACACAACTACAAATAGGCCAAAACATCAAGGTTTAAATATTCATGTGAGGACAATCTCAGTTTTGCAAAAAAAAAAACAAAAACAAAAAAACAACAACAACAACAAAAAATCGATTTAAACAGTTACATGGACTGATTTGGCTTACATTTTTGGCATTTTGACAAATAACTCTTATGAAACCAAAATATATACTGGAAAATATAATGCAATATACTAAATGATACATATGGGAAGATAGTGCTTTTAGTATTTTTTTCATTATGGAATATGTGCAAGACCATGGCTATATTGATACATTTAAAAATATATAGCAATGAATGCATTGAAGAACACATATTCATAAACTTTTATCTCACTTTATCAGTTATACATTTCATATATGAAAATTTGTGATGCCATTTAAGAAAAAAAAGCAAATATTAAAACCAAAAACATACAGTATGTATATATATATATATATATATATATATATATAGTACATCAAATATATTTATATACACACAGTACCATATTTTATCATATATACATCTATGTATTAGAAAGTGTATTATTCAATATAAAATTACATACATTAAAATATGGAAGTAAATATATTGTCACATTTTTCAATATGAAACGCGGTATTACTTAATAAATGGTAATATATTAACACAATATATTATTCTGCAGATTTTCAATATACATTAAATAATTTAATATATTGATCGTGAATATATAAAAAAATATATTTTCATTGCATAAGGGAACAGAACAGAAAATAAACCTCATCCGTTAAATCAGTGGATGACAGAAGGGACACATTCTTCAACACAATCAGTATTGTCAGCTGAATCCATCTGGAACTCAACAAGATGTAGAAAAACCCTGGATCAATGATAAATGATTTACATGGATCAATCCCAACTCATTTTGTTCAGTCTGAGAGTGTAAGCAGAGAGATTCTTGTATTTCTGAAAGGTTTGTTTGTCTGTTTTGCTGTGTTAGCTGACAAAGGTAATGGATAAAATGAACTGATGACCTGATCTGACAGACAGAGGTAACATGAATGTATAAGTACTCTAGAGCAGATGTTATTTCTCCTCAGGGACTGCAGTAAGGAACCCTATAGCATGTCAACTCTTCAATTCTGCTCAAACTTGTAAAAGTGAGGCGTTTCAGTGTGATATTATGTAACTCATCGGGCAAGCAAAGACTTATCACTGCAGACTGTACAAGACAATCATCTGTTCTCTTTAAACAGCTCGCTTAAAGTGAGTTTTGGGTGAAGGATGTTTTAGAAATTAATCAAATTGTAAAATTTAAGTTTTTTTTTGTATTTGCTTAATCTCCAAAATTCCCACTAGCACTAAAACATTAAATTAAAACCCATGTATCATGTCAAAGCTATCGTATTAATCAATAAGAACATGTCCTGAATAACCGCCTAAATTCTTAAACAACAACAAATCAATGAAGTCTTTCTGAGTGTTTCATCAAAAATAAATAAATAAGTGTTTATTTAGTATAAATATAAAATGAGTCCTAAGAACATTAAGATATTGTCTTTAGATGTTTTATTCATTTATTTATAATCCTCATAAATCTAAATTATGATTACCACAGATTCTCATTACTGTAATATAATCTTTTACTGTATTACAGTAAAAAATACAGTAACACTTTATTTTAAGGTGTCCTTGTTACACATTACATGTACTTATATTATAATAACAATAAATTCTGCATAATTACATACAAGTAACCCTAAGCCGAACCTTAATCCTAACCCTAACCATATAGTAAGTACATGTAGTTAATTAATATTACCCAGTACTTAAATGTATAGTTACACTGTAACAAGGACATCTTACTGTAAAATAAAGCGTAACCAAAAATACCACATTATAATGATTTAAAAAATTAGTTAAATCAGAAAAAAATTGAAAGCTGTAAAACAAATACCATTAATTCAATTAATATATTGTTTGTTTGTTTTTATTACAGTAATGAGAATGAGAATTACTAATGAGAGTTTAAGAGAGTTCAAATTTTCATTAATTGTACTAAGAATAGGCTTCAGTTTCTTAAAGCTAAATGGGTAACACTTTACAGTAAGGTCTATTAGTTAACGTTAATTAATACATTAACCAACAATGAGCATATTAGTTATTGTGTTAATTAATCTTTGTTAATGCTAATTAATAAAAATACAACTGTTCATTGTTAGTTCATGTTAGCCCAGGTCCATTAATTAATATTAACAGATACATCTTTGAATTTTATTAATGTATTAGTAAATGTTCAAATTTATATTGAGATTAATAAATGCCTTTTCATTGTTAGTTCATGTTAACTAATGTAGTTAACTACAAATGTAACCTTATTGTAAAGTGTTACAGCAAATTGTATTTATTTATATATTTATATATATATATATATATATATATATATATATTGATGCTAGGGGAGAAGGAACTGAAATGTTGTATGTTCATTAGATTGATGTTTATGTGCAACTATATATGGTTGTACACTCTGTTTAAGGATCTGCATGATTGGCTGAGAGTATCTGTAACAGCAGGGTCATAATGGGCATGTTCATTCATGTGTACCAGCTGAACCGCATGACCATCTCTCAGTCTCGTCCTGTGCATAGCAACTGCTGTCAATGGAGATGAGTGGGAGAGAAGCGTGCCATGATCCTTCACCCATACATGCTCTCCCTCCCCTCACAAGAACACAAGCTGTTTTTCAGCTCCACGTACACCTGAGACAGAGGCTTCCCAGAACCAGTTCAACATAAGACAACTTCTGTCAACTTCAGCAGAGCACAGTCTTTTTTCATTCAAGCCCACTCTTGTGAAAAAGAAGTCCGCTTAAGTATACTTTTAAAAAGAGTATTATCAAGGAAATAGTATAAAAGAAAAATGAGCTAAATATAATGTTTTCATACACTTAACTGCATTTTAAATTCTTACAGTTCAAATTTATATTAAATTCAATTAGTTAAACTTAACAATGCTTAAGTAGGACTTAAGTAGTACGCCTTAAATGTAATTTCATAAATCTATTGTCATTTAAATATGGTTAAAGTGTAACTGCTGAATGTATTGTTAAGCATTTATGAAAAACTAAACTATATGTTAATGTCATTTCTACTGGTGAAGTTGCATTTTAGTACATTTAAAATATATTAACATTAAATGTAAAATCAAAAAACTCATTGCAGTTAAAATTACAATCAAATACTTTACACGTTTCAGTACACATCAAAATAACAGTACCTCTTTAAAGCACCACAAAAGATGATTAAAACTTCAGGATTTTAATAAAGTGCACTTATTAAAAGTGTACTTAAGTATGTTAAGAAACATAGTAATAAAAGTGAACTCACTTTAAGTAGGCCTACACTTAAGTGGCCTTTTATTAATATTTATTGTCTGTTTTTTTTAGTAGTTTTTTTTTAATATATGCACTTTATAAACTTTTAAGATCTAAAATACACTATAAGTGCACCTACAATACAATTAAGCACACTTTTTCATTTCCTAGTTGTTTGTCTGGGTTTAGCACTGTACTACATCATTACTACTGTAGTGTAGATGTAAAAACAGGCTGTAGGCATTCAATTTGCTCGATGCTTCTAGGGAAGTACAGTGCACTCAGTGCTCAGATTATATCAGTGTTTCCATGGGGAACAAACCCATGACCTTTGTGCCGCTCGCGCCACACTCCAGCAGCTGAGATACTAGAACATTCAGATGCCCGAGGCGTTTCACAGAACAGCTGTTGAGACAACATGTTATGCTCAGCTGGCTGGGAGGGAAATCAGTGAGTAATTGTAATGGCTGGCCCTGGGAGAGTCGTTAAGGGCGCAAGCACTCAAGCGTGAGCAAGCAGTTGTGGCTAGGTAGATACAGACATGCGCCGCTGGGTTCAGATTTACGGAGACAAACTAGTGACTGAATGCAACTACTAAGCAAACACCAGAACACCCCAACAACCCTCAGAATCCAAACCTTATTTTTCACCCAAAAATGAAAATTCTGTCATTAATTACTTACCTTCATGTCATTCCAAACCCGTATGACCTTCGTTCATCTTCAAAACACAAATTAAGATATTTATAATGAAATTCGAGAGCTTTCTGACCCTGCATAGACAGCAAGGGTACTACCATGTTCAAGGCATGCATCGTGATACTCTCCATAATGGTGCCAGGGTGCTACAGAGGAGAATTTTTGAATAAAGTCGTAATTTTTGTTTTCTTTACGCACAAAAAATATTTTCGTAGCTTCATAAAATTACGGTTGAACCCCTGATGTCACATGGATTATTTTAATGATGTCCTCACTACCTTTCTGGGCCTTGAATGTGGTAGTACCCTTGCTGTCTATGGAGGGTCAGAAAGCCATCGGATTTCATCAAAAATATCTTAATTTGTGTTCCGAAGATGAACGAAGGACTTACGGGTTTGGGACGACATGAGGGTGAGTAATTAATAACAGAATTTTTATTTCTGGGTGAACTATCCCTTTAAGACTAAAGCTCTGTCATATTTGTAGTGTTAATTTTGTAATAATTATATTGTATTTGAGGAAAGTTACTTTAAAAAGTAATGCATTACAATATTGCGTTACTCCATAAAAAAAGTAACTGATTGCATTACTTAGTTACTCTTTATGGAAAGTAATGCATTACGCTGTTTTGCATTACTTTTTGTCACCTGGGCTGAGATTGCTTATTAGATTTTTGATAACAAAAAACCCAAAAGTTATATTTTTGACAACTGTAAAGACACAAAAAGTGAAATGAATAAGTCTCAGTCTGAAGGAAGTGCCTCTTCACCTCACTCCTGATTTCTCTCAACACATGGGACAGGAGAGCTGTCAGTGAATACATGGGAAAGCAAAGTAACTTGTGTTACTTATTTGAAAAAGTAGCTAAGATATTTTTGTTGTAAATTTAAAAAGTAATGCGTTATACTTTACTAGTTACTTGAAAAAAGTCATCTGATTACGTAACTCGCTTTACTTGTAATGCGTTACCCCAACACTGTTTATTAATATTTTGAATGTTTTTTTTTATATATATTTCATTTTAATTTTAGTTTACGTTTCAGTCATTGTTATGCGCTATCATCATTTATTTATTTATTTGCTTTTTACATTTCTATTTAGCTTTAATTTACTTGGTGTAATTTTAGTACTTCATATGCATTTCAGTTGAATTAATGAATTTTGGAGTTTACTTTATTGTTAAAATCACACATTAGCTAGTACGAAAATATATTCCGTTCTTTATCAACATCATGAAGTGTATTGAACATTATACCATTAAAAGCTAATAATTAAATCACAAAAATGTCAAATGAAACAAATTTAACTACTTAACGAATTAAACAAAACAACAATTTAGCTTAAAATCTTAAATTCAGTCGCTGCCTTAAATTTTCAAAGTATAATATTAAAAAAGATGAAATTGCTCAAGTTATTTTGATGCATTAATGTAAAAAAAAAAGTTATTGATCATAATCTAACTATGTAATCCATTTGTGTAATCAGTTACTACCCAGCATTGTTTAAGACTAACAGGGTTGAATATCAGAAACAACTGTCCTCTCTAGCAAATATTATTGCTATGTGCCAGGAACAATATATTTAATTGGAAAATTGATTATTACTTTTCCCATAAAGACTGGAACTATTGATCATAAATGGATAGTTTACCCAAAAAATGAACATATGGTCATCATTTACTCATCGTTCCAAATGTGTATGACCTACTTTTTTTTCTCTGTGGAACAGAGTTTTGGTATTCATTGACTTCCATTAGATGGACAGAAAACACTGAGACATTTCTCAAAATATCTTATTTTATGTTCTGCAGAATAAAGTCATAGTTTTGGAACAACCACCTGAGGGTCAGTAAATTAATATTATTATTTGAACTAAAAGCACTCCTGCTGAAGGTAAAGCACCACAGAACAATCTCGAGCTGTTTCAGCAGCAATCAATCCATCCAAACCCTGTAATTTCACAGTCTAGACTACTAACACCAGCACTGAGTTTTGTAAGCTCATGCTGTAACTCAGTATTTGTCGTCACTCATACACCTGTGAGGATCACAGCCCACATCGATGTATCCTGACACGAGTTATGAGAAAGAGAAGAACCTCTGAGATCAATGACAGACAGGCCATTAAATGTCTCAGCTGGGAGAAACTCTTTATCAGAGGAGACTGACTGACTCAGTGTTTGTTACTCACATCAATAAGTCAACAGAGACATGTGAAGTCTTTGAAAGTGGAAACAATAACTATTTTGAGCGGAAGCACGACACACGAGGTCTGAATACCAGTGAACACTAGAAAGTGTTCAAATACTCTCGACACACTGAAGAACTGAACACAGATTTCAACACTTGCTCATTTTGAAACAGGTCACATCTAACAAAGTGAATCCTGATAAAGCATCAAAGCTTGCCCAACTTGTCCTTTGAGAGTCTGAGGTTGAGTGTTGAGTAAATGTGCCGTTCACATGAGACCGGAGAACATAATGATCCTGTTTTATAATTTTAACAAAGCAATTTTCAATAAGGTCCCATATGTTGACATTAGTTAACTACGTTAGACAGCATAACCTAAAAATGAAAAATACTTTTAAAGCATTTATTAACCTTAATGTTAATTTCAGCACTAATATATTATTACAATTTAAAAGTTGTATCTGTTAATATTTAATGGACCTGAGCTAATATGAACTAACAATGAATAGTTATATTTTTCTTAACTAAAATTAACAAAGATGAATAAATACTATAACAAATGTAATGCTCGTTGGTTAATGTTAGGTAATGCATTAACAAATGGGAACTTAAGTGTTCCCTAATTACTCCATGTTGGAGGAGAGAAAGACTGCAATTAAATTCATAAAAGCAGATGCAAAAACATATTGAATGTGATTTAAAATTACCTGAAAAAAAGTGCTTGCACATGCAAAACTCAACACTACATAATGTGGTTAGTTGCTATGCAGTTGCAAAAAAAAAAAAATAAAATAAAAAATATTATATATATATATATATACATACATACATACATACACACACACATCTCAGTGACCTACTTCAAAATTAATGTTCAGGCATAGTAACTTAAGAAATTAGAAACTGTGCACTTTCTTTGAAATGAAAATGTTTAAAAATAAATTCAACAGTAAGGTACCTCCAAACAGTCATGAGCTCAGTAGGGGCTTTACAGCTGAGCAATTACATTGCTTGTTACCCTACTTATTGGAAAACCATAGCACTCAACAACTTCAAAAGGGCTCCCAATGACGGAAAAAAAAAAAAAAGATAGTTAGCAAATAAGTTTTACCAGGATTGTCTTGCTGTTCCATCACAATTTCTTCACATCCTGCCTTTATTCTTTACAAGAGAACTGTAGAACAATAGGGTTCCGCTTATTAAAATGATCCTAACAGCCCATTTCTTTATAATCATCCCAATTAAAAAAAAAAAAAAAAGAAGCTTTTCAAATCTTTGCTCACATTAGTTTACTTGTCAGCCATGCAGTTTTTGTTCTCCTTTTTTGTGCAGTTACTCCCTTTCTGGCACTCATCTTCCTCTTTCATTCCAACATTCCTAACCCTTGTTCTTCCCAATAATCACACACAGCCTGTAAAAGTGCAGTGTTACGAGACTGAATCTAGTCTAAGGACATGAACTTAAAACACAACACCATTAGCATCCCAAATCCCCCTGAAAGAGATCTGAAATAAAGACACTCACACATTTTTAATGAACTTTATTTGAGCAAGCATATTTTGAATTTAAGATAACTTCACATTGCTGGTTCAGTCAGTTCTCCTACTGAGAACATGACATAGCCAGGCTTTAAAAGCAATAAAAGGCAGGAATGCTTTACAGCTGTTTATTCCCTATACTGTGGATTTTTTTTAAACCCCTCAACATTATTTTTGTCTGTTTTTCCTTTTTTTGTTCCTTTCTTAAAATACCTTAACTAGGCCTAGAATGCTTGTCTCTAGACCTGGCTCTTTCACGTTTCTTTTTTAAATATCGTTTTTGATGTTTTGCGATGTTTTCTGTTTTTTCAATGTTTACTTTTTCCTCTCTGTGAAGATTCAAGGTCGTGTCCCCCTGTAAAACACAGACATTGTGACCTCGCAGTTCCCAACACAACACTTGACGCGAGCAGAGAAAAACGTGTAAAGGAACACGTTACCTTGGCTTAGACGCCTGGCACGCCAGTAGAGTTGGTCACGGTTTTCTGAGCGGCTTCTTTAGCCTGGTGAGCCTGGAGTACAGCCACCGCCTCATCGACCTGTCACACAGTCAACAAAACATCAAAACACGTCGACAAAACCTCTTCCAATACTTCATTCCACACGGTTCACAAAAACAGCGTTCAGCAACGAGTCCAACCTTGGAGCGCAGAGACTCTGGAGACTCCAGCATGTGGAGGAGCTCTGAATTGTCGATTTCCAGCAGCATACCGGTGATCTTGCCAGCCAGGCTGGGATGCATATTCTGGATAAGTGGGAAGAGACGCTCACCTGTGAGAGGAAAATGAAACATTAGCCTCATTTCGTTAGGTGGTGGGAGGAACATGCAGTGAAAAGCAGCACTCTTTACCCAGCATCTGCTTCTGTTCCTGTGGCGGGGCAGCGGCGAGCATGGAGGCCGTGAGCGGTTCCTGTCCTTGCACGTGCACAGCAGGCTGTAAACAGAGTAAATGACTACAGTCAGTGTTGGGAAGGTTACTTTGGAAATGTAATAGGTTACAGATTACAAGTTATCCTATTCAAAATGTAATAAGCAGTGTAACCATTTCAATTACTTTATTAAAGTAATGTAACTGATTACATTTGATTACTTTTCTACATTTCTAACAAATTAGGGATGTCAACAATTAATCGACGATCGAATAATTGTCGATAAGAGATGCAATCGATATAAGCTATCGATGGTCGATTAAGCAGTTTAATTTTGGAGTGCGTGCGGCTCATGTGCAAAACACGTGCAAGCGGCTGTGAGTGACGTTACAGGGCTGGATCTTTGGCGAAAATGATACACTAACGTACAAATTACGCTTTTAATGTGATCCAAACTTTAAAAGTACATTAAAACAGAAACAATATAAATTTATTTTGTATTGAAATGTAGTATCTAAGTCATGTTTAATTATAATTTCCCCAGATATAATTGTTTTCATATCAGGCTCTACGCTTCGACAGGGCTGTGGGACACGAGCAGGACAGAGATATATATATAGGCTATATAGGCTTAGGCTGTAATTTGTAATTTAATTCGTTTCTATGTTTGACTTAATTTGTGGGCACTGTGTTTCATTAATTTGTTCCCTAGAAAACCCATGATTTAACTAAAATAAGGGAACTAATTAAGTCATAGGGAACGAATTCTTAATTCATGGCCACGAAATCTTTCATTTCCCCCCGCATGTTAACCACAGTAAGAGATGCGAAAACTGATTAAAAGTGAATGACAAAATAAACCTGTGAAATTAGAGGGTGAGACGGTGAGGATTTGGGAAAACAAACAATAAATATTATAAAATTCCTGGAAATTCGTGACCAACCGGCAGAACAGAACGCCATGTATGGCTTTAAATGTACAGGTAGGCTATCGAACAGCATGAATGCAAACTCAGTCACGATGTAACATTTGCCTGCTAACCCATTATTTCTCTTATAAACAAAACTTTATACCTCACTTGTGTCATACTCGCATTAAAATGCTTCATGTGAGCAGCAGTGTTTTCCGTAGCAACACCGATAGAAGCGGTTCTCTGACCGCGGCGCAGCCCCACGAGCCGCAGTTACATTTGGGATCATTTTATTTAAATGGCAATAATGTCAATTGCAAACATTGCGATAGTGTTTTAAAATACAACAACGAGTACAGTGAATCCATTTAAAGAGGCGCGTTTAGCAGTCTCTGTGACAGGATCTGAAACAGCCAACCAAGTAAAATGATCCGTACTACGGCGCGGCAGGCGCGCTCTCTTCATTTTATCAAATGATCATAATCACATCTTTTCATTTTACGATCCTGCTACTAGCCTTTTATTTAGACTAAAACCCCTGTCATTCGGGTGAGAAAGCCTGCGTTTTGAGTGGCATTTGCACATCCTGTCACCCGGTGAATATATGCCACTGCAATAGACGCATTTCACAGTATTAAGGTTAATGATTAATCGATTAATTGATCGTTAATTTAAACGTGGATAGATCATGGAAATGATCGAAAATTGACATACCTATAACAAATTGTTAATCATTTTGAAACATTTAAAGCAGGCAGGTGCTCAACACTGATTACAGTCAGACTTTCAAAATTCTTCTTTACTTGAATTAAGATTATAAAAATTACATTTTAAAAGCACAGCCACCACAAAATCAGACTTTAGCACTGCTTTTTACTTTTTTTACCTTTTAAGGTTAAATACAGATTTAAAATCATAAGATATGGTTTAACAGCTATTATACTGTTTTTAAAACCAAATCTTTGCAAAGCTATGACAGGAAACACTTCCATCTAACAGTAAAGGTCATTGCACATGGAGTCCGGAATTTTCGTATGTGTTTTTTCGTATTCGTTATAAAATTCGTCACGCACAGAAACCTTGCACGCTGAGTCCGATGCATATTAATCTGTTGTGAAAAAATTCACAAAACAGTACTACATGGAGTCTTCAAGCAGTGAGGAGGATTTTGTTGTCCTCTCGCTTCTTAAAAAGAGAAAAAGAAAGGAAATATTGGGTCCATCCAATCCTGAGATATAGAGAGGACGGAGAGTTCCCCCTCCTTATTAAGGAGCAGCGGGATTATCACGGGCGATTCCAAGTTTACTTCAGGATGTCAGTGGCTCAGTTTGATGCTTTGCTAGCGATACTAGAGCCACATATTAAAAAGACCACCGATTTCTGTGAACTCGGTGTGCAAGGATCTTTACAGTGCTTTGTGCTGCGAGACGAAGTGGATGAATTTGACAATTGCCATTCTGGATTTTAGCGTTCGCTTGTACGGTGGCTCTGAATTGTCAAAACACCTCTCAAAATGCTTGCTACGGAAGCGAAAAACGCAGAAAATCTAATTCTAACCCAATCTGAATTTTTTTTTTATGACGGACGAAAGTTTCAGAGGCAGTGTGTAAACGTGATTGGCACAGCGTGAGGTCGTATTTATTTTTCAACGTGTGAAAATTTCGGACAAAAATTTCGAACTCGGTGTGCAATGGTTTTCAATCTTAAAAAATAAAGCATGCACATAAACCCAAATAGGAAATAAAACAGTTATCGAATAAACATGTCCAATTCTGTGTCTTAAACTCCTGAAACATTGGCGTCTCACATTTTAAAGCAGTTAATGCAATTTGGGAAAGAAATCAATCAAATCTGTATGTGTGTAAAAAAATATTCCGATGTAACAGATTACAGTTACATTTATTTTGTAGTTACATTACGTAATTCTGTTACATATAACTAGTTACTCCCCAGCACAGAGTACAGTAAACTCAAAAGCACATCTTTTAGGCGTGATGGCATAAAGGTGGAGCGCAGTCTTACCTGCTGCATGGTCACCTGAGGCTGTGTGTTCATGTGCTGCTGGGGGCTGCGGACACTGGGGGCGTATTTGTACTGCGGTACGCCGCGCACTGGAGGAGCGGAAGCTGCAGCCGCTGCAGTGCTGGGTCGTGGACCCATAGACTGAGCAGCTGAGAGAGAGAGAAACACAGCTCAATATTAATAATGGGCATGTTTGGATGTGGAGGCAAGAACACATTCATCTGTTACAAGTAATGTTGCACACACATGTAAGGGGATTGTTCTTCTGCAACAATCTCTGAAATTATTAAAGCCTCATTAAGCATTCAAAATTTGCATAATATTCTTGCATTCTGGGGACTGTTCAGACCCAGTCATCTGAAGTCATTACTTATGTATTTTTTCAACTAAAAATATATTGCATATAATCAATAACTTCTTTGAGGGAATGGGAAACAAAAAAGCCAGTTTTGATTGTTACTGTATTATTACCATGTTATTACTACACTTACACCTTTTTATTAAATCAAGAAATGTTGAGGTCTGAATATTAGGTCTGCGTTGATAAATCGATGCAGAATCGATTCGTGGATCGATTGAGATGCATCGCGATTCTTTCTGTAATCGATTCTGAGCTTAGATTTTAACAGCAGATGGCGCTCTAATCTAGTTTTTATCCGCACACTCAAATGCTCGTTCGTTCGGCTGAGTAATTTGACCTCGGCTCAGAATCCTTTTATGACGAGAGATTAATGTAAACAGCCCACTGTGAACACCCTTGTAATTCGTATCAACCTTTTCAAATTTTATGAATGATTATTTTAGGTTCAAGTGTGTATAAGGATTTGGAAACAAGCAGAGTATTGCTGCTTCTAAAGCACGCAGTGCCAACTGCCTTTCAAAACTAATCAACTTGAGAAAGAATCGCGATGCATTAGCAAAATCTCAGAATCGACGCTGAATCATTTCTCGATGCTTCGATTTATTTTCCCAGCCTACTGAATATTCTATGTCACCAAAACTTCATGGTGCTGTGGTGCATGTAAAGGCTGAAACTACTCACCAACACGCTGAGTGGACATCATTCGGGGCACCTGAGACGCAGGACGCATGGTGCTGAAGGTCTGAGGTCTGGGGGCAGATGGGCGCATTGTTCCTGGCATGTTCTGGAAGTCTGTAGGAAAGGTTCAATGTCTTTATTAGTATGAATCAATACTATTGGATTCATTTAATAAAGCAGGTTTCTGGGATACAAAGTTGACTTACGCTGAGGCCGGACGCCTTGTGCGGTCCAGCGGGGACTGGGTCTGAGCTGGGTGAGCTGACTGGTAGGGTAATACGCAGCTCTGTTCTGGGCCTGTGATGCAAGGAAATCATTAGAGAAATAAAAAAAATCAGCAGTAATGTTAATCTTAGCAATATGACAACCAACCCACCTGTGGAATGGCAGCCATGAAGTATCCTGACGGAGGTGCAGGTTGGTAGGGGTTGATAACGGGGTTTGGCACTGCACGGACACTGGCCATCCTCTGCATGTACTGGTTGGTGAGATGGGCCTGCCGTTCCTCTTTGCGCTGAGCAAGAGCCACATACAATGGCTTAGTGGCCACAATACGGCCATTCATCTCAGTCACCGCTTTAGTGGCTTCCTCAGGGGAAGAAAAACAGACAAATCCAAAGCCTTTACTGCGACCACCATCCATCATGACCTGTGACAGAAGAGTGAGAAGACTTCAATTTTTGTCTAAAAGGCAACATGCAACAAAATCAACATTAAATGGCATTTGCAAAGATATTACATCAAGGGAAACAAATTCATTTTATTCCTCTGGATGGTGGAAACTGGGCATTTTTATACCAGAATGGAGCCAAATTACAGCGTTGAAAATCTACAAGACTTTAAGGCTAACGAGCACAATTGATAATGTAAGGCGACAAGTTGATGAAATGATTTATCCATGTTTTAATAAGCCTCTGGTCTTAGAGCTTTTTAGATGGATGCCGAGACTTCTTAAGTTGGGTAGAATCTGTGATCTCAGACCCAGTTTGTTTGCTGGCTTTCGTGGCTGATATAAACTGCGTTTTCCGCCAACTGGCAACCCTGGCTGTCAAAATCCTATTGGGTAAATTGGCAGTGGGCGGAGTCACACAGACCAAAACAAAAACAGACACGGAACACACATTTCAAAGTAGAATAACTAGCTGTAGCATTGTTTTTTGAAGAAACAAGTATGTGAAGTTAATATGTTTGCGGATATTTAAGAAACATGCATTGGTATCTTTAGGCTTTAATACAGTAACTAAAAACATTTCTGTGCTGCAGTAACATGCACTGATAAATTGTACACAATTAGACCAAGAAAGTGTATTAAAGTAAATCAATCAATTCTTAAATCCGATGAATTTGAATAGGACCGTCACTGTGTACATTTAGTTCTTATAGAAAATGTCTACAATTTGTAAAAAAAACTTGGTCAGACGGATTCACAATCGTACCTTGGCACTGGTGATTGTACCGAAGGGAGAGAACTCTTTACGAAGACGCTCGTCATCAATACCATCATCCAAGTTCTTCACGTAAAGATTGACACCCTGTAAAGACAGCAAACGGCTGTGAAGAACTGCATCTGTGAGGGCACTAACAACACACTTCTCTGGATTTAATAAATAAAATTAAAGATCCAAATGCAGTTACACAGTCTAACTCATGTCCTTGAATAAGAAACATTTGTACATTGCCCTTCTATCCCCAATATCCACTATACAGGAACGTGAGGCCCATGGGCTACAAATTCACTGTTGCAGCCGTTTTGGCCAGTGTGGTCCACTGAGGAGGAAACACCGAATTTGACAAGGCTGCAGAGGTCAGAGTTCACCCTCACTGACCTGGTAGCGAGTCATGCGGTCCTGCTTCATCTGCTCAAATTTGCGCTTGAGCTCAGTTTGCCGCTCCACTTTCTTCTGAGCACGACCCACATAGATGAGCTTCCCGTTCAGTTCTTTCCCATTCATCTCATCCACAGCCTGTCAGAAGAGAGCAGAACTATTGTGTTGTACGTGTGCATCCTATGGTTAAGTTTACGTCAGAAAGTCAGTTACATTATTTTGACTACATTAAGTTGAACTGACCCTTTGGGCGTCTTCGTGCCTCTCAAAACTCACAAATCCAAAGCCTCTGGACTTTCCATTTTCATCAGTCATGACACGGATGCTCATGGCAGAACCTTATCAAATGAGGAAAAAGTTTTGGTAATGTGTAAGTCAATAGAGAGTAAGAGTGTATAAATTGCAGTACTACAAAGAACTTACCATATTTGCTGAAGATGTCCTTGAGTTTTTCATCATCCATGTCTTCCCCAAAGTTTTTGATGTACACATTTGTAAATTCTTTGGCTCTTGCTCCGAGTTCAGCCTCCCTCTCCTTGCGAGATTTGAAGCGCCCTACAAACCTGATAGAAAATAGGAGCATTTAATAGGAGGATCTAGTGGATCTCAAAGCAGTTATTTCTAGAGGCTGGTTGACGTAGCTTACATTTTATCAAGACATTTAGGATTTTTCAACAATATACCATATCTCTCTGTAATCGGTCATTAATACAACCAAAGCCAAACCAAGCCAAAAACTTTTTTTTTTTTTTTTTTTGAAATGAACAAGGAAATCTTTCCACAGTTTATTACTCAATTAACAAGGAAGAATTATTTAACTTGTATAAACCAGGTTTGTTTAGTATATGCACTACCATTGAAAAGTCTAGGTAAGATTTTTGAAAGAAATACTTTATTCAGCACGGACATATTAAATTGTTCGAATATGACAGTAAAGACAATAATGTTTCAAAAGATTTTTTATTTTAAATAAATGTTCTTCTTTTGAAAAACACTATTCATCAAATCCTTGTTTTTTTTTTTTTATAAATTCATCAAAAAATGTATCATGATTTATGGTTTCCACAAAAATATGAAGCAGCACAACTGTTTTCAACGTTGATAATTTTTTCCTTGATTAGCATATTAGAATGATTTCTGAAGGATCATGTGACACTGAAGACTGGAATAATGATGCTGAAAATTCAGCTTTGCATTACAGGAATAAATAACATTTTAAAATATATTCAAATAGAATACAGATTTTAAAATGCAATATTTCACAATATTACTGTTTTTACTGCATTTTTAAATAAATGTATGCAGCCTTGGTGAGTGCACTACATTTAATTATCTTACAGACTTCAAACTTTTGAATGGTAGTGTATCTCAAATGCACTTCTGTAAACATTTTAGTGATAAATTATTGAAATTATTGAATTATTGACAGTGACCCTCCTGGAGCACAATTTCATACCTGGGATTGTAGACTCTAATAATGCAATAACACTTGCATGCAATCTTTACACAAACATATATTAGGCATTATAAAAATGGACATCAAAATGTTTTTCAGAATGTTGCTTTAAGGAAGAGTTCACCCAAAAATGAAAATTTGCTATAAAAAAAATAAAATAAAATTCGGTAAATTTTTATTTCTGGTTGAACTATAAATATAAATTTTATGTTACAATATTTTAGAAAAAAACTCTTTAATGTCACGTAGTCCAATCCTTCCACACACTTCAATTCCAAATCAAGTCTGTTAGTCAATAAAGCCACTCCTCATGTTAGCTGGGAAGTTCTTTTAGCAATTTTCCTTCAACCTAATGCTCAGGTTTGGGACAATGCTAAAAATCTCACTTACACTTTTCTGTCATTCAGCAACATGCCGTTCATTTTCTCAATGGCTCTTTCAGCGGCCTCCTGGGTCTCAAAGTGCACAAAGCCGTAGCCCTTTGAGCCATTCTCGTCACAAACCACCTTAAGAAAGGATATCAGGCATAAAATCATGCATACACTGACCAAAAGAAGCACTCATGCACAAAAAAAATCCAACACGCAATCATCAAATCACTGCAAAGCACACTCAAAAGGGTGTAGTGCCTTACCTTGCAGGACAGGATGTTGCCAAATGCAGAAAAGGTGTCATAAAGGGCTTTATTATCAATAGACTTATCCAGGTTCTTGATGAAGATGTTTCCAACGCCGCTCTTCCTCAGAGAGGGGTCGCGCTGCGACCACATGATGCGGACAGGTCTACCCTTGATGACGTCAAAGTTCATCGTGTCTAAAGCCCGTTCAGCTGGAAGCAAAAACAATTATGAGTCCACTAAAATGATTAGCACTTAAGGCAAGACACTATTGGCAAAACCATTGTTTTTTTTAATTTCACGCTCTCATCAGTTTGAATTTTTCTGGATATTTTGCATCCACGTCTTTTGGACTAGTAGAAAGAAAACCTCCAAACTACATATTAAATGTATGTTTTATTACACTATCTATTTGTGTCTATTTATTTATTTACGATTTAATGCCATATCAGCGGTAATGGCTATACTCATGGCAAAGTCAACAGTATTATGATTACAATATTTCAATTTACAATAATTTAACAATTTTATCTTAAAAACAATCAACATACATATATACTTAAAATAATAATAATCACAATAGGAACAATAACAACTGCATACAACCCCAATTCCAGAAAAGTTGGGACGTTTTGTGAAATGCCATAAAATCAAGAATGCTATGTTCATTTTCTTTAACTTTTATTTAATTGACTAAAGTGCAAAGAAAAAATAATTTCCAATGTTTTCACAGACCATCTTAATTTTATTTTGTATATATAGACAAATTTTGATTTTGATGGCTGCAACAAACTCCAAAAGTTAGGACAGTGGCATGTTTAACACTGTCACATCAACTTTCCTTTTAATTACAATGTTTCATTGTTTGAGAATTGAAGATACTAATTGTTAAACTTTAGCAAGCAAAATTTGTCCAATCTCGCTTGATACACGACTTCAGATGGTCAGCAGTCTGTGATCGTCGTTGACGTTGTCTGATTCTCCTTTTCATGATTCTCCCATACCATGACAGACATTTGCTTTTGCATCTGGCACTAATGAAAGTCTGGATGGTCCCTTTGGTCTTTGGGACTGAGAACTCGAAATCCATTTTTCCCGGAAACAAGTTGACGTGTGGACTCATCTGAGTACAGCACACATTTTCACTGTCTTTTTGACTATCTGAGATGAGCTCTGTCCCAGAGAACCCGGCAGCATCACTGCATAGAATTGATGTATAGCTTTCTCCTAGAGCAGGGGTGGGGAACGTTGATCCTGGAGGGCTGGTGTCCCTGCAGAGTTTAGCTCCAATCCAACCTCTGTCCTAGAGTAACAGATATTCAACTTGCATTTCTTGATGCAGCAGCAGACTGTGGTAAATGACAGTGGTTTTCTGAAGTACTCCTGAGCCCATGTGGCTATATTTAACACCGCAGCATGACGGTTTCTTATGCAATGTCATCTGAGGGCTCAAAGGTAAAGCATATTCACCTGAGCTTTCCTGCCTTGCCCTACATGTACTGTGACTTCTCTGGATTCCCTGAATCTTTTAACATTATTATATGGTAGTTGGTGAAACACCTAAATTTGTGATTTTGCATTGTGAAATGTGATTTTTGATTTGTTTGACACTTCTCTCGTGAAATTTGGCACAAAGTGATGACCCATGTTAAACAGTTTAACATGGATATTATATAACCTTTTCACTTTTATTTTGTCTCTGTCCCAACTTTTTTGGAGTGTGTTGCAGCCATCAAAATCAAAATTTGTTCAGATTTACAAAATAAATTTGTGTTGATCAGTGAAAACTTTGGAAATCTTTTCTTTGTACTTTTGTCAATTAAATAAAAGTCAAAGAGGATTAACAAATCACAGACTCTTGATTTTATTGCATTTTACAAAACGTCCCAACTTTTCTGGAACTGGGGTTGTAGAATGTATGACACCGTATAATAAAACTCTAAAATTATTCCAGGAGAAACCTTTTCAAAAAATCTATTTCTTTAAAATTGTCTAATCGAAGTTCTCTCATCATTAGTTTTCTTTACAGTTTTATTTCTATTTGAGATTTATATGGCCTTTTTTATTTATATAATATTTAATTTCATAAAAATATGGTATTTTCTGAAGTCATAAAAAGTTCCAAAATCCCCTCAGTAAAACGTTCAACTCTAATGTCAATAACATTACACAAAATCTAAATGAAATTAAAGGAATTTTGAACCTGCCTTCATCCAATAATCACACTTCTGTTCTGATACAGATACAAGTTCACATTTCATTAGACAACACCTCAGTCGAAATATTTAAAAACATTTCAGAAAACAATTCAAAACATTTGTCTTCATGTACTGTTATTAATCAACTAGGGAAGTATATGCTCAAATCTATGAATTAATATTGTCACCTGTGGTGTTTTGATGATCCTGACATTAACTGAAAATTAAGTGCACATTTTTGTCTCATGTAAATCATAAAATTGTCCACGAATAACCATATTAACCACTCCAAGGATAAAAGTGATACATTCATTACATAGACATTGCTTAGTCCCTACATTGAATTTTGATTGCGTTTTTGCCCAATCCCAAATTAACTTCTGAACCCTTGTTGTGCAACCACCAAAATCCACACAACAATGATTATATGCAACCTGAATCCAAAAAAAAAAAAAAAGGGATAAGAAATCTCTAATTGCACATTGAACATGTCTAACCTAAATTAGAGGGGCTGCACGTGACACTTCCAAGACCATGTTTAAACCCATTGAAAACAGCATGATAAAGCTTAACAATAAAGCAAGGAGAACAAACAGCCATAATCAATGCGATCAAGGCATTTTCCTGACAAGGGTTATCTGTGCTGCACACCCACGCCCTAAATATGACAGGCATGCAAGTCACTGCAGCTCTCATCCTCAACGCTTTATAATTCATAATCAAACCCAGACGCTTGTGCTGCATATGGATGAGATGCATAAAGCACGCAACTGACACGCTACATTTAATTTTCAACGTGTTTTTATCGTCAATGCCATCATTTACCGTCTGCAGGCTGCTGGAAGTTGACATAGGCATAGCCCAGCGACCGGCGCGTGATCATGTCCCTACACACCCGGATGGAGAGGATGGCACCGGCTGGGCTAAACTTCTCGTAGAGCATGGCTTCAGTCACGTCCTGGTGCAGGTCTCCAACATACAGCGAGGCCATGGGGTAACTAGGTGCGCTGGGGTTCATTTTCTCTTCTCTCGCAGCTGTGAACTCGCAGAATTGAACGTGTTTCGCGGCGCTAGCGCGTGAGCTCAACTACGTCAGAATACAGCTAGCTGTCAAGCTAACCTCAACGCGCCAATTTTTACAATTGAAAACTAAAAGATTTCTTCGCCTGGACGATTAAAACGTTTCGTTTAAAAATGACGACTATTTAGGGCAACTGAAATTTTAAAACGGAAAAATCCAAACCAACGAATCAAGCTAACCGCTAACGCTAGGCCTTCGCGAGCTCACAGACTGTCGTTATTTTTTCGGTGTTGTTGAGATGTTTCAAGGCCTCCAGCTCTCACTTCTCCGATTTTTAATTTAAAAACAAAAAAAATGAAAGAAAAAGAAAGAAAATGATTTTTTGGAGTTTTTAAAAGTTTTTAAATTTTTTTTGGTATTTTTTTATTTTTTATATAATGTGTGCCGAGGCGAGCTCCGGAGCACACGCGCACTCTCACAGCACTAACAGCCGGGGATCGGGAGAGAAGGGGCGGGGCGAGCCGTCTCATATATACCCGCCGCTGCGTCATCCACCGACGCAATGTGACGCAACAGTAGCTCAGCGGTTTTGATTGGATGAAACGTGTTAGAGCCCTCAGATCTGGCCAATAAGCTTTTAGAACGATGAATAGTTGATTTTTGTAACAAATGTATAAAAGTGAAAATAAATTACTGAACACTTCATTTTTTTAACGTTTATTCATTTAATTTAGAATAGGTAATTCGCTTAAATAAATATTTAATATTTATACAGTGGTAGCTAAAATTATTATAACACTAGTATTTTCACCAGCTAAAAAATGGGTTTAAGTCAGATATTTCTATCTTTTGTTGTAGTGTGTCAGTAGGAAATATCAATTTACATTTTGTAGCTGGTGAAAATACTAGTGTTATAATAATTTTGGCCACCACTGTATATTAATAATAATGAATAATTATAATTAATATTTAATCAAGATGTGAGAATAAATTAATAACTAAAGGATGCATTATGAAATGTTAAATATGGCAAATTACAGGGCATTTCCCTGTGTGCTTGACTCAAAGTAAGTCATTAAGATTTCCTCCGCAATGCCATTGACAATCTCTTTTGATTTGTTTAACATAATTTCATAGCTATTATTTGGAAATTACACAACAATAGTCTGATCACAAGTTATATTTGTTTTTCTTTGTTTTATTTATCATGTCAATCAATGTCATATCAGTCATGTTCTTTATTGACACTGTTTTCTAACTTTGATGGAGGCAAATTTGTTTGTCATGGTTTTTGGGGAAAATATATATAAATAATATTCACACAATAAATGTGAAAACGGTTTATGTTTATTTCACTCAATAATTAATATTTTTTATTATGGATTTTTCTTGGGTCTGGGACAAAGGTACAAGAAACAAAAACAAAATAAAATCTATAACAGCTATTTAAAAAGTCAACATTTTTTCCAATATAGTTTTAAGTGACCTTTATATAACAAAAATATCTTAGTTCATTCAGTCTCTTAGTTAAATTAAATAATTACAAGTCAAAGAAATGTCGATTTCCAAATCAATAACTAATAATTCAATAGCCACACTTCAAGCCCACTAACAGTGGGTCTTTGTAGCCTATATATTAGTGATAATTAACCTAATTGCTTTGATCAAATAGGATGCTGAGGGGAACCAATATAATCTTTGATCAGTGTTGTCTTTAAATCTCTTTAACAATCCTCATTGTTCACTTGTTTAGTTATCAGTTTTACAAAACATGATTTAAATTCATTGTTCATAGTTGATTAACAGCATGGATGTCTGTACTGAAGAGCACCAACAGAGGGAGTCACAGACCTGGAAGAACTACTGACTACTGCAGATCTGGATTATATTCAGATTTCCAGTGCAGACATTCTGTGCTTTATAAAGTTTAACGTGAACAAATGTCCCTGCTGGATGTAGGAAGCATCATTTTATTACCTTCTAATTATTTATTCATTTATGAACACAAATGCAGTTAGGCTATTGGTAGTATTTTTCCTACAACACTAGCAAAGAAATATTTTCAGAATCAGGAGAAACTAGAAGTTGTTGAAGTCATGGCAATTAAATAGCAGTTTCATTTTTCTATGATTATTTTCCAGAAAAAAAGCACACTGATCTTATAGTGGGGCATGTTGTCATAAAATATCTGGATTCTCCTTTTTATAATTGAAAATAAAATAATAATTCAAATGAAATAAAACAAATATTAGATGAAAAACTTTAACTTGAACTGAAATAAACACAAAATAAAGCTAAATAGGATTTAACCTAAAAACTAGTGAAAATGTCAAAAAGCACATAAAATTACAGTGAAAATGGAAAATATAAAAAACTAAAAGCAAACTCTAATTCTGATATTATATATGTCATATTATGTCACCTTCTGCTGTTTATTGCAGTGTTGTTATTGTTAACAAAAAATATTACAAATATTTTTATTTTTGGTAATTGAAATAAAATATAAATATTGGATTTAAAAACTAAGGTAAAGGTAAATAATTTCTAAGGCAAATAGAAATAATGTAAATAGAACTAAAAACTAACCTTTCTAAGCTAAATAGAAATGAAAACTAATAAAAATGACAAAAAAAACTAACTAAAATGAAAATGAAAACTGAAAATTTAAAAATAAAAGGTAATTCAAAATATAATCTTTGAACGTGATCCCACACATTTCATATTTACAGACTCAGTGTACATTTAATTATTTCATGAAAGATTTATTTAATGTTGTCTAATTATATGTCCACATTAACCTAACTGAGTCAAATCAAAGTCAGCTTTATTTCTATAGTGCTTTATACAACAGAGATTGTTTCAAAGCAGCTTCACAGTATTGAACAGGAAAGTAACAGAATGACGTAAACTTCAAATATGAGGCAAATCTACATTCTGCTATAAAGCAACAGTAGCAAGACAACGTGTCGTTATTCAGTTCGGCTCAATAACTCTGTAAAGTTCATTCATTATAAAACGAGTTCAATTCAGCGATAAGCAGCTCTACTGAAGACAGTCATTATTCAGCTCGACTCAGTTCAATATTGATTCAATTCAGGTCAATAACGGTGTCAGTGTGCAAAATTCATCAATTATGAACAAATTTGATTCAGCAGAGCTATAACACAGAAGACAATAATATCATTATTATCTCAATTCAGTTCATGTTTTGTTCTCATAGTGTCAATAAAGTTAAATCAGTGATTTTACTGAATATTAAATGAATGAACATTGTGTGATATTGATGGAGATGCACTGCAACTGATTACATGTAATCTAGATTACATAATCAGATTCCAAAAATCAAATACTTGTAATTAGATTATATTACATTTTAAAATACTCAGACTACAGTTCAAGTTCTTATTCTCATGTTCTCATAGTGTCAGTACAGTTAAATTGATGATTTTCTGCATATTAAGTAAATGAACACTGTATGATATTGATGGAGATACACTGTAACTGTTTACATGTAATCTAGATAACATAATCAGATTAGATTATTAGATTATATTACATTTTAAAAATACTCGTAATCAGACTACAACCCCCCTGCAGTTCCTTCACGAACTCCAGTTTGCGATGTTTAATGCACTTCATGTTGTTAATAACAGTGAATGGAATATATATTTCTTTCTCTTTGTATTTTTATATCGACGTGGTACACAATTCTCTTCTTTAAATCAATTAGATTAGGTCAAAAGTAATCTGAAACTAATCAAAAAGTAGTCTGATTTGCTTTTGGCCTTGTAAGTAACTGCGTTCACTGATGCTGCTTGTATTAGAGTTCAGATCATTGCCATCTGCAGTGCTGCAGTGTGTAATAATGCACATGTATTGTCTATGTGGTTACTCAGACAAGTCTCCCGTCCCTTCCTGCTGATTACTCATCCTCTCTCCACATAAGTACTGTTGTTCAGCGCCGTCTGCCCATCTCCATGGCAACAGGGCCCATCCCACAGCCGTAGCCCGAGGCTCTTCACTGACACACCCCAACTGAGAGGAACGGGGCCTTTCCAGAGAGCCTTCCAGAGGTGCTCCATTTCATCTAAAAATACAGGATCAGATGAACAAAACAAGGATTCGTTTTTAAATAGGCCTGGAAATCACAATATTAAAATTTCCAACATATTTCCAGGTATATATATATATATATATATATATATATATATATATAAATGATTGTGTAATATATAATGATTGTGTAATAATACCTAATCAATCTAATAACTAATACAATACAATATATAATGTGCACACACACACACACACACATATACATATTCTATTCTATTATATATGTGTATTTTAATACCATTAAATTACAATATACAGCCACTGGATCTTTTTTAAATAAATTATTCCAGTTTTAAAGAGCAATTTCTAGCCACTCAAATGTGCATTTACTAATAATTTTCATGATTTTTAAAGATTTTCTGGTAACACTTTACAATAAGGTTCATTAGTTAACATTAGTTAACTACTTAAGTTAACATGAACTAAGAATGAACAATGTTTCTACATCATTTATTAATCTTAGTTAATTTCAACATTTACTAATGCATTATAAAATCAAAAGTTAACATTAGTTAATGCACTGTGAACTAACATGAACTAACGACTGTATTTTCATTAACTAACATTAACAAAGATGAATAAATACTGTAAAACATGTATTGTCCATTGTTTGTTCATGTTAGTTAATACATTAAACCGATTTTCTTAATCCTCATAAGTCCTTAAGGAATTGAAATCACAATTTTAAAATTCCCTGGTTTCATTATTATATTATATTATATTATCCTACACATTTTGACCATTGAATTACTGTAGTTACTGGACCAGGATTTTTAAAATGATTTCAGTTTTAAAGAGCAATTTCTAGCCATTGAAATTTACTAGTAATTTTCATAACATTTGAAGATTTTATTAATTTACATAAGTTGTCAAGGACTCACAATTCACAATTTTAAGACTGTCCAGGTCTGTTATTTTAGTGTCATTGATATACTTTTAGTTTTTTTATTTGATTTTTCTCTTTTAATTTTAATTTTAGTGAAAGTTTTTTAGTCGAGTCATTTTTATTTTTAAAATGTCTATATAGTTTTTAATAAGTCATTAGTTTATGTAGTTTTATTTTTGTACTTCAACTTAAAGCCCTGGGAACTAGAAGTTTTTTTTTTGGGTAATATTTTTTTTAGTTAATGCTGATGATAATGTTGAGTTAACATTAAGTGTTTGTTTTTTTTTTGGCTGCCATTTTAGTAAACAATAATAACCGTGGTCCAAGTTTTCCATAAGCAGGACGGCATTTAAGCTCATCACCGTGTGCTCAATACTGTGGAGACATCATGACATGAACAACAGATCACACAGCTTGTTCACGCCTGGAGCGCACCGGGGACATCAGGCCATCTGAGTTTGTCAGCACCTGCCTCAGTCACCTGTCCTTCTCTCCTCGGTCCAGTGAATCTGGTGCAGGACTCGGATGACTGCAGTCCCACTGAGATGATATATGACCCAGTTCCTGCTCTGCATGTAAAACAGGTCTTGACCACCAACACGCTCGAAGCCGAAGCAGCATTAAAGCACTGTCCCAGATTGAGAATCTTAACAGACCCTCATGTTGTTCCAAACGTCATTTTTTCTTTTTTACATTTAGCAGACAATTTTATCCAAAGCAACTTACAAATGAGGACAACAGAAGCAATCAAAACCAACAAAAGAGCAATGATATGTAAGTGCTGTGACAAGTCTTGGTTAGGCTAACGAAGTACACGTAGCAAGGTTTTATTTAAATAATAAATAATAAAAAGAACACAAGTAGAATAGAAAAAGAAAAGAAAAGTGTTAGAGGGTCTCAATATTTTTACTTATTTTTTTCAGACAGAAAAGTCGAAAGAACAGAAAAAGAATTGAGAACGTTAGTGTTAGAAGATCATTTTTTAAATTAAATTTTTTTTTTAATACAACGAAAATGAATGGGGACAGGAAAGTCTTCCAAGTCTCCTGTAGTCACATGATAGTTTGTGTGATCAACAGACTGAATTTTATTAGACACGTCTTCTAATGTAGCTCTCCATTCCTGTTTGAATTAATGTACATTAAAAGCGGCATGTCAAAGGTCAGTTTCACATCAGTTATGGCCACAGAGCCAGTTTTGTTTGAAATCACAGACATCACATTCTCAGTTTCAGAGTTTGATAATTCCAGTTTCCATTCACTTTTGGAGCAACATAAGGGCGACTCTCATGCTTTGGGAACCATTTCTTTATTATTTAGTTGAAAATCCTTTTTAATCTTAATTTTTCACATAACCAACCCCATTCTCCTGCAAGCACTTATGAAAATGAACACTTGAAGTCCAGGATCTTTCTGGAACGACCAAGTTTGAGAACGAACGCAATGCAAAAAGACCAAGAGATCATGTGGTTTGTGTTTTATCTGTTTTAATTCCACTAACATGAGATCCAGATCCCTCCGCCCACCCTCCATAACAAATAACAATAATGCTGAGTGTTCCGTATGAAAATCCAAAGACAGTTTCTAGGCAGCCCAATCAGCCAACTCCAGTCACCCTGATTAACTAAAGCCACATGCATTTTAGGCAAGTATCAAAAGAGTAAACAAAACAAACTAAAAACAGATTTAGTAAGTAGTAGTACAAATAAAACAAAACCGAAACTCCTAATAGAAAACAGTATTAATCAGATAAGCGCATGAAAAGCATTACTTACTGCTCCGGTAACAAGACTTTTATATCAAAGTTACAGTATAAGCCATGTGTCAAGTCTTTTTGATCTTAGGTTGACAGAGAGATTGTACGCGTTATTCACCAATGAGAAATCAAACACTTGACAATTGAAGTAGAATGTCTTGCACGAGCCCAATCTGTCACAAGTATTCGTTCATACTGACTTTTGGTTAATTTCCCATGATTCTTTAGTAAAATGAAGAATTCAGTCTAAGCCACAAGAAACCCATCACTAAATGCTCCCCTAGCAAACTCAGAAAAGGGTTCATACTCTCTCTCTCACACACATATGCATCTACAGCAAAGTCGATGGTGGCTTGATGGTGACTGGCATCCCATGAGCACATGCATGAGCACACATCAAGCCAACAATCTACACTGCATTCTCCAATCCACAATTAACACGTTGAAGACAAACAACTGCTGTTTGCCCCCCAAACAAACACACGTACACAAACACAGTCTTTCCTTCACACTCTCAAATCCAAACACACACATAAATGACGGGCTGGTGAGTATGAAGCTGGAACTGTAAAAGCGTCAGCGTTGTCTCTCGCTGTGCTGACTGAAAAAGGTTCTTTGTGGAGTTGGCTTTAGTTTTCCCGGCCCTCCTCTGTGTCCTCACCGTCGGCCTGATTGTCAGAGGTCCACAGCTGAAAGCATCAAAGCGGGGAATGTTAAAGTGTGCACATCCATATCTGTCCACTCAAATGTCTATTTATTAATTTTTTTAAATATGGACAATTCAATGGGTAGAAAGAAGCATGATACATCCAAAGCTGTACATCTTATTTGATAAAAACTGAGAAACACATGGTTTTTATTACTGACAGCCGTAAGAGGAAAGAATGTTACATCCCAGCCTTTCTTGACTTAACTTATGTTTGAGCTCTTTATAATCAGGATCGTCTTCTGTAGGTAATACTGCATTTTCCATATTTACTTTACTTTTCATTAAAATAAGCAAAATGGGGCAAAAAAGCTACATCTGTTTGTAATTGTAATTTTTCAGTGTCTTACGTCATGAGCTTTATATTTTGAAGTTACAGTGGTCATGAAATGCAATGCAATTTTCAGATCTGTATATTTTATATAAATTATCTGGAGGTTAGACCTGATATTTGTAAATTATAAAAATATATATATATATATTTGTAAATATATTTGTATTATTCATCCTTAATCAAAAATTAGTGTTGTCAAACGATTAATCGCATCCAAAATTGAAGTTTTTGTTTACATAATATATGAGTGTGTACTGTGTATGTTTATTAGGTATATATAAATACAAACACATGCATGAATATATTTAAGAAAAATATGTTGCTTATATGTTAAATATTTATATATATTATATAATATAAATATATACACACGTAAATATTTTCAAAATATATATTGAATGTGTGTGTATTTATATATACATAATAAATAAACTCCGTACATACACATATTATGCGCTTAATAGCGATTAATCGTTTGACAGCACTATCCAAAATACTTAATTTCAAGGTGCGTTACCTCTTTCAGAAACACAAGTAAACACTGTGATTGGTAAATGTCACCTATTTCATGCGTTTCAGAAGGGCGGAAAACAAAACTCACATTTTGAAATGGGAAGTTAGTTTTGAGGTATGAAACTCTAATCACTTATGTGTCTAAATATCAAGGACATTTTGATTTTTCATTTCATTACCCATTTAAAAGTAGTTTAAATGTGAAAAACATGTATCCAAACCTCTGCTTTCTACTCAAACACTATCCAACAGTTTTTGAACACAAGCGCATATCACATATGAATGCCTCCGAACATGTTCATTTAATGATTTTAACATTTGAATACCTCCTATAGTTTGTAAGTGAATCAAATAAACTTGCTGTATTCCGCTAGAGACCTTTCCAATGACTGTCCAATCTTTACAAGGTTTTTACAGATTCCTATTTTGATTGAGACAATATTTTAGTGAGATTTTTAATTAGGAAAGAGTTGAAGCGCTAGTAAAATCAGTTGCATGATTATCGGCAGTGAAATTCTCAGCCGTTTACAAGTCAGTACTGAGTTAATATCAGAAAACAAGAACTCACTGTCAGATTGTCTCGAAGTAGCTGCATGATGAGCGTGCTGTCTTTATACGAGTCTTCGGTTAACTGGTCCAGCTCAGCAATGGCATCATCAAAAGCCTACAAAGGAACAAATACATGGATAAATAAATAATACCAAGCTTAATTCTGTGTATGAGCTTTGAGGCCCATGAGCACCCATTCTAACCTTCTTGGCAAGTTCACAGGCCTGCTCTGGAGAGTTCAGGATCTCATAGTAAAAGACTGAAAAGTTGAGAGCCAGGCCCAGGCGGATGGGATGAGTGGGCTGCATGTTGTCTTTGCTGATGTCAAAGGCGGCCTGGTACCCTTCCTGAGACTTCTGGATGATATCTGTGTACAAACACACACAACATTATTTATGCAAGAATGATTACATACTTTCATACTAGCACAGATACATACTTACATACTAGCACAGATTAAGGCTGACAATATACACTACTGTTAAAAAGTTTGGAGTCAGTAAGCTTTTTTTTTTTTTTTTGGTTGTTGAAAGAAATGAATACTTGCAAAGGATGCATTAAATTGGTCAATAGAGACAGTAAAGATTTCTGTTTCAAATAAATTCTGATCCTTTTAACTTTGTATTCATCAAAGAATCCTATAAAATAAAATAAAATAAATTTAATGTATCCCAGTTTTCACAAAACTATGAAACAACACCTGTTTTCAACATTGGTCGTAATAATAATTTTTTCTTGAGCAGCAAATCAGCATATTAGAACGATTTCTAAAGGATCATGTGACGCTGAAGACTGGAGTAATGATGCTGAAAATTCAGCTTTGCATTACAAAAATAAATTACATTTTAAAATATACTCAGATAGAAAACGTTATTGTAAATAGCTATAATATTTCACAATTTTACTGTTTTTATTGTATTTTTGATCAAATGCAGCCTTGGTAAGCATCAGAGTTTCTAAAACACTGAAAAAAAAAAAAAAAAAATAATAAAATAAAATCTTTTACTGACTCCAATCTTTCGAACAGTAGAGCACATAAAACATTTACAATATTTTATTGAGGATTTGCAACCCATAAAATATTAAATTCAAGGAATCTGATCTTAATGTGCTTTTAATATCGCCAGTTTAGTGTCCTAAAGCCGGTTTCATGCCCCCTCCTGCCTTGAGTATGATCAATTCCGCATTTTGTTTGAGTCACTCAAGTTTTGTGAGGCATGTTACATAAAAGAAGAAATATTACTCCTCACGATTATTTTGAGAAAACTGCCTGTGGAAAATAGGCTTTTACTTGAACTAGATTTTTATACTTTTAAATCCAACATTAAACACTTTAAATGTATGCCTTATGATGGTTACTGCAGTGGAAAAAATTAAAATAAAATCTTCAAAAATAAAATAAATCTTCAAAGCCATTTCAAAACATGCATTTTATGATTTTTTTTTTCTCCACATGGCTGAAAATGAGATATAATTTTCTTTTCTTCTGCACATTGGAGAGCTGTTAGTAATAGTCAATATCATGGTGTATCAAGAGCTTGCGGTTGCCCGTATTGATCCGTGCTCAGAGAGAAATACATAAATATTTGAAAAAGACAGCAGCTCTGTAAAGAGCGTTTGTCGAGAGCGCTGAGCCTGATGAGCAATAATTGTTCATCTGAAGAGCTTCAGGAGGGCGTGGCCGAGCGCTCCACCCGCAGGAGCTTCAGCCCAAACCCAGCTGGACGACACGCATCATCCAGATGCTGTTGCCATGGCGATGATCACGCAGCCCATCACATTGACAGTAGTAGGTCAGCGGCTGCTTATGCTCAAACAGACGAGAGCTGTTCTTTCCTCTTTAGAAAGAATCAACAAAACCTGCAGCTTATCTATAATACTACACAAACAGAGTGATCTAGGATCTGCGGCACAGCCCGGTCCTGTTGTTTCCACAGATGGCAGCTTCAGTCAGATCATTCGCTCCTGTGCTGCCATAGAAACACACCAGGCTCTTAAAAATTCATCAAACCCTGCAGGGAGAAGCAGCAGCCCTAATAACCTCATGCTTCTATCGGAAAGAGTGAGTTATTACTTCCTCAGACAGACTAAGACCACATGTGGAGGGAAATCACTCATTAGCCTCATTAATGAAACCAAGCGAGGTGGAGCAGGATAGACTGAACTGAGTGCTGCAATGCTTCCTGCAACAACACTCCATCTGCAGCCGAGATGTCCGCTTGTGATGAGACAAAGACTGGAAGTTGGAAAATAAAACCACAACATTTGCATTGTGCTCACTGGAAGCACACAAAACACAACCAGACAGGGCTGGGCGATTTTTCCCATTTTATTGATTAATTTGTATTTAATGTTTTACCACGATTTTATTTTTTATAAATTGAGGAATCGCGATTTTGAATAGAAATATTGCCAAATGTTAGAATTAGACACTTTGACAATATGCCAATGCTATTGTCCAATGATCCAACCGCATGTCGGCGCACATGAATCACACAGAATGCGCTTTTGTGTAGACAAAGATGCGACGCGGGCAGTGGAATAGGAAAAAATGCAAGAAGATGGGAGTGAACTTGAGCGGCGTGTTTTTAGAATGCCGTTTCATGCATGAGACGCTCCAAGAGACAAACGCGTCCATGTTTACATAGAAAAAAAAAAACTATGTAAAAGCAGCGCAATCGAATAAAGAACCTGTAAAAAACTACTACTGTATGTCTGACAGGCTCAAAGCTGCTGTTCATTGTTTTTACGGAATATTTACAGTTATAGTCTATTAGTGTTATACCTTCAATCATTTAGAATTTGAATTACCTTGACTTTTGAGAATCTTTTAAAGCATTTTCCTTGTATTATTTCTGAACATAAAATATGTATTCGACAAGTTTGTACAAGATGTAGTTGTAGTTCATGCATCTTTTCTGCAAAGTTATTTAAGAAGTGATTTTTTCAACCTCATGTTGACAACGTGTATTTTGTAATAAAGCAGAGATATGAGCTACAGTGAGGATATTACATGCGGGCATGAAACGGTCACACTGGACGTCCTTAAATTAATCTGCAAGCTGCTTGTGTCTCAAGAGCTTCACGAACTAGGACAAAAGACCTTCAGATCTAAACCTCCATCCCTCATCTCCAGATATATAATTAATGAAAACTCTGAGTCTGTGGCTACTTCATGAGATTTCTAACTCTATAAAGAGAGTTAATTGATTGACCTATTGAGTTCAGAAGCATCAAACACAGTCAGGTGGTGTTTTTAGGAAACTCTTGCTCTTTTCCAAACCCTAGCAATGTTACTTGCTATTCTAATAGGTGCACAAAGATAAAGAGCATTTTTAATAAGGAGCTATTTTCAATCAATTCTTTGAAGGACTTGATAAAGTATTTATAAAGGAAATTTTCTCTGATGCTTATAGCAATGCGTTCTGAGATTGTCTTCTCCATAAGATGCTGCCATATATTGGCTAAAACGAGGTGGTGTGTTTAAGGCAGCATCATTCTGCCGCATACTGTTTGGATCAGTGTTTGTGTTGGCGTGTGTGAGATGCTTCTAGGTAGGCAGCTAGAGCATTTGGAGAAGGGCCAGTATACTAGTTCAAGGACAAATGAGTAAAACAACATTAAAATCACCACAAGAGTTATATTTGCAGTTATGTAAGATTTTTCATTTGGACATTATTGCTCTGTTCCAAAACCAAGTGGGCTGTCAATCTGGCCAGCATTTCAAGCATTACTGGCATGCTTTTTAAAATAAGAATTAAAATGATGCTCATTTAGGCAAATTTTGAGACATAAACTGAAATAAAAAGAAAAAAAGAAAAAGAAAGAAAATTGACAAGTTAATTATAAGCATTTCATTCGATACGGAAAAGTATGGAGTATTTTACGCAACACTGTGTGTGCCATATATTTTATGTTGCATGTTGTACTTTTGATTTAAAGTAATAACAACAATAATAATAATAATACTTTTTAAAATGCATTTCACCATTTTAATTTTAACAGTAAACCTCTGTTGTGCTGCCCTTTTTTGGGAAAAAATAAATAAAAAGAACTGTTAAATTTTCATTTAATTACATGTTAAAATATTTATTACATTGTTAATGTTTTATGCCATCATTTGAGTACCGCCGATAAAATATTTTGTATTGAACCATAAATCCAAAAATTAAAACAGACAACACAGATTTTCCAAAATAAATAAATAATATAAAACAAATAATATTAGACATGCTTGATCATTACAATTTAATTACACCATTAAATCAGAATCCATCCACATAGATTTGTGAATAAAACATTTAAAAGGATACTAAAAATGTATTTTTTGTTGAATCTATTGTTAAAATTTTTGTTAATCTGTATACGTTTCATGATTAATTAATTAGACATACTTTTCATTTATCAAAATTTAATTTAACCATTAAAACGATCAAGAGAGAGGAAAAAAAAAATGTATTTAGGGAAAAAATAAAACAGATTTTGGAAGAAAGAAAACTGATTTAACAGGACCCTAGCACTGTATACCTGCAAGTGTGGCTTACATTCTGAACAATAAACCATTTCTGTTTTAAAAGAGAATTTGTGCAACATTCCCCAATAATCAGCCATTAAGGGTGTGGAAACACAAGTAAAGACCTGTTCCACTGGTAGCTATCAAACCAAAAAAAAAATGCATGTGTGTGATGGAGGTGTGCCTGCACAGCAGGCAGCAGACACATGCAAAGCCTCCAACTAAGAGGAACCAGGCTGAACACCAAAGACCAGCTAACATTTAGATTTGTTTCTCAAATCAAAATAAAGGATATTAAGAAAAGACAAATGTGCATTTTGAATAAATCTCATATAAATGGCATTTAAGGAGAAGCTCACCAGTTTTCTCGTCTCCTGTGGCGACCTCAGCCAGGTAGCGGTAATAGTCTCCCTTCATCTTCAGGTAGAACACCTGGCTCTCTGCTGGAGAAGTGCTGCGGATCAGAAACTTGTCCAGGAGATGCTGTGGAAGAGAGACACATGGATGTAAACACAGTCCAAAATAGTAATGGTTCCCACACTTTATGCCCAACAAATTTCTATGACTTGTCTATAAATATTTCCATTTTTTTGGAAACACATCAAGCCTCATAGCTGCTCAAATTACTTGACGGCAAACACCAGCCAATCAAGCTTTGTTCTACACTTTCTGTATCATTTCTTGCTTTTTTTTTTTTTTTTTTAAAGTGCTGAACAAGTGACTGGCCTGTAGTATCTTCACAGAGAATATTTTTTCTTTATAAACAATAACCAACATTTATGTACAGCTTTACTCACTTGTCTTTCATCCTTGTTTTATGGCTGTTTGCAGTCTTTTAAATATTGTTGGACTTTCTTCAAGCATATATTCACACTTGATGTGAATAGCTTTTCATTTTGCAATTCACTCCATTTCATTTCATTTTGATGTGAATCGTCATTTCTATCGTCAACTTAATTTGGTGAGGAACATCAGGACTACCGGCGAATGCACCTTATCGGTGCATCTTATTGGTTTGACATGTTGTTCATGTCAAAAGTTGTTGAGAGGATGTAAGACGTAATGTCCAGGTGGTTCATTCTTTGCAGAAGCCAACTTCAACCCACTACCCTCCTAATGCCAGATTAAACATCACATTCTTCTGGATACAGTCTAAATAACCTCTGGAAAATGGAAGGAATGTCATAAACGCGAATCATAACATTCCATGTGCCACCGTTTAAGACGTCTCAGGCAGCAATCCAACTAAAACAGCCCAGTACAAGGAGAGGCAATGGCCCTGTCTGATTCATTAAAGCCTTATCCAGTTGCACACGGTAAGTCTCACCTCCAGTTTCCTGGAAGAAAAAACTGTATCCAAAACCACTCCAGAGGAAGAGCCGATTTGGTGACTGTTCAAACAAAGGAGTCCATTGTTTTGCTTATCTAGATACAGCTTTGGGCAAAACCAGTGACCTCTAGCTACTGACTGGCTGAAGTCCTGCAACAATATCTTACAAGAGGACAGCGTTTCAGTAATTAATTATGAAAATCAGATTTTGTACAAATTGGAACTAGTTCTGAATGAGAACCAGGGGCTGGATTCATGAAAATGAACTAAAAAGAGAAGGAAATTAAGACATTTCTTAAAGTCACAATGAAATCTAAATTCACAATTCTTCTTATTTTTTTTTATTAATCAACAAAGATATCACAGTGTTTATTTGAAATTATCCGTTCACAGCAATAGCAAACGACAATGATCCAATCAATTCCCGATGGACAAAAATCAAGTCCTGCCCTACATTTCTGTCTCATTCGAGAAGCTCTTTCACTCGGATATAAGTCACAATAGAGAAGAAAAAACGATTGCAACTTTTGTTTCATGCCGAAATAAATACATTTCAAAAAGTGCAACTCTTAAATTCCTAAGAATTTCTCATATTTTCTTAAAAATACCGTAATTTTTTTTCTGACTGTACGGCGATTCGACTTGATTGACTTGCTGATCAACTCAACAAAAAACACTTCAAAGGTCAATAATAATAATAAAAAAAAAAACAGTTAAGAAGAACTTTATTCTTAAGAACGCTTCATGAATCTGGCTCCAGCTCTTTATTCCTGACCCTAGCTCTGGGTAAAAACAAAAATAAACACCTTGCTGACAGGACATTATTCACCACATCCCATTTAAAATGTCAAGCTCTGCCATGGTTATGATCCCTATCAGCGGTTCTTTCCCTTTCGAAGCTCACCAGAACGTCTTTGCAGATGGCCTTCAGCTCAGCCTCAATCTTCTCACGGTACTCTTTAGCCATCTGCTGTTTGTCACTGCCCTCGGTCTTCTGCTCGATGCTGGACACCACCCTCCAGGCGGACCGGCGGGCACCCACAACATTCTTGTAGGCCACAGAGAGCAGGTTTCTCTCCTCGTCGGTCAGCTCCTCTCCAAGCTCAGTCACTTTCTTCATGGAGTCGGCCATGTCATCGTAGCGCTCGGCCTGCTCCGCCAGTTTGGCCCTCTGCACATGTTGGCTCTTGTCCATGGCTGCTAGGTTCTACAGAAGAGACAGAATTTCAGTTACATCATCCCAGAAAGATGAATTAATATGCAAATTAATATGCAAATTTATAATTTGTGGTGTACTAAATTCTAAATAAAATCTAGCTAAAGATCAATCAAATAAAGCAAAATGTGCTGAAAACATAAAAAAAACCTCATCCGTAATGGTTTTTGAACTAAATAAATAAGAGATGACCAATTCAAATCTGATCTGAATAGATTTACAGAGTTTAATAGATTTCCCCAGTGCATAACATATATCTTACTACAGTTGCAGCCGCATCTGTAAATGTTAGAAAGTCACACAAGGATTTGTTTTGCATAAAGGCTTGTCCTGATAGCAAGCGAGTCTATGTTAAACTTCACTAAATGTGTGCCGGAACTGAATGCATGTCAAACAGATGGAGTACAACAAAATAACATTAACAAAATAACACTAACATTAAATAAGTTTTATTGGATGCATTAAATGTCGGTTTGAAGTACTACATATAACACTAGGATTTTTACTTTATTAAAGCTGTAAATGTAAATGAACTGTTGTAATGGAGTATAAATGTAAATTTAAATATTTTCATAGCCTTCAATTTACACATTGTTTGGAAGACAATATTGGGCAGATGAAACAACTAAAAATTACTCAAATCCAATTAATCAAAGATTAATCAATTAGCAAAACAATGATTAGTTGCAGTCCTAGTGTAAATATGGTAAAATGGCTCCACTTTCTCAACTCCCATTGGCAATAGCCACAATGCATCACTTTTCATCCGCATAAAGTTAAACTCAACTTTGTTACATCACATACATACTCATACTCTTATCAACAATCATTGAAAATAAAGGATTTTAGTTGCTGCAAATTGCAGACAATGCACATTGGTGCAGGGCAATATAGCTAAAATAACTGGTTAATATTTTGACAATACAAAATATATTTATTAAAGGGTTACTCCACTCCAAAATTAAAATTGTCATTAATCACTTACCCCCATGTCGTTCCAAACCCGTAAAAGCTTACTTCGCCTTCGGAACACAATTTAAGATATTTTAGATGAAAACCAGGAGGCTTGTGACTGTCCCATTGACTGCCAAGTAATTACACTGTTGAGGCCCAGAAAAGCATGAAAAACATCGTCAAGATAGTCCATCTGCCATCAGTGGTTCAATCTGAATTTTATGAAGCGACGAGAATACTTTTTGTACGCAAAGAAAATAAAAAGTAACGACTTTAACAATTCGTCTCCTCTCTGTCTCTCCGAGTCACCGTAACGCCATTTTGGATATTATCCACGGAACGCAAGCAGCGTATGCTCTCCTGTATCAGCTGCAACACAAGGATGCGCTATTTTCGTTCAAATAAAAGCGTAAATACACGTAGAATACGCATCCTTGTGTTGCGGCTGATACAGGAGAGCGTACGCTGCTTGCGTTCAGTGGATAATATCCAAAATGGCGTTACACTGACAGAGAGACAGAGAGGAGACGAACTGTTAAATAAAGTCGTTACTTTTTATTTTCTTTGCGTACAAAAAGTATTCTCGTCGCTTCATAAAATTCAGATTGAACCACTGACGGCAGATGGACTATCCTGACAATGTTTTTCATACTTTTTTGGGCCACGACAGTGGTAATTACTTGGCAGTCAATGGGACAGTCACAAGCCTCCCGGTTTTCATCTAAAATATCTTAAACTGTTTTCCTAAGACGAACGAAGCTTTTACGGGTTTGGAACGACATGGGGGTAAGTGATTAATGACAAAATTTTAATTTTTGGGTGGAGTAACCCTTTAAATATTTATGTATTTAAAATATTATTTTTTAAACACATTAACGGTCTGTTCACACCAAGAATGATAACGATAAAGATTACTATACTAAATAAAAAATTGATTTGAAAAATAACTCAATATAGTTACCAACAATATCTTTCCTCCATGCCATTATCGTTACAGTTGTGGTGTGGACTTCCCTAAACTCATGGAATTAAAACGATTATTAAACTTTATAATTATGATTATTACAAACTTTATAGTTAGCATTCTGGTTATCTTTGTAGCAAACATGTCTTTAATGATAGCTATAAAGATAACTATTTTAGAGTCCACACCAATGGACATTAACATACTGTTTATTATAAGCACACTGCAGTTTTGTTGTCTGCCACTTCAAATGCTCGGTATCTCCAAAGTCTGGTGGATTCTGTGATTCATTGTATTTATGGTTCATCAGCTGGGAAAAAAACAAACAAAAAAAAACAAAAAAAACAAAAAAACAACTAGGCCAATATTTCAACTAGACCTATATTGTTTCTCTGTGTCGTTACTGCTATAGTTGTGGTGTGGACTTCACTATTCTCGTAGAATTAGATTGATTATTAAAAGTGTATAGGTGTGAACAGGCCTTAACAGTTTTAGTGCTTGAATTTGATTTGTCTTCGCTTGGAACTAATTCGCAAAGCAAAAACAGACAAAGTAGCCGATTTAACTACTATGATTTAATTACTAAATAAAATCAAAATTATACAATATTAACTTAACACAACACAAGTTTAATATAAATATATATATGTATTTATTTTTCTTTTTGCAATTTCGAATGCAACCAAGTTGGAATACCAGAACCACTGTGATTACCTGTTAATACATTTTAATTATAGCAAATATGATATTGGCATATATGCTGATATGTTTCACATTTAATGTTTTCTTTTCATTGAAATAACTACATTTATTCTTAGTTTTTTTCTAATTGGTTGTGCACATTAGGGTTGTATGTTACATCTAATGTTTAAAGTAATGTTTAATGCATTATTTCGGTTTCATGCGTGTTACACCATGACGGTGTTTAGTGTTTGTCATGCGCATTATCATGCGCATCTCGTCAGTAAAGCCGTTTCTGTGATTAGTAGTAAATCGCCATCACCTGTTTTCAGTTGGCGCGGCATTTACTACACAGAGCCGTAGTTCACTGACAAGCTAGGATATATCGTGTTCATTATCGCAGGTGATTCGTCCGCGATTATGAATGCGATATTGCCTAGCTTGTCAGTGAACTACGGCTCTGCGTAGTACTTGCTGCTCCATCTGAAAACAGGAGATGGCAATTTACTACTAATCACGAACCGGGTTTACTGACGAGATGCCCATAATAATTGCATACGATTAATTGCACAGCCCTACTGTTCACCCTCTACAAATATTAGTGTTTTCCTTCTCAGCTTGTGATGAGCTTTGGTTCATCATGTGACTTTCTCATCACCACCTGCTTTTTTGGTGGTCATCAGTGTATTACAAAGGTTCTACACAGATGTCAGTACTTCAGTAATCAATAGGTTGGCATTAGACATGTGCCGGTATTCGGTAATGCGATATATCACAATAATGAATATGCACGATATCGTGGGCACTTCAAAATACCGAGAATAATAATTTATTACAAATTAATCAGAATTTTGAATGCATTTTAAGAGTACTTTTCCCATCAACTGGTTCAATGCACAACACCGCTGTAAACTGCGTCAAAGATGCATGTGCACTCTGATGTAAACAAGCACGGATGAGAAGTGCATGGTGGAACACGTGAAGGAGACGCGCTGAATGAAAGCGCACATTCACTCTCTGACAGCGGATGGCGCTAAACAGCAAAACTGCGGCTGTTACCCCGGAAACCCCTTAAACAAACCAGCTGCTCTACTTTCTGTTTCTGAAACGTGTTTAAATTATTCAAATAGCCATTCAGATTTCTGTGTTCGCTATGGTGTTCATCACAGTGCCAAATACTTAAATATTTAGACTTAATAGACTATTTATTTTAAAACTTTTTTGCATTTTAATCTGGACTACAACATGCCCTAGATATTGTTTTAAAGTGTTTTGATTCTTTATTGTTCGGTCACACTTTACATTAGAGCTTCATTAGTTAACATTAGTTAGTTCATTAGTTAACAAACTCCCAATGAAAAATTCTTATAAACATTCATTAATCTTAGGTAATTCCAATATTTAATAATACGTTGTTAAAATCAAAAGTTGCAACAGTTTTTTTTTTACGAACCTGAGCTTAACAAAGATTAATAACTTGTGTAGCAAATGTAGTTATTGCTCACTGTTAATGTCATTAACTAAGGTTAACTAATGAGATCTTATTGTAAATTGATAGGCTACCTATTGGTCTTTATAATTCTTTTGCACTTTAATCTGTGTAAAATTTTTAACTTTATACATTTTTTTCTGTATTGCTTTATTGTATTTAAATGTTCAGTTATTTTTGTTATAAGAAAAAATTTATTAAACCTGTTATACTGTATTATGACAACACTTTTTTGCAACTAAATTTGAATATCGTGATAAAAGCATTAGCAATTAATCGCAACATGAAAATTTGATACCGGCATATCCCTAGTTGGTATATTAACATTATATCTGTTAACGAAATACGGTTTTTAAATGTAAATGTAAGTTAAATCCGTAAAACAAATGTTGCTACCGTATTTTTACGGTAAAACTCTGGCAACCACAGCTGCCAGTTTTATTTTGTTTTTTACAGTAAATTTTTTTACAGTGTTCACGTGATATGACAGAAAAGGAGTGAAAATGACCAAAAAATGCGGATATGCCTTCGCCGACCATGCCCAGTCCACACAGCAGCCCAACAGCAAGCAGCGAACAATGTTTAAACAAGACACCAGGTCAGGACTCGCAAAATCGCTAGCCCGACGTCCCAGGGCTATTGTGTTTTCCAGCTGGGCTAGCAAAATGTATCACCGCTCTGCCCGACGGGCTACCTTAAAATACAGGGCTCCCGCAGGGTCCTTAAAGGGATCCCCGGGTATTAAGACACGTATAGCTTAATATAATGTAAATGATGTCTCTTATTGAAATATGTAGTAGAAAACCCATGAAAATGTTATTTATAAAAAAAAAAAAAAAAAAAAAAAAAAAAAAAAAAAAAAAAAACCCAACATCGCTTTTGAACTATAGGGGGCACCATTATTTTATGTGCACAGTACATTCTGCGTTGATGACGTCAAATGGTTGCACTCGGTGAACTACTGGCGCTTTTTACCGCAACACAACTCAGAATACACAACTCAGAAAATAAACTACTGATACAATACCACATTGTGAGGGTTTTGGTTGTAATTTTCAGTCGAAGGGCAACAAAAGAAGCAATGTAAGACTTCACCGCTTTCCTAGCGATAAGATGATGCCTGTGGACAAATAAAACTTCCTAAAGACCCACTTCTTTTTCTCTCCACTTTAGCCCTGATGCCTTTGAGTCTTTTAGTAGACCACAGCTACTGAAAGAGCTTACAAATGGTGGAGACAAGAAACGCTAGATGTCATCTGTTAGGATGTAAACATGCCGACGCTAATCATAACGCGTGGCCGCTAGAGGAGTTTCTGAGTGCGGATTTCCCTCGATATCCGGGGCATTTAGACTCCTTGTGGGGAAAAATCGATGGTACAGCATTTGGTTTAAACCCATACTTATATCCATCGCCAAGTTGTCTATTCCGAGTCGTGCTGTGGTAAAAATAGCAACAGGTAGCGCTAGTAGCTCAACGAGTGCAACAATTTTACGTCATCAGAATAATGGCGCCCCCCCATATTTCAAAATATGTATAAAACGATGTGATTTTTTTTTTTAAATAACATACATTTTCATGGGTTTTCAACAACATATTTCAGTAAGAGACATCATTTACGTTATATTAAGCTATACATGTCTTAATACCCGGGGATCCCTTTAAAAACTTTCAAATTTAAGGCTGTATAAAGTTGTAAATACGTTAAATGGTATAAGAAAAGTCTTAATTATAATTTCAAGAGGTCTTACAGTTGGGGACTGAAGACAAGAATTGCGAAAGGTCTGGATTAAACTTCAAAAGGCTGATGTGATTGATTAAATATGAGCGCTGCACATTCCAAAGTCAAAATGCAGCGAGGATGTTTTTATGTAAATGTGTCTATGAAGGGAACCGACTGTCCTCAGAAATGTGTTGTTGGCATTTTCATTTCATCTTGCCTATAAAATGCCTGATGAAGCAGCGTTTACGAGCGCGGTGCTGCTTTGTGTACAGCCGTTACCAGGGAATCCTCTATATTCCAGCCGCTCCTAAAGCGCCACCTCGTGGCAGAGAATGAACTTGCATTTCCAAAAATTTGAAAGAAGTTAATGTGCCTACTAAAAATCTAAACAACTAAGACCGTAATTATTTATAAGTTTTAAACTGATATAATACGTTTAACTTATCCCTGAATTTTAGGCTGAAATGCCATTTTAAGATTTTTGTGAAAACCTGTTTCTTAACTGTAAACCACGTCATTTTATGGCTTAATATGATACTATAGATAAACATTGTCCAACCCCACTCATAAGGTGTTGTTTTTACTTGTGCACCTCTTAAAAAGGGGTCCTAAATTGCCTTAAATTGATTTTTAAAAATTCTGCAGATACCCTGTAAATAATAAAATAAAAATCCTTCCTTGATATTTGTGTACTGAAAAAGTTTTTTATTGACATTTAGACACCTATCGGATTTTCTATATATTAAAAAAAAAAGAAAAAAAAAAAAAAGTTATTTTATGTGGGCTAGTTAAATTAATTTTCGGGCTACCAAAATCTGAAGAGTACCTGGCTACCAGGGATTTTGCGAGCCCTGCACCCCATTTATCAAAAAAGGGCAGATCTGCTGTCTGTCTGATCGCGGTCCATCCGGGAATTTGTGCGCGCGAACTCCTCCCGCCCTGCGCTCGCGCGTTCCGCTCTTTACCTGACGTTACCTTTCTAGCGTCCGCTTTGTCTCAATACGAAACCACACTAAACCGAGCAGCTCGTTTGCCCCCATTTAATCCAACAACAGCCTTTTAGACAATGAGAATATATTACATTGTGCTGACAAAGGCCAAAACACCTATTAATTTCCATAAGCAAATTCATAACGACACACGCTGTCGCTACCTTCAGCTGACAGGAACTCCACAGTAACGTTAGTAAAGCAGAGAGGTAAACGCCCTACTTTCTGCCTAATGTTCCCAACATGATCTGGCTTGCCAGATATCCTCCAAGACCAAGCTTGAATCCGATAAATCACATTTCCACACTTATATCCTCACTAACACACGAATAAAGACAGATGAAGCGATATTTGCGTGCGGAGGAGGAGGACTCATCCTTCCGTTGTCTGAAGCACTACGAGGAGCTAAAACGCGGAAAACAGCGTTTATTAAGTAAAATACCAGCCCAAGCTTCGTTTTAGAAGTTAAACTTATCATTCTGGTAATATCCGTGCTGAACCCAGCCGTCTTTGAGGCATTTCTCAAGCAAAAGCTTTGAAGCATCCCTATGGCAAGCGCTTATTACGGACAATTTCGAATGATATAAACGGTTTAGTTAAAACGAGCAGACACGAAACAAAGAAATACGGTTCTTATGTGTGCAACAGCGCAATGAAGAGTTGAATGAAACGAAAGTAAGCTAACCTGTGAATGAGAGCGGTCTTCTTCTGTACGGCTCAGCTGCCACTCTGCGACTGTGGCGCGCGGCGCAGCGTTCCTCTGCGATCCACGGGGTTTCCCTCCCACTCGCGCGCTGCTGGAGCAGGGGCCGTGACGTCAACCGCTGCCTAGGCAACCGGGGCTTTGATTGGCGTGCGCTGCAAGGATAGCGCGTTTGATCCCGAGGATTCTAAAGAGAACGATTTTAACCCTGTAAAGCCTGACGGTCAGAAAAAGCTATTTATAAAACCTCCAGAGAGTGAGAATATAGAGCTCATGCGCGAGGAGAAACAAAACACCTCACTTTTAGGTAAAATATTTATTATAAATAAATAAATGCATATATATAAATAAATATATATTTGGCATCTGCACCCAAAAAGTAAGATGAAATAGCTTGTGTAAGATCAATGAGATTTATAAGACAGACAGGCTACTTACATGAAAAGCTTATTAATATCAGTTGTCACTCTGTAGCTCTCAGTAATGTCTTAGTAAGATGTTTTATGATCAAAGCTCTGTTGTATTTATTATGATGGGGAAAACATATAATGAATGCAATGCAATGATGATTGAGAGGTGAACAAATAAACGTTCCTCAAAATGTGATTTTTGATTATGAAAAAATCAAGTCCAGTTAGTGTTCGTCTTGAAATATTGCTAATAATATAAAAGATATTCTTACTTTTACTCTATGTAAACCAGTAAAGACTTCACAGAAAAAAAGGCACGTTTTTTTTTTGAATGACATTTTTGAAAATGCCTTTTATTTGCTAATAGTGGATGAATTATTAAGCAATCTGAAGGCATGTAGTAGATTGCATACAACATGATTTTCAGCAAAGTTTTGATCATGTTGATAGTTTAGGCCTTTGTGTATTCGCATATTAAAAATGATACAGTCAGTAGGCTTTATAGGTTTAATGTAATTTATGCCTTTGACACATTAATTAGATCACAATGAAAATCTTTAATTTGAATAAAAATATTATATATTTATATTAATATTTAATTCAAATTTAATTAAAAAATATATAATTCCCATTATTATTGTTTCTTCACTTTATTATGATTTTCTCCACCTCAGCAGGTTACACCATACAATTACAGATATAGAATTGAAGAATGATAGAATGATTGATAACGTGTGTGTACTTATTCTACACAAATAAACAGCAACTCTAAACCAAAAAAGCCCAACAACAACCACAAAAAAAAGAATAGTGAATAATAATATAACAACATAATGATAGTAAAATAAAGTTAAATAAATAAATAGAAAACCATACCATTATTTATTTCTTTCTTTTATTTTCTCCCCCTTTTTCTATATTTTTTCACACTGTTTATTTGCATAATAAATGACTAACGTTTACTAGTGGATGTCATGCATCAAAGTGTTAATGAAACGGATGCATTGCTCTGTTTAGATTTATTTAACTTTTGACATGTGTTGCTTAATTGTCCTGTTTATACACCCTCAGTTTCACTGTAATGGGGTTTGTCATAATGTAGCACAATAGTTGACCCACAGGACAATGATACATCAGTGTGTCAGACTTCATGCTTTTTTTATAGATGCTGTCACCAAAAAAAAAAAATAATAAAAAAATTCATAACACACAAAGACGATGAAAAAGCAAGGAAGACAATATTGTCTGCTCAGCTGCATGGTCTGAACACATGGCATCAGAGAGCAGCTCGGCCCCTAAACTGGAGCAGAGGAACCAGATACTAATAAAAGCTGAATCTCAATTATCTCCCATCGAGGTCCATAAAGAGAACGTGCTAATTTTTAACAGGGTCACATTTTCTCGTTGGAACGGCGTGTTAACCCAATTTATGGTACAGTCACACCAGCATTGTAAGATCTTGATCCTGCTGGCATGGTTTTCAATGCTAAATCATTTATGTAATTGTTATAATGCGACTCTCTAGAGATAATTGTTGTTGCTCAATAAGTTATACTTTCTCAAACGTAAGATTTTGACTCATAAAGAGGGATTTTTACCCCACCCGCAGCCACACCTACCTCAACATGCTCAGCGCGATTCACCATCATTGTCATCAGTGAGTCATTGATGACAGACTAGAGGTCATTCACACAAATCAGCTCAATCCAGGGACAATTAATTATAATATGCAGTTACACACAGCCAACAAAGAAACAGAAAAACTGCATTTGAGAAACTTAGTACGATTAATGATTTTTTTTTTTTACGATTATGCATAAGATGCACAAATCTTGAGTAGTTTGTTATGACAACTACATTTGATAAACTATTACTTAACCTAGTTTAATTTAAACAGAACATTAAGTCCCGCTTTTAAAATAGTGATTTTGGCCTGTCACACCTTAAAGGTCTTGACCTTTTCAGAATTGTGTCACAATAATCTTGTGAATTTATATTAATTTCATTCTTATAAAAAGCTATTTTTAATTACAAACCATGTTTTAAGAGTTTCAGGTCGTATTTTACCATATTTGTGGGGTAACTATTTCCGGTGAGTGATCTGAAGTATTTTGTATTGTCCTATTTATTGTAATAGTCTCTTCATCAGAATGCTTTATTGGAGGGTGTGTCAGCAGTCCCGACTCGTCTCAACCTGCAGGGCAACTTCCTGTTGGTCCACTGACTGTCTGCATTCTCCTGAGTGAGACTGGAACAAACAGGGATTGGCTCTGGGAAAAGTAGTGTCATTGATATCTAAATCTGATACAGACACCCTGTGGTTAAATGTCTGAGTTCAGGGCAGAAGCAATTATGACAAACTCATTAATAAAATTACCAAGTAAAGCACAAAATCGAAATAAATTCCTGTGGTGATTGAACAGTATTCCTTTAACAATTTTTTCTTTCTTAATTCATAATAAAACATTAACCCCTGGTTTCACAGACAAGGCTTAAGCCTAGTCCCAGACTAAAATGTAAATCTGAGCTGTTTCGACTGAAAGAAACTTGCACTGACTGATCTTAAAATATATCAGTGCCTTGCTTTGTCTCAAGATGCACACCAGTAATGTTTTTCCCTAAGGCACGTTTATAAAAATTACTTAAATGTCCTAATTGAACTATGGCCTAATCCTGGCTTAGTCTAAACCATGTCTGTGAAATCAGGCCTCAAATTATTACTAAAATAAAGATACTACAGTTACAAAGTGGTTTAGATTTAAATGTGAAAAGGACTAGTGTTATTTTAATACTTCTAGTATACTATTATAGTATTTATTAATATATTTTGAGTTAGCTTTTATATTATATATATATATATATATATATATATAAATGTATATAGTAGATTTTATATTATATATTTTATATTAATAATTTTGTTGTGATTTTGTCATTTTTATTAGTGTGTGCGTGCGTGCATATATATATGCATACATACATATAGTGTTTCAGTCAGTTTCAGTCATTGTGACCCACAAAGGATATCCTTTTTCCCAAAAATGCTAGTTAATGTTATCACATTGGACTGACTTTGCTCATACAGGGTATAACAACTGTAAAATTATTTAGACTTTCAACTGATAATTTTTGTACTTTTTGGGGGATTTTACAAAAACTTACTTATAAATTTCTGCACCTAAAAATACATCCACAAAATAAGCTCGGTCTACAATCAATCAGTTCCCAAAAAGAATTACAAAATTTGTGCTAATTAAAAGAAAACAAAATCGAAAATTTTGGCAATAATATAGCATATTGAGAGGTTAACAAGTAACTTTTAAAAGGCCAATCATTTTTGACAAGGAACATCAAAATAGGTGAAAGATTTTCAGCACAGCACAAGGGTTAAACTTATTTCAGTTAGCTGCCAAAGTAACAGTTCTAATTTTTAAGTTTACGTTTTCCATCTAATAGCTTTATTTCAATTAACAAAAATAATTACTAATAGTTTTAGTTAATAACAACAGTAATGAGCGATCATTGTGTAAAGCTGCATGTATTGGCCAGAGCTCCAGGTCAAACAGGCAGAGTCTGATTCTGTTTGCTTCTGCTGTGATTACTGACCTGCTGTGTTGTTGCCAAGGTAATGATGCATAATCACTGCCCTAGAAACAATGTTCCTTGTTGCCACTGTCAATTCTTTTTCCATTCACACATTGAAAGTATATTTAGATCAAGTTTTTAGACTCGGGTTTCTTACCAGCTGTGTTGAAGACATGCCTCACAACGTCATAAAGTTAAATTTTATTAAAGAGATATATTACATTGGTGTGGAAACCAGGCGGCTTGAGCAGGAATATCAAACATTGAGGCGATATTGTTTGAGATAATTCCAAAGAGAAATAACTTCTGCAGCAACATTAAATTAAGAATACAGTAACCTCGGGCACATCCAGTGATTTACAGAAACACATCAGATTCCAGTTTCAGTGTACAGAACCAGTTTGTTTAGGACTAAAAGAGACTGATCGCTGGAAAGCAAAATTAGTAAATGAGAAAAATAAAAGTAAGAAAAAAATAATCAAAATGAAAGTTTTTGCCCAGGCTAAACGTCAAGGAGTGGGAAACCGCTCCCATGTCCATTTGCACTCATCTATGACTTATCTACCAAGCAAAAGCAGACAATTATGTCCGTAACTACCACATTTATGATACTGATGATCAACTGACGATCACTGGTAGTGTTCTAATTTCTCTCAATCTATTAAATTACACAAGTAAGATGAGAAAAGAAAGCGTGTGAGTGCAGGTTGAGGTAATACACTGATCTGATCGTAGCCAAGGCAAGTGCTCTGAAACAGTGTTGAGAGGGAAGCTAATCGTCATCAGTCTTTGATCCTCAGGATTTCATGTCTGCAGTGAAGGGGAAGATGCGTGTATAAAACTCAGGTAAGAGCGCTGATCCTGTCCTGCTGAATAAAATTTGAGATCAGGACTCTTATTGTGACGTTTTATACAATCAACCTCTGGTGTCCGGGCCGTTCACGCCTCCACGCCCTCCAGCTCTGGGGGAAGAGGGTTCTTGGGGTGCTTGCTCTCAAAATGCTGCTTGAAGGTCTTGGGATCTGGCATTTGCGACTGTAAAACAGAAAGGTTTCAAGGTTTAGTTTACCATGCTATGGCTCAAGGAATCCAGGTCTGGCTTCATTCTGGTATGAAATAAACACTTTGTACAAACCATTTCATTACTGAATGATTTTGGGTGACCAAAATCACATTAAATGCATTAGGGTTGTAACAGTTTCTGCTTCTTTTGATTAATTAAGAATAATCATTTGCAATATTGTTATTTTATCCTGCAAACATTGTTCATTTCTGTTATCTTGCATTGCTTGGGGTTGCTAGATGTCAAAATTTTAAATCCACCAATCAGAGCTTTTCAATGGATACATTTTTACTAACATATACACTAGCATATATACACACAGAGTATAACTTCAGTAAAACAGTAAAACTAACTCGTTGTTTATTAGTACTTATAAAGCACATATTAATGCCTTATTCTGCACCACCATAATTTAGATCCTTTAAACCTACCCCATACCTAAACATCACAACTACCTTACTAACTATTAATAAGCAGCAAATTAGAAGTTTATTTAGGCAAGTCACAGTTAATAGTGAGAATGGTTCCCCAAACTTATATATATTATATACACACACACACACACACACACACACACATATACATATGTATATGTGTGTGTGTGTGTGTGTGTGTATATATATATATATATATATATACACACACACACACACACACACACACATATACATATGTATATGTGTGTGTGTGTGTATATATATATATATATATATATATATATATATATATATATATATATATACACACACATATATATTTGTGCTGTCAAACAATTAATCACGATTAATCGCATCCAAAATAAAAGTTTTTGTTTACATGAGTGTGTACTGTGTATATTTGTTATGTATATATAAATACAAACACATGCATGTATATATATTTAAGAAAAATGTTGTTTATATATTAAATATTTATATATAAAATATAATATAAATATATAAATGTATATACACATGTAAATATTTTCAAAATATATTCTGAATGTTTGTATATTTATATATATATATATATATATATATATATATATATATATATATATATATATATATATAAACTCAGTCCACATACATATCTTATGTAAACAAAAACTTTTATTTTGGATGCGATTAATCGTGCTTAATTGTTCGACAGCACTAATATATATATATATATATATATATATATATATATATATATATATATATATATATATATAAAATACAGATGTTTCAAATCAGCTCAAAAACTCAATTATGAAATGAAATAAATGTAAGCTGTAATGCAGCTCTACAGAAGACAGTGTCATTATTCAGTTCAATTCAGTTCACCAACAGTGTCATTATTGCAAAGTTCATCATTTATGAAGTTCAATTCCTGTATAAGCAGCTCTACAGAAGGAAATAGTGCATAATTTTGTTAAAGTCAGTTCAGTGTTAATTCAGTTTAATAGCAATGTCCATGTTGCCAAGTTAGTGTCATTATTCAACTCAATTTAGTTCAATTTTTGTTTCTCATCCAATAGTGTCAGTGCAGTTAAATTGGTAATATTGGTGAATATTAACTGTCTTAATATTAAACCCTAATTGAGCAAGTGAAAGCTGACAGCAGCGAAGAGAAAAATCTTCCCATTTTAGCGAACTCCACTGAGAGATTCAGCTCAAATAAAAGGGTAACAGCTAGTCTGTGTTCCTACACGAAGCCGCTTGTGCTACAATATAAAGTCTTTTATCATTTTAATAGAAAAAAAAAAAAATGCTAACAATCTGTAATCATTGGAATTAATTTCAGGAATTTCACAGTTTTGGCTTTTGAGAGAAGCTTTTACCAGTATTTCATAATGTAGAGAGTGTTTTAATTGTATATGGTAAATATACTAAATCAGGAAATTAGATGAGGTAAAATAAACCCTGCATGTGAGTTGACGTTCTCTTAATATCTTGCTTACATGACAGTGCAAAAATTCTAACGCAATGTAAAAATAAATTTTTCAAATGAGGACAATCCTAAATAATAACTGTGATTATAGGTAAAATAAGCATGATTATTTGTTTAGTCATTAATGTGCAGCCCTAAAATATACATACAGTATTATAAAGGTGC